>CM066032.1:851564890-851918458 GCA_033557465.1 Ichthyophis bannanicus
AACTCATGACCTGAGTAATATGCCGGGTATACGGTGGAACACCAGTAATTACAGAGTCCGTGGATCTCAATGCTGGTGGAGCAGAAAGCCACTCACGATGTGTATACTGCGCTCTCTTATATGCATTAGAAACCACCACTGGAGGGTACCCCCGTTGGAGCAAACATTGTTGAAGTTCTCCAGCATGCAATTTAAAGTCTTGTAAGGTGGAACAATTGCGTTGTAAACGCAGAAAATGCCCAAAAGGTAGACCTTGTTTTAAAGCTCGTGGATGGAAACTATTGTAACGCAATAATGTATTACGTTGTACCGCTTTGCGATACAATGTTGTCATAAATCCAGTAGAAGTTAAAGAAACCTGAACATCTAAAAATTACAAGGTCCTGGAAGCAATCTGTGTGGTGAACTGGATCCGAGGCACATGTGTGTTAAGTCGACATAAAAAACTGGGATACATGCCTGTTTTAGGGATCACTCTTTGCGAATTGCATATTCACACACTGCTAATTTGCGGGATATATTGATGTCAACTACTTCGCCAGAAGATCGGCCTCTTCGGTTTCATACTGACATTGGCCACTATACCTGTGGAAATTGCGCTTACTGTTCTTTGGCCCTTGTGGGCCCTGATTGGGTGGATGGCCATACCTCCTGCAAATTTATGACCAGATAGCACACTGACTGCTCTATGGATTATGTAGTCTACTTGATCATATGTCCATGTTCCCTTTACTACATTGGCTGTACCGAACGGGCTATAAAAATTTGTCTCGCAGAACATGCTTCCCGCTTGAGAACAAAATCTCTCTCGGCCCCTATGGTAGAACACAGTCTGATGATGGGTCATACATTTGCCTCGATGAGCTAGCGAGTGTTAGATTTCGTCCCTCTGGATCTCCGAGGGGGTGATCGGGAGCAAAAACTCCAATGGCGTGAACAGCGCTGGATCTATCTTTTAAATTCGGTGACCCTGAATGGTCTCAATCTTCAAATTGACTGGCACACTATCATTTAAGCTGTATCCTCATTTCTAATTTGGGCTTCCATTTGGGGATTCCCTGTGCAGTGGGTATCTCCTATGGTCCCATTGTGGTTTGTATGTGATTGGCTTACATGCTCTTCATGTCATTCTGACATCAGACGCTGTCGACTATATAGTATGTTACACTCCCTGTGGCGTGTAAGCTGAAGTTTTGTCAACTGCTGATTTCCTGGACCTGAAGCAGGGTTTCTTACTAAATTGTATGAAAACCCGAAACGTGAGCCACGTCGTTACTCAGTTTTTTCGGCGGCTGGGCAATGCTTTTGCAACAGCTAAGTTATGCTTTTCACTTCTAAATTAATTTAATAAAAGGAGTAGTCACGGTGGTGGTTTGGAAAAATTTCCTGGCACTGGGCTGACAAGCTCCGACAAAAATATTGTTTGCGATTTCAAGGGAGTCTTTTAGAAATTCGGATTAATTACAATTTTGGAGTAGCAGGAAATGACAACAATATCATAATTTGCTGTTTCACAGAAATCCTGGCTTTTGCTGCAAACGAAAGCACATCCCTAATAATTTGTTTTCTTACTGGTAATAAATTTTCTTTCTCTTGGCCTGTCGTGCTGAAAGATTATCGAGAAAACAGAAAACTATGAGTCATATTTGATCTGCAGAGGGAAGGCGAGGTCCTGTCGGTAGAGATGAAAGCCACAAAAAAAGGCTACTTCACTTATAGGATGCAATGTACTATGACCCCTGCTAAAGAACTGTACCATGTAGCCAGAGAGCTTGTAGGGCCTGAGGATACCAAGGGTCAGGCCAAATCTTCATTGACTAGGGATCATCCTGCTCAATTCTTCCAAATGAAAGTTTCTAGGTTGAGCAGATGTTTTACGGCTCTACCTTCTATCTCTAGTTGTTGATTTAGAGCCTGAGATATCAACTTGCTCTTTAGATGGTGCGCTGTCGGTGAATTCATTCATTCAAGTCTATCGGTATTTCGCAATAGTATGAGTTGTAAATTTCACCCTAAGGCCTTAAGGGTTTTATATGTTGTAGGAATCCTAGATAACCAGCGTATGCAATGAAGGCTACTTTGGTTAATGACATCTTCCTACTACTATTGCTATTTATCATTTGTATAGTGCTACAAGGCATACGCAACGCTGTACATACAGAGCTTACAATCTAATCATCCATTATAGAGCACAATCTGACACAAATTTTCTGCCCTGGATTCTTATAGTTAGCACTTATAATCTCAGATTTTCACCAATAAACACCAACAAAACATGCCAAATGCAACAAATTATAATAAGTGTTTATTGGAGAAGCACTGAATAGACGTCCCTTCCCTTACTGATCTCTCATATTGATGTACATTCATTTGAAATGACATGGGAAAATATACATTTCCCATGTTGCTTTATAAATATCCTTTTTCACCATAAAATGAAAGGAAAAAAAGAAAAAGAATATTTATTTTCCTGTATTATTAAAAGTTGTCATTGGCTAGCCTCAAACCAGTGGTTCTTGTTTGATGTTACTGGTCTTCCAGAAGGAGCTATTCTGCCCCCTGAGGCTCTGGCTCTAGCAGGGACGGCTCAAGGCAATCTGCTGCCTGAGACGAAGGATGAGATGGTGCCCCCCCCCCCCATAGAGGGGGGTGGGGCTTTTTCAAAACTCCAATCAGGAACCAAACCAAAAAGCTGATTAGATTATATGGAGGAAATGCAAGATGTTTGCACACCAAGGAACTAAAAGCGAGCAAGAACCACAGCACAGTTTATAAAACTAAATTATATCTCATTTTTATGTTGTTGTTATAAACTGCGTTATGGTTATTGCTTTTTCTTTTTCAACATATATTTTGCATCCACAGAACCCCCTTCAACAGTGATTGCAGCGCAGAACCAGGACATTCACCCATAGAACTCAATATCTTGAAAAAAAATCTGATTCTGATCATCTCACTAACAACAACAACAAACATTCTCCAGATCCAGGCATATTGTGAACTAATACAAAACCCTACAACAAAGTCACTGAATATCTATAGAGCAAATCTACCATACCATACCATATCAGCATCAACTTCCAAAACTCACACAAGGAGTTCACCAAAAAAAGCGTCACTGTAAATACTACAGTGGGCCCTGGAACATCCATACACTTATTTGAAAAGTTGAACATGTCAAATTACTACAGTACAGTATAGATCTTCATGTACAAACTCCATGTTAACAGAACACCTGGGCTCAGTCACTCAGAACACAGACCCTCACCAAGTACAGAATAAGTAACCACATTCTAAAGTAAAAATAAAAATATGTAGACAAAATTTAAATTGAAACCTCAAGAAGCCAGACTTCTCAAGCAGTGCAGCATCAGATAAATAAGATATGCTATGCAGTTACCCCATACAGTGTAAAATATAATGATAACACAAAGTCCAATCAGTAAAATAAAATAAAATAATTTTTTTCTACCTTTGTTGTCTGACCATTTTATTCTCTGATCATGCTGGTCCCGATCTGAGGCTTCTGCTTTCCCGTCTTCTCTTAGCTTTCTTTCTGTGGTCTATGGTCCATCTGCCATTTCTTAGCTCTTCTTTTGTTTTCTTCACTTCTTTCCTTCAGCCTACTTCCATTGCCAGTAACCCTTCGCAGTATCAGCCCCTTTCCAGTCCTCTCTCACAGTACCTTCCAAATGTCAGCTTGCATTCCCATGACTACCACTGATGTCCATTCCCTTCCAGTCCCCCTCCTTCCCCATTGTCTATTCCTTCTAGTCCAAATACCATAGCAGCCCCTCTAAGCATCCACTCCCTTCCATTTACATTCTCCCATCACCTCACATCAGCCCATTTGTAGCCCTAGCCCCCAGTTTTCTTCCAAGGCCAGCAGCTCTATCCTCCCCTCCCCGCCATCAGCCCATTTCCAGTCCTAGACCCCCTGATCAGCCCATTTCCAATGACAGCCCCCCCCCCATAAGTCCATTACCATTTCTAGCCCACCCCCATCAGCCCGTTATCAGTCCTAGCCTCCCCTAATCAGGTCATTACCAGTCCTAGCCCCTCCCCCCCAATCTGCCAATTCCAGTGCTAGTCCCCTCTCAGCCCGTTTCCCCCTAATCATCCCATTACCAGTCCCAGCCCCCACTCAATCAGCCCATTCCCAGTCCTAGCTTTCCCAAATCAACCCATTACCAGTGCTAGTCCCCCTAAAATCAGGCCATTACCACTCCTAGCCCCCCCAATCTGCCCATTTCCAGGGCTAGTCCCCCCAATCTTCCCATTTCCAGTGCCAGCCCCCCAATCTGCCCACTTCCAGTGCTAGTCCCCCCTCCCAATCTGTCCATTTCCAGTGCCAGCCACCCAATCTGCCCATTTCCAGTGCTAGCCCCCCCAATCTGCTCATTTAGGGTCCTACATGCCTGGCTGTCGGCGGACCCGGTTCTGCAGAGCCGTGGGAAAGAACTGCCTTTCCTTTCTTTCCCACGGGTCTGTTAAAGTTGAGCCTGGCGGCGCCGCTGAGGGTTAACAACAGCATTTCCTATGCTGTTAATTCTCAGCGGCGTCAAATTTAACACAGCTGCGGGAAAGAAAGGAAAGGCAGTTCTTTCCCGTGGCTCTGCAGAACCGAGACCGCCGATCGCCAGGCGTGCACGGCCTCCCATGGGGGCGAGGGAGGGGGGCGGCAGCAGGGGTTGAATCTGCTGCTGTCGAGCGGCAGCTGCTTTTTCACCTTTTTAAACATTTTTTAGTTTAAAGGCATAGTGAGGCGGCTGTTTTGGGGGCATTTGTTGCCGCACCTAAAACTTTGCCACCTGAGGAGACCGCCTCATTATAGAGCCGCCCCTGGGCTCTAGTCAGTCTATTCTTAGCTGTGTTTTCTATTTTTTTTATTGATAGTTTTAGATTTTACAACCCTTGTACAGATACATAATTAATAATTAACAAAACAAAGAACTATAACACCAAACAAACCTACATACCATCTCTCCCTCTCCAACGCCAACGCCTTGCAAGCCTAGCCAGAGATTCATCTAAATCATTGTCTTTACTCTCTGAACTTGACATATGAATCCAATATCAGGTCGCATTTATTACAGAGAGTAAGAGGAAAGAAACTAAAAAGGAAAAGAGAATAGAGAAGGTACCCATCAACTTGTGACAACATTCGCATAGAAATCCAGAGAAGACCACTTGTTCAGTTCTACATCTTTACCTCTGAGGCTAGAAATTGTATCCTGGGATTTTTCGTATTTACTGTAAAGGCACACTTGGTTCCACCATAATTGCCAGTTTAACTTCGAAGGGTCTTTTCTATTGGATAAGATTGCTTTTATGGCTATAATTATCATTAAGTTTAGTATGAAAAAATGTCTTTTTGCCAACATAGGAATCTCCGCTAATGATCTCAATACTATTATGTGCCATGACAGAGGGAAAGAGAAATGTAATACTTGTTGTATCCTAGCCTAGACAAGAACCCAAAAAGCTTGAATGTAAGGGCAATCCAGAAACATGTGTCTCATGGTGCCTGTCTCCTTCTGACAAGTCCAACAGCGAGTGGTCACCATTTTATTCCATTTAGCCAGCTTAATCAGGGTAACAAATGCCCTATGTGCGAAGAAGAACATTGATGGCGTAAGCGCGGCAGATCTGGGCAGCAGCAGAATGGGAGAGTGTTGACGGCGGAGGATCACATTTTTATGACAATGGCAACAACACCAAACTTAAACTGCGCGGAAGAAAGGCCTGGCAATCTACTTCTGTATCTTGCCATGAAAACCCAATGGATAGTTAAAACAAAACAAATTGTGCTATGGTGCTGGAAGATGAGACCCCCAGGTCGGAAGGCACTCAACTAGCTACTGGGGAAGAGCTGAAGACTTTTCAGAGTAAAGCCAGCATTTATGATGTGGTTGGATCAAAGCCCTCGGGAAGTCTGACTGCTGATGTAGCTGCGCATGAAATGAGAGTCAGAAGCTGTAAAGATGTCTTACACATTGGAACATGGAGCGTACGAAGCATGAACCAAGGGAAGTTGGAGGTGGTCAAGAATGAAATGGAACGTGTACAACTTGATCTATTGGGTGTCAGCGAACTGAAATGGACTGGCATGGGGCACTTTGCATCAGATGATCACATGGTCTACTATGCTAGAAATGAAAGACAAAGAAGAAATGGTGTTGCATTTATAATAAAGAAGAAACTTGCAAGAACTGTAATGAAATACAATGCAGTCAGCGAACGCTTAATCCCTATTCGTCTACGAGGATTGCCTATCAACACAACTATAATTCAAGTATATGCCCCAACAACAGCTACAGAAGAGAATGAAATTGAAGAGTTCTATGATCAAGTACAAGCTGAAATTGACAGAACATGCAAACAGGATATCCTGATAGTCATGGGTGACTGGAACGCAAAGGTTGGCAAAAAAGAAGAAGGCAAAGTAGTTGGAAAATATGGACTTGGCAACAGAAATGAAGCTGGAGAAAGACTGATAGAATTCTGCAAGACCAATGATCTATTCATCTCAAACACCTTCTTCCAGCAACACAAGCGGCGACTGTACACATGGACTTCACCCAATGGATTGTATAAAAATCAAATTGACTACATCTGTGGAAGTCAACGATGAAAAAGCTCTGTAACGTCAACAAAAACAAAACCTGGAGCTGACTGTGGTACAGATCATCAACTACTAGTATGCAAGCTCAAGCTAAAGTTGAAAAAGAGCAAACCACTCATGAATGCAGCAAAATATGACCTTGAGAATATACCACTGGAATTTAAAGACTGCCTGCAAAATCGATTTGCTGCTTTAGATACAAATGACAGAGCTCCAGAAGAGTTATGGAATGACATCAAGAAGGTTGTGTTGGAAGAAAGCGAGAAGTCTCTACAAAAGGTGAAAAAGCAAAAACGGCCAAAATGGATGACGGAAGAAACTCTGAAAATTGCCCAGAAACGCAGAGAAGCTAAAGTCAGAGGAGAAAGAAAGACAATCGCAGAACTCAACAGAGATTTCCAACGTGCAGCAAGACAGGACAAGGAAAAGTACTACAATGACACTTGCAAGGAAATAGAAGCAGAAACTATTAGAGGAAGAACAAGATCGGCTTTCCTAAAGCTACGAGAGTTAAAGAAAAAGTTCCAACCTCGAATTGGAATGTTACAAGATGCTCAAGGTTCTATGTTGAATGATGCTGAGAAGATCAAGAAAAGGTGGAAGGATTATACAGAGTTTTTATATGATAAAGATCAAGTGGACCAACAGCCATTTCAACCTGTACCTTATGATCGGGAACCATTGGTGATGAAAGAAGAAGTTGAAGCAGCATTGAAAGCCTTATCAAAGAACAAAGCACCAGGCATTGATAGCATTCCCATAGAAGTATTGCAGCAATCTGATGCAGCTGCTACCATACTCACAAGACTGTGCCAAGAAATATGGAAGACAACATCATGGCCAACTGACTGGAAAAGATCTGTGTTTATACTAATACTAAAGAAAGGTGATCCAACTGACTGTGGAAATTATCGCACAATTGCTCTGATCCCACATGCCAGCAAGATTCTACTAAAGATTATTCAAAAGAGGCTACAACCATACCTGGAACAAGAACTACCTGAAGTGCAAGCAGGGTTCAGGAAAGGGCGAGGAACGAGAGACATCATTGCAGATGTGAGATGGATCCTTGAAAAGACTAAAGAATACCAAAAGGATATCTATTTGTGCTTTATCGACTATAGCAAGGCTTTTGACTGTGTAAACCATGAGAAACTCTGGACCACATTAAGAAGCATCTGATACCAGAACACCTGATTGTTCTCTTGCGCAATCTGTACATTGATCAAGAAACAACAGTTCGAACGGAACAAGGAGAAACAGAATGGTTTAAAATAAGCAAAGGTGTAAGACAAGGCTGCATACTTTCCCCCTACCTGTTTAATTTATATGCAGAACAAATCATCAGAGAAGCAGGATTGTATGAAGACAACAGAGGTGTGAAGATTGGTGGAAGACTCATCAACAACCTTCGCTATGCTGATGATACCACATTACTGTCTGAAAGTGAAGATGATCTGAAACATTTGCTTCTCACAATCAAAGAACATAGTCTCAAAATGGGCCTGCACCTTAATGTAAAGAAGATAAAGATCATGACAACTGGCATAATCAACAGGTTCATCGTTGAAGGAGAAGAAATTGAAATTGTGAACAACTTTAACCTACTTGGATCAACTATCAATAAAGAAGCAACAAGCAGTCAAGAAATCAGACGATGCATTGCTCTTGGGAGAATGGCTATGAAAGACCTAGATAAGATTCTCAAGAGCAGAGATGTCTCTCTCCATACAAAGATTTGACTTATTCAAGCCATGGTATTTTCAATAACATCATATGGATGTGAAAGCTGGACAGTGAAAAAGACAGATAGGAAGAAAATTGATGCCTTTGAATTATGGTGTTGGCGGCGAATACTGTGTATACCATGGACTGCCCGAAGAACAAACCAGTCGGTACTAGAGGAGATCAAACCTGAGGTTTCTTTAGAAACTCAGATGACAAGACTTCGACTTTCATACTTTGGACACATCATGCAAAGAGAGAAATCATTAGAGAAAGACATTATGCTTGGCAAGATAGAAGGTCAACGCAAAAGAGGAAGGCCAGCAATGAGATGGATCGATACAATAACAGCAGCTACGGGTACCAGTCTGTCAACAATGAGCCGCCTGACTGAAGACCGAACACAATTTAGGATAGCTATCCAGAGGGTCGCCATGAGTCGACTCCGACTCGACGGCACTTAACAACAACAACAACATGTGCAAAGAAGAACATTGATGGCGTAAGCGCGGCAGATCTTGAAGTATGGATTAGGGGGCCCAAAGGAAATTCCAAGTCTGAAGTGACAGATTGGATCCGACCTCTTCTTCCCAAATCTTGGGTTTTGTATTTCTAGTAATTCTCTTGTTTCCTGATTGGCCCAAAGGATTTTTTGCCTGGTCTTGAGCTCCATGAATAACTATTCCTGGTTTTTTTCTTTGCTTGGATTTTTGTGAATCTATTTATTCCTGCTCTAGAGACTTATTACTACTACTACTTATCATTTTTATAGCACTACAAGGCATATACAGTGCTATATATATACGTTTAAGAAACCTTACTATCTAATCAAGACAGACAACACAACAACTTGGGGACTCTGGTAAATCTGGTGGAATTGTAAAGATACACATAGGTGGTGACAGGAGAATAAGGGGCTCAGAATCCAAAAGCAGCCTTGGAGAGGTACTTACCTCAGACTTTTCTTGCACCATATTCCTAGTTTTGAAGAAAAATGTTGTCCTTGCTGGATTCTTGTGTTAAATTAACTTTCTTGGCCACTACTGTACACTGTACAGAGGATTTCAATCCATTATCCACAACGATACTTAAATCCTTTCCCTGGGCAATGATTCCTAATGTGAAACCTTGCATCACGTAGCTATAGTTTGGGTTGTCTTTGTGTTGTCTTTGCTAAGTGCATAACTTTGCACTTGTCCACATTAAATTTCATCTGCCATTTGGATGCTCAGCCTTCCAATTTCTCAAGGTCCTCTTGTAATTTTTCATAATCCTCTTGTGGTTTAACAACTTTATTGAAAGTAGCGATGAGGGAGAATGCACATAGAGAATACTTGTCTCCCAATGACTGGAAGACATGTTCACAGTTAGTATGACTTCCGATTTCCTTCTGATTCTTTCCTGTTCTGAACTGTCTGAAGCAGATTCATCTCAGCTGTTTTCTGTTGAGGAAATATTTTGCTTGCCACATACTGGTCCATAGACTACTCATGGTGGATCAATTAAATTATTTAGGAAAATCTATAAGAGCATTACCCTTCCTTACCAAGTAGATGGATTTCACATCCACTCTTTGAGAAATGGCACACTTCTACACGATGCCTTTCCTGAAACTCGATGTGAGTCTGTTCCTTCCTATTTATAAAGGAAGAATATAACTAGCTTATTGTCTGGGTGAGAACAATTTTGTCAATCACCTGATTTCTGAAAGTTTTGTATTTTCATTAATTTTGGAAGATTTATGTGAAATGATTTCCCTGAAGAGACCATGGCACCTGAACATGAAGCCATTTACTGTAAGTGGGATCCTAGGTCAGATGCATTCATGGTGAGAACAATTTGATGAGGGGAAATTTGGAATGTCTGGGACTTGGGGGTAGTTGATGGCAAACCCCTACTGGTTGCAACACCCAGTTAGTTACTCATTTTTATTTATTTCCCCTGCCTGGGATGTGCTCTTGCCCAGCCAATTGCTCAAGTTTGGAAACTAATGATCCTCAAACTCACATAGACAGGCCCAGTGACAGCCAGATATATGATACAAACTTACAAAGCTGATGCAAGGTTAAAAAGCTGAACATGGTATTGAAATACCATCTTGGCCATTTTGAGATCTAAAAGACATAGCGAAGTATTTGTTCAATGCCCTTAGGGCTTTGATATGTCTGCATCTTCCCTCTTCTTGGGGACCATGCAGCACATGGAGTTGAAATAGTTTATAATTTATAGTTTATAATTCATTTCATTTGCTATACCACCCTTTATGACCAGCCATACAGACCACATACATGTGCAGATTTTTGACCTTCCCAGGCCATGCTCTAGCCATGTCCTGACATGCTGCCTTGTCATTTCTACATATTACGGATGTCCATATGTAAACTTAGCTCTTTCTAGAATCACCATTTAGATGCGGATGCCATTTCCACATGGAAATTATAAAAAAGTATTCTAAATACTCATAATCCATAGCCATCCATTAGAACCCAGTTGCCAACAGTTTGTCCAAAATATCACTCACTTCCTCCTCCCCCCAAATAATGAGGTTTTCCAAAGTAGAGGCTGCAATATTGTCTGTTTCCCTATATCCAGCTAAAATCCCAACCTTAGTTTTGGCTGGTAATGATATAGTGCTTAGAGTGCTTTTCATATGAATGACCTCCATGTAGGAGGGTGAGCTAAGAAGCAGGCTTGCCTGCTTTGGAACATGTGAAACCTTTATCACGTTATGATACTTGGAAACGTGTCGAGGAGATGCATCGGAGTCTCCAATTGTGACTCTAACTTGATGCCTTTGTCTCTTGGCACAAATCTTTAGATCCTTTTGCTCAGCCCTGAATAGGGAGGTCAAGAGCATGTTGATTTATGCATTACCAGTCTGCCTGCACTTCAGATGCATCTTGTTGCTTATGATCTCTAAACAGCATGACGTTAAGTGCTGTGAACAAACGGAAGCTACTAATGCAAATTCCACTTTATATGCTGTATTCTATAATCTTAAGTTAGCTTTCAACCTAAAACAGTCATATTTTACTTTTTAGGTTGACATATTTAATATTACAGGATATTATGTTGGCTGAAATCTTCACAAAAACAGGTCTGAATTTGATTAAAGAGATGCCTCGCCCTTCAGGTTTTAAGTAAGTTTAAGATTAGTTCTCTTCTACTGAGGGATAAAGTGTTGCGTTGTGCTTGATCCAGCACCAGGATCAAAGAAAGATTAAGAACATAACTGAACTCTATTCTTTTGTCTGTGGTTGAGCAGAAAATGTAAATTATGTGAGGCAAAGATTTACGCCTTGTCATTTTATGAACAGTCATAAATTTTCTGAAAAACAGTGCCCTATGCGAGAATTTCTTTCCAGATCCTGATGGGTAGCCCTTATTCCATGATGAGGCTAATTTTATAAGCAGCAGAGGAAAGTTACTTGTCATTTACATGTGTAAGTCACTTATTTTCAGTGACTGATGCATGCACTTTAGGCTGTCATTATTCTGTATGTACGTGTGTCTTGCTTTTCACTCATATTTTGACTGTGGGCAGAGAGTGGGTAGAGTGCAAATTTATCTTCATAGATTATAAATACTATAATTTCTGTGCATTCTTCAAAAATCTAGGCTCAGGTGTAAGTAATTACTCCTAGTTTTAGGCACATGTTTGCCTACTCACACCCCTATTTTGTAAAACACACGTGCACCTTACTTTCTAAAAGAGGCACTAGGGTTGCACAGAAAAATGTGTGTTAATCACAAGGGATTTAATAAAGTTATCCTCTAAAAGGTTCATGCATGTTAGTATACATGTATTCAAGGCCTATTTTTAAAAAAGCAAAGTAATCGCGTACTTTATAAAATAGGGAAAACATGACTTACGTGTATTTATGGCGCATGAAGTTTCATGGCTCCTTTAGAAAATTACCTCCAAAAACCATAACGTGCCTGTAAACATGGAAAATATTAAACATCTTCAATAATTTAGTGTATTATGAGGAATATCCACAAGAAAAATGTTTTGTTCTGTTCCTTTTTGGATCAGTTGCCTATTTGGTTAATTTTCAGAATCTGAATCCTGTGTTTCCATTAAAGTTAATAGGACAAGTAGAGCTTTCCATCCCTTTTCCATGAAACTTGCTTACAGACATGTGCTGGAGAGGCAACAGCACAACAAGACTGGCATGAAGATCCCACGGCAAAAGATAGACAATGGGCATTGTTATGCCTGTTTAGATCTGTTCACTTGTTCCATGTAAACCTGTTCTATGTAACGAGTTCTTTCACTGTAAACCGTGCTCATTTAAAATAGTGTGATATATAAAACCAAATTAATTAATTAATTAATTAAGTGACTCGATCGCAAGGCCCTGGAAGAGAGGTAGGAAATCCTCAAGGTGCAGGGGAGGAGGCGAAGCAGCAGAATATTGCAGTGAAGCATGGGAGAAGTAGGAGGCTGTACCAACATTGGCAGAAAGACTCCAAGGCAGTGGGAAAGAGGCAAAGTGGCACAAACATTGGTATGAAGACCTCAAATCATATGGGTGGAGGAAAAAGAAGCACCAACAGGGTTAGGTTAGAGTCAGACAGTCAATATTCGGATAGTGCAGTCATTCCATGTTTTTTTTTTAATGCCGGCCACCGTGACTAAATAAAACCAAATATAAAATGCTGACAGCCAGATGATGGCTGGCACTAAATATTCAGTCACTGTTAATAGTATCAACACTACCTGTATTGCAGTTGATTTCAACTCTGCTATACAGATACCTAGCCAGACAGGGCCAGCCCAAGGGTTTCTTCTGCCCCCGAATCCATCTTCTCATCTTGCGGCCGGGGGGGGGGGGGGACAGCAGCAGCATGACTCCATTATGAAAGCAGCAGCCTCGTGCCACCGCTTTGGTGCCAGCGACCGCATACATGACTACCACTCCTGCGCCTTTCCAACAGGAAGTCGCTTTGGAGGGGGAGGAATGGCAGGCCATGGTTTTTGTGCTGAAGCAAAAGTCATAATGATCACCAGGGTCTTCTGCCCTAGGCTGCCACCTAGTCCACCTAGTAACCAGAAAACTCATAGAGAAAATGGCATGATGAGTTGGAAGCTACCTTGCTGATCAGATAAGTCATTGCTTTTGGAAAAGCTAAAGCCCTGAAGCAGAATAACGTGTTACCCTTTTGAAACATGACAGGTCATAATTGGCATTTTTTGGCTATTTCCCTATGGACTATTTTTATTGTTGTTAGATTTATGTTGGGCACATGATCACTTTAAAAAGAGAATAAAAGGACTTTAAATAATAGAAGTATCTTATCAATGGCAACTTTGCTTTAGTAAGTCCAACATTTCAAGCAAGTATTATTTATGAGCCAATTTTTTTTGGGTGCTGAATTGATGTGAGTCACACTGCAGTATATGAAAAAGAGCAGTGGTTCTCAAACCAATCGCCAGGACACACCCAGTCAGTCCAGTTTTCAGAAAATCCATAATAAATGTACTTGAGAAAAAACAGCCTACAATAGAGGTAACCCTTGCTTGCTGCTGCATGATACTTACGCTGATACAGAGTGCTCAAGCCATTACCCCTTCCTATAACTCCATCCCAATCCTACAAGGCTCATGGAGAAGATATCATGTACCCCCTCTCCACCAGACAGTAAGACCACAACATATGCTGTATTCTCACCTCATTTATGTCACCCTCCAGCAATCCTACCCCCAGCAGGAGACACTCACCCCACCTTCCAACCTCAATTGCGCTCTTGTAAACGCCTGCTCCATCTGAAAAAAATGGCCTGCCATAACAGAAATGCTATCTACTCATGACCTTGACATCCTATGCATTACGGAAACTTGGATGTCAGCCTCAGATGCTGTTCTCTTTCATCAACACGTGCCCCCTAACTATTCTATTCACTCATGTTACAGATCCGACCGAAGAGGTGGAGGAACACTTATCCTGACCAAAGACAACCTGCGATTTCAGCTAGTTACTTTCAATAGCACCCCCCACCTGGACTACATTTCCATAGCTAATAAACACTGTACCATCAACCTGATATACAGAGCCCTTTCCCCTGTACCAGATGACCTCTCCTTAATCATTGACCTTGCATGTAACCCAAGCAATCCACGTACTGCAAACTGGTTGTTGGGGGATTTCAACCTCCCTTCCCTTCAAGCTGCCCAATCCGATGCCTTCCTCGATGCCCTTAAAGCACTAGGTTATACCCAAATGGTCAACTCCCCCACCCATATCAAGGAGAACATGCTTGATCTTATATTTTCACCACAAGTAGCCAACCACTCTACATACAAGTTCAAGCTATGCATAAACTCGGTGCCATGGTCTGACCATAGTCTAATTATATTCACATTACCTTCTCACTCCATGACCAATAACCCTACTAGTCCAGACGAGCCACTCACTACTACCTCTAAGCGCTACCTCCCTTTCATCAAAGAAGAGATCCTTGAAAGAATACAGCCTCTCCTAGAACCACCTGAACAAAACCTGAGTGACATGCTATCCTTGTGGAACCAATGTCTTAATGCTGTAGTTGTCACACCATCTTGCAACAAATCTCCTACCAAAAGAAAGAAGGCTCCCTGGTATTCACCTGATCTGACGGCATCCCTTCGCCGACTTCGACAGCTTGAAAAATGCTGGCGTTGTTCCCGAACAACTGAAACTTATGACACATACTCCACTCATCTGGATACCCACAGAACGGCGGTGTCCACAAAAATGAAGCAATACTATGCAGAGATCCTACAACGCTCAATAAACAAACCACATGAGCTTTTCAATATTGTCAAAACCTTATCCAAAGAACCGTCTCCCTGCCAACCTAACCTTCCACACCAACAGGAATATGCAGATTATCTACGAACCAAAACAAGTTATTCAACCACCCCTGCAAGACCCTTGCCCCCGGGCCAATCATTTATATCCCCCCATCATCCACCTCCCCATCAAACCTACTCTCATCTTCCTCACCAGTTACCATAGATACACAACACACTTCCACCCCCTCCCTCCCATCAAGCTCAGCAGACATTCAACATACCATTACCTCCTTCTCTCCCCCAACTGCGAAGGATATCCTAAACACCATCACAAATATAAACACCACTACGGCATCAGACGACCTATGCCCTGCGCACTGGATAAAATCTCTTCGGACAGAACTTAGTCCTTTCTTGGCCAAACTAATAGGTTCATCAATTATCTCCAGAACATTCCCACAGGCGCTAAAGCAAACATCAATAAGACCTCTGCTAAAAAACAATAAGCTAGACCCCGCAAAGATGGAATCCTACAGGCCTATCTCGAGCATCCCTATCCTCGCCAAGATCATGGAAAAAATAGTCCAACAGCAGTTGACTCATCACATAGAGTCAAACGCTCCCCTTGACTCTTGCCAGCATGGATTCAGAGAGTCTCATGGAGTGGAAACATAGCTGACAACTCTATTTAACACACTAACCACAGGGCTCGACAACATCAGACAAGGCTTTGTGCTCATCTTTCTTGACATAGCGGCCGCCTTTGACTTGGTCAGCCACAAACTACTACTATCCCACCTTGCAGATAAGGGCATCCATGGAAATGCACTCGCCTGGTGCACCTCGTATCTCAACAATAGACTGCAATATTACGCTCTGGTCCATCTATATCCGCTCCTTTCCCACAAGAGAAAGGGGTTCCGCAAGGATCATCCCTTTCAGCCCTATTGTTCAATATCTATATGCAACCAATCTGCAATCTTATACGGTCTTTCAATATCAATTGTCTACTATATGACGATGATGTCCTAATGTTCACCCCAATAGCCACGGATCAACCAGACCTCTCCCAACTCTCTGCATGTTTCGACGCTGTCACAGACTGGCTACAATCTCAAGAACTCAAAATAAATTTTAAGAAGACGGAGGTTCTCTCTATCAGCAGAGACCAGAAGTTCTCCCCACCCTCATCACTTAAGGTCCACAATGCCGAACTCACCTCCAAGATGACGATTCGATACCTGGGTATAATACTCGACCAGCGCCTTGACATGCACGCCCAGATAAGCAATACCACTAAAGCCATCTACCACAAAGTCCGGATCCTACAACAGATGAAAAGGATTCTTGAACCAAACGACTTCAGAACCGTCTTTCAAGCCTTAATATTACCCCATTTTGATTATGCCAACTCCACTCTTACCGGCCTCCCAAAGAGCTCTCTCAAACCCCTACAGCTCGCGATGAATACTGCAGCTAGAACCCTCTATGGAGCATCGAGAGGAGACCATATCACCCCCATCTTGAAGGATCTGCATTGGCTCCCTGTCCACTGCAGGATCACTTTCAAGGCTCTAACAATGATATTTAAATCAGTCAACATATGCATTTCAACCTCCATCTCAGACCTTATACACCCTACCCCCCCCCCCCCCAATAGAGAGAGAAGATCAATAGCCTGCAACACCTTACTGCTACCAAAAGCCATCACCAAGTGCTCAAAGACAACAAGTAAGCGTGCTTTTGCTCTCTATGCACCGTCCTACTGGAACTCCCTCCCTGCAGATATCCGTGCCATAACCAACCTCCCCCAGTTCAGGAAGGCAATCAAACACTATCTCTTCATACAATATTTCTCCATTACTGATAACATCACCTAACCCTCCTATCCTGAGCCATTTTGACTCCCTCAGAGTAATGACCTACTTGCCATAATTACTGCCTTTTAACTATCCACACGTTCAACCTGTCCTAAAGATAAATGTATCGACTATTATTCTAATTTGTACATAGTGTATATAGTTCACCCCGTTCTCCTTGTTTAATTTTCCCTGTTCTCTGTAAATGTCAATGTTAGACTGTTATACATTATACAATTTTTGGGTTACATGTAAACCGCGCTGATGATAAATAGTGCGGTATAGAAGAAATACAAATAAATAAATAAATAACATGGCATCTTCCCTTTTAAATACGTATCTTCATCCCAAAAGGACGTCATATTCATATAGAATTAGGGTGGATGAGGTAGTTTACTGAGCCTGCCCCAACCTCTGATTCTATAGTAAAGAAAATAAGTAAAATCTAAAGCAAATGTTCATATTTGAAATAAATTGGAGGTATTTTTCCTGTTTTGTACCAGCAGTTAAGGCATATATTTCACAGAAGAATTAAAAAGATGACTTGTCAGCTTCTCTCTCACACATAACATCACCTTTAATACAAGAAAAGTCACCCTTTGAAGTGATCATAGACATGCACATCTCCTCTTGAATGATTTAATCACGAAATCTGGAAAACAGATTTGAAAATAAAAAACACTTGTCTGAATCTGCTCCAGCTATTACATGCCTATGTATTTTCAGAATACTTACGTCCTTGGCTGGCACTTTCTGACATGTCTCACATGCTCATTCTGGCTCTTTGCAATCACCTCACATACTCTAGGCATGTTCTCAGCAGAACTCACATAACTCATCACCTCATCAT
Source organism: Ichthyophis bannanicus (assembly GCA_033557465.1). NCBI lineage: Eukaryota > Metazoa > Chordata > Amphibia > Gymnophiona > Ichthyophiidae > Ichthyophis > Ichthyophis bannanicus. Next base: position 851,582,728 of record CM066032.1, read on the forward strand.
TCCTGGCTGTGACCACATCATATGCACTCCCCTTTGACTCACCCACCACACTCTTCCTTTACAGAAGGCAGGCATCATGCCTTAACCCTAGTCATAAACCCTAAAATACTTACAGGACATTAATCTCTTCCTCCCCACTGCTATAACCAACTATATGTAACATATAGGCAAATTGCTTTAGAAAAAAAGCGCTTGCATTGATAATTTCAAAATCCATCCTGATATGTGTGGGACAGAACCTAGGCAGCTGACCATATATACACATGCAAGCAAATATAATTCACCTTGAAGTACTACTGAAAATGGTATGAACTAAATCCAAATAAAACATTTAAACTTATCCAGTGCTTGCCCAGATAAATCCAAACATATGTTCTCACTATGAAAACAGATATCACTGGATATGGGCCCATCCCTAGCAAGGAGGGTATTTTCACTTTTATGCCCTTAGGATGAAATGACTTTGACCCATTAAGATACCCTCCACACTTAAATTTGAATTCCAGTCTTAATAATTTGCTATATAGTAAGTTTCCTGTGTGATGAATTTGCATTTTCCATTCACATATTCATAGTTCACAAGTAGTCAGGATCTCCCTCGTTGAATGTGGCAGGCTCTTCCACTGAATACTTTCCAGGAGCTCTTATAATCTTCAGGGCCCTTTGTGCGTGAGAGCCAGTGCAGCTGCACTAGTTCCCTGCAGGGCAGTCTCCTTTCTTCTTCCTTTAAGCACTGCATTGGTACAGTAGACGTTAATTAGTTTTCATCCAAATAGGAACATTGAAAATCATGATTTTCAGTTTGTTCTAGCATCAACTAACTGAGAGCGCATGTTCAAAAAATGTTTACAAATTGCTATTTGTGCACTTCATTCTTGTTGTGTGCACACATGTGCAAATGCCCAGGAGCCAATCTGGGAGGGGAAGGAGGTCAAGAAGTGATTACCAACAACCAGCACGAGGCACTTGAGCCAATCCTTCTTGACAGGCAGACAGAGAAACTACTCCCTGTCTGATTTCTGAAAATCCCTTGGTTGATGAGGTTAAAGCAGGGCTGCAACACACAACCAACACAAAAAGCAGAGAACCATTTTGGATTTGATTTTCAAAGGTAAAGAAGGAAGTCTGGTGTGGGCGTTAGGATTCTAGGGGATAGGTGTTTGGCCGTAGCTGGGGTGGGACTGCGAGGAAGAAAAGAAATATACCAGCTTGACTAGTGGCTACTGCCTTGGGGCTGTGTCTAGGGCAAAGAAAGACTTTAAAACAAAGAAAACACAAACAGCTTCAAGCCTGACTTGTGCGTGGGGTTTCTTGGCCTTGTAATATCAAAGCACAAAGAAAAGAACTTCATGATTTTTTTTTCAAAAAGTGTTTTTGCCTTCCTTTTGCTATGCAAAGCCTGCCACGCTAGGAGCTTCAAAGGGGAGAGCCTTTTCACTTTGAGACAACATAAAATTAGTGGCAGGAGAAGTTATGTATCAAAATCTATGTATTCCATTACAGAACCATAACATACAGTACAATAATATTTATTGCAACAATCTTTTTCATTATTGTCTAGGACAGCAGTTGTGAAGTTGGAAGGGCACAGGGCATCTTACTGACCTACCTATTCCATTCCATTGTTCATAGAAAAGGAAGCAGTAACAGATAAATAAAAAATGTAAATGTGGAAAGCTGCAATATTGGGACCCCGGGAATCAAGTTCCATTGGAGTATTATAGTTGCAAAGTTAGGCAGTGGACATATACATCCTCCCTCCCCCTGGTTCTTTCAAGAGAGTCAGTAGAGGCACTCAGCAGGCACTGCAGGGTCAAGTTGAGGTTGGGCATGAGACCCTGGTCATGGTATATGAGGCAGGTTAGTTGTGAAGATGGGAGGGCACAGGCACCTCACTGTTCTATATATATTCTATTCCATTGTTCATAGAATAGTAAAACAGAAATAAAAACGTGAAAGTAAAAAGCTGCAATAAAGGCACAGCCCCTTGGATTCAAGTCCGGTTGAAGTATTATAGCTGCATAGCACCCATCTTTACTGAGTATAGCAGGGCTGAGATGAGGCATATCATAATGTTTGGGAAGAATACATCTGAAAAATGAAATAGTCATAGAAACAAAGAAGGGAGAGAAGGCAAGAGCAGTACTAACATAAGTGTGCAGAAAGAGATAGGGCATTCCTAGACTATGGTAATGGGCTCCTCTCATCTGCTTTTCAAGCTAAAGCGAAATGTATTTATAAGTGACCCACAGTGAAATTATTTAAAGTTCCTCGGGCGGCTCGGTACCGTTTGATCCATGGACCGGTACCGGTCCACGGCCTGGGGGTTGGGGAACACTGGTATAGGGTATAGGGTAGGAGGACATTAGAGGCAAATCAGCCTTGCAGTATTCACACTATATTCCCTGCTGAAAGATGTGTGGAGATAGTCTTGGCAGATACAGAATTTGAAAGATCTACACGGGTGGGATTTACATATGGATCATCAGATGATGAAAGTGTACTGCTTCAAGACACTGTTGAAAAGGTTGTTATTAGTTTACCAATGGGAGAGGAGGTAGAAAGTGATCCTGGCAGTACCAAGGCACCACGCAGGTAGAGGGGACAGTAGAGAGTGGGAAAGATACCACTGGCCTTTCATCCTCTCCTCTACCCTCAGACTCGGGGCCAGCAGCAGCAGCACCAAGAGCAGCACCCACCTCCCCATCCCAAGGAAGTACATGGGAAGTCTCATAAAACCTCACATGTGTGGAAACACTTAAAGTGCTTGAAACTCTATCCAGGAGTGGAAATAGCAGTGCTGGAAAAGGTACAGGAAAAACAAAATCCCTATTCCAAGTGGAGCCTCTATCCTCTTCCACTAGTCAGATGGCATGGCAGCAGGTCTGATGCACATCAAAGCAAGCCACCATGGAAGAGATGGGATGGTGGTGTTAGCACTGTCATGGTGCAGTTGGCAGGCCGTATCGAGGGTGAAGATCCAATGCATTGAGAAATGAAAGCCCTGGATGACCATCTCCTGAACATGGTTGAGAAGGTGGGTTTAAGAAGCTGTTGCATCTCTTAACTCCTGCTTACTTTTAGTAGGCAGGTGATCACCAGCCCGTAAAACCAGTTGCATCACCAGCATGGCTGGCTCTACAATTGAACAACTGTGTTTTTTGCACATGGCCCTACTTTTCAGTCCCTATTGACTTATGCAGATGAGGCCCTGCAATCAGTCTTCTGCCTAACATCTTTCTGCATTCCCCTCAGGCCATCCCTCCACCAGTTGCAGGCAGAGTTGGCAAAAGCAGACATCAGTATTAGTGTACATTTCACCACTGACATCTGGAATACCCAAAACGCTACATACACGCCTGTCTCTCCCTGACAGCACACTGGTGGCCATTGACTGAGGCAGGAACAGGCTGCAGGTCTAATGGGGGAGCAACAGCAAGAGCATACTGATGAGCTGTGCTACACAGCCAGATAATGGATGATAGCCATATGTGGATCCATATCCTAGCAGAATTAAGGGCAATGCTGTAGGACTGGCACATAGGGCAGAAACAGAGCACCGTGCATTGAGGTTTCTTTATAACAAATGGTGGAAGGAAGGGGGCTTTTCTGGGATCAGATGCTTTGCACACTTGCTGCACCTGTTTGTTGGAGACTCCCTAGGAGTGGGAATCAAGGGAAGCAGTAGCACTATATGAGGGAATGGAATGCAAAATGCTAAAAAATAGTTGGGTATTTTCACTGGAGCATGAAGGGTGGGTGTGGGCTGTGTGAGAAGCAGGAAGAAATTGGGTACTGGCATACCAGCAGGACATTAGCACCAGATGCAATTCCACTTATGCCATGCTGGAAAGGTTAGTGGAACAATGGTTGGCCCTGCATTAGATGTCATCGGAGACCAAGATTGGCATAGACAGGTCCCAGGTCACCAGGACTGGGCAAATATCACACAAGTGATGGAAGTCCCAAAGCCTTTGATGAATGCTATGGAGGAAATGAGTTCCACAGGGCTACCCTGAGCCTTCTCATTCCATTAGTGAATATTTTCCAGGCCAAGTTAGAGGGTTTTCAGCTGCGACAGGATTACACAGCAGAGGCTTTGGTGATGGTGGGCTTGCATGGTCAAGTGCAAAAAAGGATGAAACCCCTTATGAAGAAGATGTTTATGCTATCTGGTCTCTGTGACCCACAGAGAAAATGAATCTTTTGCTCTACGTTGCAGCTCCCTGACTTATTGGAATCAAAAACTGCTGACTGAGGGGGAGGAAAAGGGGTGCCAGAAGGAGGGTGAGATAGTGGTGATGGCGGACTGGCGGTGATGCAGCAGAGGAAATAGCAGGCATGACAGCAAGCAGCCTTACTGGCATGACTACCACCCTCTCCCCCATCTTTCATTCTTGTTGCCCGTTAGACCCCGCAATGAACAATCTTTGGTGACCAAAGCCTTAGCTACGATGCTAAACTACAGAGAAGATCAGCCTGCCACAGTCAGACTCCCGCATGGATTTCAATGACATGCTATCTTGCAGAGCCAATTAACCCCATGAACAGAGATCCCTTGGAATACTGAGCACACAAATTGGCAGTCTGCCCAGACTTGGCCAAGGTTATGCAGCATTTCCTGTCCTGCCCTCCAATCAGTGTGTCCAGTAAACATATATTCTCATGGCAAGGGATATAGTGGCTCCCCATTGTTCAAATTAGTACTCGACTTGGTGGAAAAGCTAGTGTTTCTAAAGACAAACCCCTTCTTGCTTTGCTTCCCTTCATTGTAATGCAACTGGGAGGAGGAAAGTATGTACTGGTTATGGTTATGGTCATCTTGATTTGATATACCGCAAAACTGCTTGCAATCTATGCGGTTTACAATACATTAAAAGTACATTTAAAAATAAAATCAGAAAAAGAACGCTATTTTTATATAGGACAGAGAACCACTAAAAGCAGATGTAATCTTTCATCGCTCCCTACTTTCGGTTACTCTCCGTTTGGTCCTGAGTCCACTTCGCAGGGACAGTAGGGTTTGTAGCATAACAAGACAACCAAACTGGTGTGGCTTGGAAAAAGGCTTTTTATATAGAAATAGGCTTATTACATAGGTACAGAACAGAGGTATAAGGTTGTTATAGAGCTGCTTCAGGGTATATACTCTGTGTGTGTGTGCCTGTGTGTGTGTGTGGGTGTGTGTGTGTGAGAGAGAGACGCAGAGAGAGGGAGGGGGGGGGGGAGTGTGTGTCAGAGCCCCATAGTAAGAAGTGCCCAATGAATAGGAAGAGAGAGAGAGAACAAGGGGGGGGGGGGGTTAAAGAGAAGTGTGTGTCAGAGTCTCATAGTAAGAAGTGTCCGATGAATAGGAAGAGAGAGATATATTTTTGTCCTTCTCTGTATTTATAGTGAAGTTCTTCTCCAGCACCTCCCTTTGTCATACTTTGGTCTATTTGATCTGATATCTCCTGATTAGCAAGGAGAGGCTGTTGTCTTGCAGACTAATCTCAACAGGCATACCAAGCCCATCAAGTCAAGGAGGGGCTGTTGTCCTGCAGACTAATCTCATCAGGCATACCAAGCCCATCAAGTCTGGAGAAGTCCTATCTGACATCACCAGGGGGTCAGAGCTGCAGGCCAAGGTCTGGGAAAAGCCATGACACCTATGCTAGGCATAATGTCATGCTGATGTATGCTGACATCTCTCACACTTTTTTTTTTCTGGGAAATGGTGGAAGCAAACCTGTGGTACCTGTCCCAGCTGCAATTACTATATACATAATAGTAGGCAGCTTGTCTAATACCTCCTGTATTAAATACCTTGCTATGTCCAGCAGGTCCCCTGTCCTGCACAGTACTGTCTCTAGAAAGCAGCTGTCTGTGCTGTCTTCAGGTGGTATCTGGAAACAAAGACTGATAAAACACATATTACCCATATGGTTTCAACTGGGTGATGTGTTTCCAATACTGCTGGTTGTCGGGCATTAGGATCTGGTATAGGCTTGGGCCTAAGGTATCAGTAACTATGTATGGTCCCTCCCACTTTGCAGTTCCAAAGGGGAGGTTTGGTCTAGGTGTCAGGGTCATCACTTTACTCCCAACCTTGAGGGGCCTTAAATCGGAACCTTTTGCATGCACCTCCTGCAAATAATCTCTAGCTTTTTCTGTGTTAGCTAGCACAGTGGTCTGAATTTCTTTTAGATGTTCTTGCAGGGATTTCATCCACTCATTGGTGAGAATTACGGTCTGGTCCTCTGGAAGAAAAGGATGCAGCAGATTTTCCCACCGTGGCATTGGCCTTCCCATTAAGGCTTCATATGGTGCAAAGCCTGTGGATTTACAGACATTAGCTCTGATATGCATAAGGACTAACGGAAGCACCCGATCCCAATTTTTCCCAGTCAGATTAAGCATAGGGCTGAAATGGGCCTTAATTGTTTGATTCATTCTTTCTCCCTGCCCTGCTGCCTGTGGATGGTACGGAATGTGGAGATGTTGTTCTATGCCTAGAAAATCAAACAATTCCTTGATCAGCTGAGAAACAAATGCAGGACCATTATCAGAATCAATAGTCTTAGGAATGCCCCAGCATGTAAAAAATTGCACAGTTAGGATTTCTGCAGTGGTTCGAGCAGTTTGATCTGGGACAGGGAATGCTTCTACCCAATGAGAAAAGGAATCAACAACAGTGAGTAAAAATCTATTTTTCCTAGCTGTTAGCGGAAGAGGGCCCACTAGGGTTGCCAACCAGCCGGTTTTCAGCCCGCCTGGCCGGTTTTCCTGTGGCCGGGCCGGCTGCCGGCAGAGAACCGAAACCGGCCATTGAAAAGCCGTTTTTTTGCTCTGGCTGAGAGATCGGGAGCGGCCAGAGCAGAAAACCAGCTTTGCGCTTGCGATCGCGATTGCAATCACAGTCCTGGCCCCCCCTTGCAGCTGTTGCTGCTGCTTCTTACAGAGCAGCGGCTGCAATAAAGTTAATTTAAAAGTAAGGAATCCTGTGAGGGGCCTTCCAGCCCTATGAAACTCCTTCTGCAGTGCCCTCTGATGTCACTTCCTTTTCAGCCAGTGACCCTGCAGAAGGAGTTTCATAGGAGCGGAGGGCTCCTCACAGGTTTCCTTACTTTTAAATTAACTTTATTGCAGCTGCTACTCAGTAAGAAGCAGGAGCAGCAGCTGCACGGGGGGGAGGGGGAGTTAAGCTGCACAAGGGTGGGGGGGGTTTAAGCACTGTTCCCTCTAAGCTATGCGCGTGTGCGCGCGCACACACCTTGCCGAGCGAGCGCATATACTTTACAACAGAGCGCACAAAAATTACAGCTCTGATTCTGATAGAAAACAACACAGATGTCTTAAAATTTAAAAGTTGTGATTGTAATTACTAGAAATTTCCCGCTTCATTTAGTAATCGTCTATTTTCATTTAATATGATTAAAATCAATGTGGTGTACATACTGTATTCTGACGTGAAGTCAAATTTTAAAGTATATAACTCCGAGTGTCGTTATGTGGCGCACAAAAATTTAACCTTCCTTCAAAAGCTGCACACAGCTGATATTTTATGCGCACACAGCCTACAGAAAATTAGAGGGAACATTGGGTTTAAGCAGCATGGGGGGGAGGTTTAAGCTGCATGGGTGGGGGTGGGGGTTGTAATCTGCACAGGGGGAGTTTAAGATGCACAGGGGGGATTTAGGCTGCGGGAGCGGGGTTTAAGCTGAATGGGAAGTTAAGCTCCATGGGGGGGGGAGGTTAAGCTGCAGGGCAGGGGTTTAAGCTGCACTGGGGAGGTTAAGCTGTACTGAGGAGGGGAGGGTTAGGATACACTGAGGAGGGGGGGTTAAGATGCACTGGGGGGAAGGTGAAGATGTACTGGGGGGGGGGTGAAGCTGCACTGGGGGGTGGGAGAAGGTGAAGCTGTACTAGGAGGGTGAAGCTTCTCACCCACCTCTAGGTTCCCAGAGGCATAAAGCATGGGAGCTACAGTGGGGCCTCTTCTTAAACAGCGAGGGTGTCTCAAGCAAGTGTTGAAATGCCCCCTGGGATTTGTAGTCCCACAAGCTAATCTAAGAGTGTAGTTGCAGTCGAGTAGCAAGGCTTCAAAAGAGGTCTTTTTATTTACCCGTCCCGGGTGAATTTCAGCACATATGAACAAAGGACAAAAACCATACTTCTGGTATGAAATAAAGGCAAACTACTATAACAAAAATGAATGCTTGTATCTTCAGCCTGACAAAACAAAGGTAGTGCAAAACAGTCCTTATTCGTAAAACAAGCACGTTTCTTCACTTCTGTTTCTTTAAACAGATTCTCTCTCTGGCCAGTTCAGCACAGTGAAGAAATATCATCTGAAATTATTAGTGTACAATCCATGTAGGATTCAGCAGGTGTTTCATCACAAAAATCACATTGCATATCCTCACATGCTTCCCTGGAGCTATCTTCTCTAGGATTGTAACTCAGGCTACTTTTAAACAATCCCTCTTCTCTGTTAAGAGGGCTCCCCTCCTCCTCTCTACCGGAGTAAAATGGGAGGTTACCACACACTGCAGAGTTTCCTTTCTGAGAGCCACACACTCTTGGGTAAGTGTAGGAAAAACTCTGATTTTCAGCTTCCCTTCTATTATGAGGAATAAGCCTACCTTCTGGCTTGGTTTTCACGGAGCTTCTGGGCACAGGAAACTTAACAAATCTTTTCTCAAATGAAAGCCTCTCACTGCCTTTCTCTTTCCATTTCTCTTTGGGCACAAAAGTATCCTCCAGATAAAAACTTTTGCCTTCCTGGTACCTGTTCTTAGGAAGATTCTTTCCCACAGCTTTTCTCAGCTTGCCTTCAGAAATACCTCCGTGGCTCAGACCACTGGGCTTTTGTTCAGTCCTGCACTGCTCCCTGAAACAAATCCCTGGTATACTCTCCTGGGCTTCTTCCTGTAGGATTCTGTGTGAGTCTCCGTGTGAAGCTCTGACCTCGTGTCCAGCTCTCTGGTCAACTCCCCAACCAGCTCTTTCCTCGGCTCTCCCAAAGGCTCTCCAACCAGCTCCTTCCTCTGCTCTCACTCTAACCTCTGGTGAGTGATTTTTAACTGCGTCACTCTTGGTGTTTCTCTGAGCCTCGCCTCCCCCCAGCTGTCCCTCATTACCTAATGGGCTATGAGGTAATCTACTGCTTGGGTGTGCTCTTACACCTGGTACTTCAGTTTGTGTTCGTTGCCCATAGCAACCCTGGTCCATGTGCTGCTCTAACCTGTCACTATTAGAACTGCTCTGCTCAGTTTTTCCTATTTCCATAGGTACTATTTGATCCACCTCATGACAGATCCCCCCCCTTAAAATATTACGGGCTGCTGAGCCTTTCAGACAGCACGTAATTTCTTTATGGGTCCTATATCGCTGCTCTACACTGACCAAACTGGCAGTGGCTGACCTGTCCTTCCACGGATTTAGTACGTTAAGGTGATAAACCTGTTGGAGCCCTCTTTTGTTCTCTACACAATAAGACACAGGCCCAACCTTCTCTATCACTGTACAAGGGCCTTTCCACCGGGATTCAAACTTAGGTCCCGGGTCTGCTACCTGAATAAGCACCTTGTCTCCTATATCCAACTGCCTAGGTCTCGTGCCCCTGTCATAATAATGCTTTTGCCGTTGCTTACTGGCCTGTAAGTTTTCTATGGAGGTCTTGGATGTCCTCTCTAGGCATTCCCTTAAATCCCTTAAAAATTGAGGTACCCCAACCTCTTGTATGTCCGGCTCCACCCACTGTTCCTGTAAGATATCCAAAACTCCTCTTGGAGCTCGGCCAAACAGCAGTTCGTAGGGGGATGCCCCCAAGGACGCCTGTATGCGTTCTCTGCATGCATATAAAGTGAATGGGAGCAGCGTGTCCCAGTCAGACATCTCTCCCTTTTTTAAACCTCTCCTAAGCATCTGTTTGATGGACTGATTCATCCGCTCCACGAGTCCATTGGACTGCGGATGGTATGCCGATGTCTGTATATGCTTGATACCAAAGGCTTCCCACACCATAGCCAAATGCTTGGATAGGAAATTGCTACCCTGATCCGTTAGAACTTCTCTAGGAAAGCCTACCTCGCAGAATAACTTTACGAGTTCTAAGGCTACTATCCTAGCAGAGGTGTTCCTTAGTGGGATAGCCCAAGGGAAACGTGTGGCATGGTCTACTATTACCAGGATATACTGAAAACCCCTCGGTGTTTTTATTAGAGGTCCTACAATGTCAACTCCTATACGGCTTATGGGAGCCGCTATAGTGGGTGTTGGCACCATGGGTACTGCTTTGGGTTTTATAGCTGTAACCCTCTGATAGGTGGGACATGATTCACAGTATTGCTTGGTCTCCTTGAAGACCCCTGGCCAATAAAACCTAGCCAAAATTTGGTCAAGCGTACCTCGGATCCCTTTGTGACTACCCACCGGGTGGTCATGTGCCAAACGTAATACTGTAGCCTTAAAAGTTGTTGGCACTACCAGCTGCTTCCGTATGGCATCAGTATGTGGGTCAATACTCTCTCTATATAAAATTTCTTTCTCCAAGAAAAACCTGGGTAATGTAGGTCGGGTTTCCTGGGCCCACTCAAACGCTCTCTTAAGAGCTGGGTCAGCCCTTTGTTCCATGGGGAACGATGGAAACTTTTTAACTACCTCTGCAGGTACCCAGGGCAATCCTACACTGGCCTCTAACTCGGCCCTCCCTCGGGTCCTACAGTACCTCTCTCGACGTTTCTTAGACTTATCCTTTTTACCCTCTTTAACTGCGGCATGGATCAAATCTTCATGAACCAGAAGAGTGCCTATCTCTCCCTCATCTAGCTCCTCCCCTTGGGATTCTTCCTTTCCCTTAGGCTCCTCCGTGCTTCCTGCTGACATCTTTCCCATCCCTGAGGTTCCGGCTTGAGACCGGGTGGACACTAAGCCTGTTCTGGTGCCCAAGTCTCTTACCAGCCCTTTATAAAAGGGAGGCCAGTCCTTACCCAGGACAATGTCTTTTGGCAGTTTTGGGATTACGGCTACCTTCACTTCTCTTTCTGTGCCTAACCCTCGCACAGATACTCTACATAGGGTATAAGGAACAAATGCGCCGTGCACGCATCTTATACGCACCTGGCCTTCTGCTTGACTCGGGGCTGACTGACAGCACTCCTCAATGGCTTCCCAGAGCTTGCGTGAAACCATGCTCTGGTCAGCCCCCGAGTCAAGTAGTGCCAGTGCTTCAATACCTTCTACCTGGACCTGTAGAAGGAATCCTTCCTGACTTGGCTCCTCAGCTCCTGACACCAGGACCGTTCTTTCAGGGCAGCTCCTCTGAAAATTTCCCATTTTTCCACAGGCAAAACACTTCCCTTTAGGTACATACAAAACATTGTCATTATCATGTTTCTCAACATTAGACATTTTAGCATTAAACATGTTACCCTTTGAACTTTTTCCTTTTTTGCTAAAATTTGTCATACCAGCTGCTCGCAACACACCTACCCCTGAGGTGTCAGCCATCTCTGCTTCAAAATATCTTTCTGCAAGATTGGCTGCCTCATCAGTGGATCGGCAGTTCTGGAGTGTAAAAAAAGTTTTCACTTCAGTAGGAACAGCTTGCATAAACTGTTCTAAAACAATTATATCAACTACTGATTCTAGTGTTCTCCCTTCCGGAGTTAACCACTTTCCGGCCAGACTTTTTAGCCTTTGAGACAGGGCCTTAGGGGTCTCCCGAGGCTTTATCCTAGCCTCCCTAAACATTCTTCTGTAATGCATAGGAGTTAACCCTAGCCTGTCTTTGACTGCTCTTTTTACCGCTGCATAGTCAGAGGCAAGGACAGCAGGCATAGCCTTATAGGCAGATAGGGCCTCGCCTGTGAGCGACATTGCAAATCTTGTTGCCCACTGCTCCACTGGCCACTTTAAAGCTGCGGCTATGCGCTCAAAAGCGTCTATGAAATCATCAGGATTATCATATGGATTCAACTCTCCTAGTGAAAAAGCACTGTGAGAGTTCAGTCCTACCCCCTGGACTATAGAGGGGATGGCAGCTTCTGCATCCATCGGCTTCCTTAAGAGCGCCTCCATTGTGTCCATAAGCGGCTTCTGCTGTTCCCTCATGGTCACTGCAGTCTGCTCCTGGAGATATCGGACCAATTCAACCTGTTTGTCCCATTGCGCCTGCATCCAGCACATGACATCCTGCGGCTCCATCCTCGGAGTCTGCGTCCCTGTGGAGAGAAACAAAGAACAAGACCACAAAGTGCGGCACTGCGATTCTTTTTCCCCGTCTACTTCTCTGTGTGCCCACCAGCGCCCCCTTTCTCACCCTTGTCCTCCCACACTTATGCCTAGGTAGACTTTACCTGAGCCTTCGTGTAGGTTTCAGCCTGTGAGAAAGGTTACTGCGTCAGCACCCCCTGGCCGATCAGCCAGCGAGAAATCGTTCCCGATGGCTCTCCCGGTCTGGAAGCAGTCTTCTCCAGTGGTAAGTAGTTTTTGTAGTAATATCCTTTTTAATCCTTAAGGCCAAAATCCGAAACAACTACGCCATTTGTCACCCACCTCTAGGTTCCCAGAGGCATAAAGCATGGGAGCTACAGTGGGGCCTCTTCTTAAACAGCGAGGGTGTCTCAAGCAAGTGTTGAAATGCCCCCTGGGATTTGTAGTCCCACAAGCTAATCTAAGAGTGTAGTTGCAGTCGAGTAGCAAGGCTTCAAAAGAGGTCTTTTTATTTACCCGTCCCGGGTGAATTTCAGCACATATGAACAAAGGACAAAAACCATACTTCTGGTATGAAATAAAGGCAAACTACTATAACAAAAATGAATGCTTGTATCTTCAGCCTGACAAAACAAAGGTAGTGCAAAACAGTCCTTATTCGTAAAACAAGCACGTTTCTTCACTTCTGTTTCTTTAAACAGATTCTCTCTCTGGCCAGTTCAGCACAGTGAAGAAATATCATCTGAAATTATTAGTGTACAATCCATGTAGGATTCAGCAGGTGTTTCATCACAAAAATCACATTGCATATCCTCACATGCTTCCCTGGAGCTATCTTCTCTAGGATTGTAACTCAGGCTACTTTTAAACAATCCCTCTTCTCTGTTAAGAGGGCTCCCCTCCTCCTCTCTACCGGAGAAAAATGGGAGGTTACCACACACTGCAGAGTTTCCTTCCTGAGAGCCACACACTCTTGGGTAAGTGTAGGAAAAACTCTGACTTTCAGCTTCCCTTCTATTATAAGGAATAAGCCTACCTTCTGGCTTGGTTTTCACGGAGCTTCTGGGCACAGGAAACTTAACAAAGCTTTTCTCAAATGAAAGCCTCTCACTGCCTTTCTCTTTCCATTTCTCTTTGGGCACAAAAGTATCCTCCAGATAAAAACTTTTGCCTTCCTGGTACCTGTTCTTAGGAAGATTCTTTCCCACAGCTTTTCTCAGCTTGCCTTCAGAAATACCTCCGTGGCTCAGACCACTGGGCTTTTGTTCAGTCCTGCACTGCTCCTTGAAACAAATCCCTGGTATTCTCTCCTGGGCTTCTTCCTGTAGGATTCTGTGTGAGTCTCCATGTGAAGCTCTGACCTCGTGTCCAGCTCTCTGGTCAACTCCCCAACCAGCTCTTTCCTCGGCTCTCCCATAGGCTCTCCAACCAGCTCCTTCCTCTGCTCTCACTCTAACCTCTGGTGAGTGATTTTTAACTGCGTCACTCTTGGTGTTTCTCTGAGCCTCGCCTCGCCTCCCCCAGCTGTCCCTCATTACCTAATGGGCTATGAGGTAATCTACTGCTTGGCCGTGCTCTTACAACTGGTACTTCAGTTTGTGTTCATTGCCCATAGCAACCCTGGTCCATGTGCTGCTCTAACCTGTCACTATTAGAACTGCTCTGCTCAGTTTTTCCTATTTCCATAGGTACTATTTGATCCACCTCATGACAAGCTGCACTGGGGAGGGAAGGTGAAGCTGCACTGGGGGGGGGGGGGGTGAAGCTGCAGGGGGGGGGGAAGGTGAAGCTGTACTAGGAGGGTGAAGCTGCACTGGAGAGGGAAGGTGAAGCTGTACTGGGTGGGGAGGGGGGCATAAGGCTCCACACAGGTTTAAATTTATTTTTATCTTAACTTTATTGCAGCCGCTGCCCTGTAAGAAGCAGGAGCAGCAGCTGCAAGGGGAAAGAGGTGGCAGAAGGTACTGACAGGTGGAAGGTGAGGGCTGGAAGAGAGCTGAAAGGGGGGGAGGAGGTGGCTAGAAGGGTGCTGACTGAGGGGGTAAGGAGGGAGCTCAAAGGGAGCTGACACCAGGGAATGGTACTAGTAAGTGACTGGGTAATGAGGAGGAGGCTGGAAGGGAGGGGGGCACTGGGACTGGAAGGGAGCAGACACGTGGGGATGGCACTGGAAGGGGGATGGACAGAGGGTAGGGTGACTGGAAGGGAGCTGACACGGGGAAGGCACTGGGAGTGGAAGTGAGCTGATACCTGGGATGGTGTTTGGACTACAAGGTGCTGGACAGTGAGGAAGGAGGGGGACTAGAAGGGAATGGACACCACTGGGAACACAAGGGGATTGGCATTGAAATGTAATGGAAGGGGAGGACAGAAAAGGGGGCTGGATGGAGGGTTACTGGGACTGGAAATAGGCTGATGGAAGGAAGTGAAGAAAAGAAAAGAAGAGACAAGAAATGGCAGATAGATTATAGACCATAGAAAATGAGCTAAGAGAAAACGGGAAAATGGAAGCCTCAGATTGGAACCAGCATGATCAGAGAATAAAATGGTCAAACAACAAAGGTAGAAAAAATAATTTTATTTTCAATTGAATAACTGGACTTTGTACTACCTTTATATTTTACACAGTATGAGGAACTGCATCTCTTATTTATCTGATACTGCACTGCATGCAGATACTGTCTTCTTGGGGGTTCAGTTTAATTTTTGTCTATATATTTCTCTTTTTGTTTTGTGCTCATTTATTGATGAAGAACTGTCTGTATTGTGTGTGTGTGTGTGTGTGTGTACAACCAATGTTGCGTGGTCTGTCAGTATAACATTTCTGTTTAAGAATGTGTAGAAATCTTGCTAGTTCAGTTTGCACATTGCCCTCTCTGCAATTTTTTAGGGGGACAGGGGGTGGAGCAAGGGTGGGACGGGGGCGGGCCAGAGGGTGGGGTAGGGGTAGGGTTAGGGTTGGGGTGGGCATGGGCATGGGCGGAGCGTGACTAGCCACAGGTGGCGGGTTTTTCTCCTTCAAAAAGTTGGCAACCCTAGGGCCCACATGATCTATTTGCAATCTCTCAAATGGGCCACGAGGAGGTGCTCTCATTAACTGTCCCCTTCTCTTTTTAGGTTGCCTCCCAAATGAAGCACAGATTACACAGGAGGAAACATGATCCTGTATATCATGTTTCATTTCTGGCCACCATACCAGTCTATTAAGGATAGTCTGCATTTCTTCTGCTTTAGGGTGTCCCATAGGACCTGCACCATGAAACCAATGCATCCACTCTTTACCTCGAGCTCTGGAGATAGCTATAACCAAGCCTTCCTCTCTTTTTGCACATAGAATATCTTTCTCTATAGCGAGTGTGAGAAAGGGTGTGTGCTGATATAGGTTATCTGGGGCGTCCTGCACAAGCTTCCTCAAATTGGAAAGTTCAGGGTCCTTTGTCTGCAGCGCTATGAAGTAATCTTGTGGTATTATCTGATCATAATCTGTGGAACGTGTAGCAATAGCGACCATGCGTGTCTGCTCATACCAGGGCCATATGAGGCCTATATGGCATGCTTCCTTGGCTAGTGAGTCTGCTAATGGGTTTCCTTTCGCTAAATGGCCTTTCTTCCTATGTGCCTTCACCTTAATTAAATGTACTCTCTGAACCTTCTCACTCAATTCTTGTGCCATAGTCCACAGTGATGAATTTTTCACCGTGGACCCATCTGTAGATTTAAATTTATTTGCCAGCCACCAGGGTAACAGGGCAATGGCACTTTTAAAGACATAATCAGAATCTAAAATGATTTGTATCTCTGGCTGTGAATCCTGATATTGTTGCATACAAGCCACAAAAGCAGCCAGCTCACTGTACTGTGCTGACACTGACCCACACCACAGGAATACTGTCTCTGCAGTACCACTTGGTTATTTGGGTCCAATTGTACAATTGCAAAACCTGCTAGTCGCCTGCCTTCTTCACATTGGCTACTACCATCAATATATACTGTAGGAAGAAAAGGTGAAATTTTGTCTAGTCCCAGTTCCCTAAAGATCATGTGATTAGGGGCACTGGGGGAGGACTGACAGTCATGAGGTCGCTCCTCCAGCAAGATTCCAGCCACTTGCACATTAGGTTCTTTCAACAATTCAAACTTTATATTCTGTGCCTGCAGCATGAGAGTCCACTGGACTATTCTCTCAGTCCTAATCTTGCTACATGCTAACTTTCCCTCTACAATGAATTTGAGTGGGGTGTGATGGCTGCATATGTATGTGGTTTGAGCACCAATGATGTATCTAAATTTCTGCATAGCAGCATAGGAAGCTAGTACATGTTTTTCACAGTTTCCCATTTTGAGTTCAGGAGAAGTGAGAACTCTGGAAAAGAAGGCAATAGGGCGATCTATTCCTCCTAGGCGTTGTGTTAGAGCTGCACCTATACTGTTCTCTCCAACTACAGGGTACAGGAAAAAATGTTGTGTGTGATCTGGGTGTGCCAGAACCGGAGCAGAAGTCAAAATGTGCTTTAATTTAGTTACAGCCTCTGTATGTTCTTCCTCCAAAACATAACCTTTACTTTTTAGCAGGGAGTAAAGTGGAGCTGCCACTTCAGCATAGTTGTGCATGAAGTCATGACAGAAACTTGTGAACCCTAGAAATGACTGGAGTGATTTCTGATCTGTAGGAAGTTGAAGTTTCTGGATCAGTTCTATCCTCTGAGAATCTACAGATTTACCATTCTGGCCAAGTGTAACCCCTAAAAAGGAAACCTGTGATTTGCACAGTTGAACCTTGGCAGGATTAACTTTAAGACCAGCTTGTAAGAGGGCTTTTAAAACTTCTCTTACATGATTCCAGTGTACAGCTTCATTCTCAGACTGAATCAGAACGTCGTCTACATACTGAATTATATTATCTCTGCAAGACAATAGTGATAGGGCTTCCTGCATGTATTTATGGAAGATTGATGGTGAATCTTTATAGCTCTGTGGCAGCACGGCCCATTCATATTGTTTATTCAGCCACTGAAAGGCTGTTTTGTACTGACATTCAAGGGCCAGGGGCAGACTCCAAAACCCATTGGATATGTCTCAAACAGAGAAAAATTTACATTTGGGATTCAGTTTAGAGATCATTTCAGGGTATGAGGCTACTACAGGCACTACAGATTTTGAAACTTGATTCAGGGCACGGAAGTCCATAGTGAGCCTGAAGGAACCCCCCCCCCCCCCCCCGGTTTAACTATCGGACAGGCTGGTGAATTGCATGTGGAAGAAATAGGTCTAATCAGACCCATGTCCTCCAGTATCTTCACAATTTTAGTCACTGGTTCTACAGCCTGATGAGGTACTGGGTATTGTTTCTGTGGTGGAGGATCCTTGCCTTCCAACAGTATTTCTGTGTGCATTTTCCCACAATATAACTTGTCTTGTGCCCAGACTGGAATATCAGCCACCTCTGAGGGAATTACACACAGATCATACTGCTGAGTTGCCTTGGTGCACTGAGTTGCTAACTGCATGGAAATGACTTCATGCACTAATGTTTTAGAAGCACTTGAAGTTCCTGTATACTGCCACAATTTAAGATTAGCCATATCCATCACCAGATTTAACTGGTTGAGAACGTCAATTCCAATTATTTATTTTTGTGTGCTCACTATAGTGGAGGCCGTGGTTTCCAACATTTCATTGTTCTGTTCGCTGTGCACAGGGATACCCCATTTAACTGGGGTAGCCACACATTTGGAAGCTGTGTCATTAATTCCTTGAATTTCATAAACTTCCATATTTTCCTGATCTGCAGTGGGAGAAGCTCTGTTTGTAAAACAAATTTCAGCCCCGGTGTCAATCAAAGCTAGTTTATCCTGACCCCCTATTCTGCTGATAACATTGGGGCGTCCACAAGAGTCCAGTATCAAGAATGCTACAAGCCTTAAACTGTATTCTGGGCCTGTATCTGCTTCATCATCCAGGGGCTCTGGAATCGAGTCCTCTGCTGAGGGAACGGAGGCAGGCTGGGCTATGAAGGCTTGAGACATTTTGATATCTTGACATTTTGATATCTGAACCCAGAAGGTCAGGACACCACTATGCCCTAGCCTTGTGTTTGTCCTGAGCTGCTTGTAAGTCCTGTTTTAATTTATCTAGTTCTACCAGAGGAGAAAGAAAGAGATTTCCAACATGCAGCAAGACAGGACAAGGAAAAGTACTACAATGACACTTGCAAGGAAATAGAAGCAGAAACTATTAGAGGAAGAACAAGATCGGCTTTCCTAAAGCTACGAGAGTTAAAGAAAAAGTTCCAGCCTCGAATTGGAATGTTACAAGATGCTCAAGGTTCTATGTTGAATGATGCTGAGAAGATCAAGAAAAGGTGGAAGGAATATACAGAGTTTTTATATGATAAAGATCAAGTGGACGAACAGCCGTTTCAACCTGTACCTTATGATCGGGAACCATTGGTGATGAAAGAAGAAGTTGAAGCAGCATTGAAAGCCTTATCAAAGAACAAAGCACCAGGCATTGATAGCATTCCCATAGAAGTATTGCAGCAATCTGATGCAGCTGTTACCGTACTTACAAGGCTCTGCCAAGAAATATGGAAGACAACATCATGGCCAACTGACTGGAAAAGATCTGTGTTTATACCGATACTAAAGAAAGATGATCCAACTGACTGTGTAAATTATCGCACAATCGCTCTGATCCCACATGCCAGCAAGATTCTACTGAAGATTATTCAAAAGAGACTACAACCATACCTGGAACAAGAACTACCTGACGTGCAAGCAGGGTTCAGGAAAGGGCGAGGAACGAGAGACATCATTGCGGATGTGAGATGGATCCTTGAAAAGACTAAATACCAAAAGGATATCTATTTGTGCTTTATCGACTATAGCAAGGCTTTTGACTGTGTAAACCATGAGAAACTCTGGGCCACATTAAGAAGCATGGGTATACCAGAACACCTGATCGTTCTCTTGAAAAATCTGTACATTGATCAAGAAGCAACAGTTAGAATGGAACAAGGAGAAACAGAATGGTTTAAAATAAGCAAAAGTGTAAGACAAGGCTGCATACTTTCCCCCTACCTGTTTAATTTATATGCAGAACAAATCATCAGAGAAGCAGGATTGTATGAAGATAACAGAGGTGTGAAGATTGGTGGAAGACTCATCAACAACCTTCGCTATGCTGATGATACCACATTACTGGCTGAAAGTGAAGATGATCTGAAACATTTGCTTCTCACAATCAAAGAACATAGTCTCAAAATGGGCCTGCACCTTAATGTAAAGAAGACAAAGATCATGACAACTGGCATAATCAACAGGTTCATCGTTGAAGGAGAAGATATTGAAATTGTGAACAACTTTAACCTACTTGGATCAACTATCAATAAAGAAGCAACAAGCAGTCAAGAAATCAGACGAGGCATTGCTCTTGGCAGAATGGCTATGAAAGACCTAGATAAGATTCTCAAGAGCAGAGATGTCTCTCTCCATACAAAGATTCGAATTGTTCAAGCCATGGTATTTTCAATAACATCATATGGATGTGAAAGCTGGACAGTGAAAAAGACAGGCAGGAAGAAAATTGATGCCTTTGAATTATGGTGCTGGCGGCGAATACTGTGTATACCATGGACTGCCCGAAGAACACACCAGTCGGTACTAGAGGAGATCAAACCTAAGCTTTCTTTGGAAGCTCAGATGACAAGACTTCGACTTTCATACTTTGGACACATCATGCGAAGAGAGAGATCATTAGAGAAAGACATCATGCTTGGCAAGATAGAAGGTCAACGCAAAAGAGGAAGGCCAGCAATGAGATGGATCGATACAATAACAGCAGCTATGGGTACCAGTCTGTCAACAATGAGCGCCTGACTGAAGACCGAACACAATTTAGGATAGCTATCCAGAGGGTCGCCATGAGTCGACTCCGACTCGACGGCACTTAACAACAACAACAACAACAACCTGCAGTATGTGTTTGTCCTGTTCCCATTTAATTTTCTCCTTTTCTAATCCATCTATCTGTGCTTTGCGCTCTTGAAAGGGAATGTAACCTGAGGAATTTCTAAAAGTACCTCTGCCTTGTCCTCTCCAAGTTGTGTGTCCTCTGTATCCTTTGTCTGTGTTTTTTGTGTATTGAGAGGATCCCTCAGCTTGCCACTTCCGTGCTTCTGATACTGTTATGACCTGCGAGGGCTGGGTCTTCCAAACAGACATAATTCTGAGCATTAAAGTATCAAAAGGGGTTGCTTTAGGGTCTTCAGAAAATAACAGAAGGCGTTTTGTAATCTCAGGGGATAGTAATTCTAATAAAAATGCCTTATGCATGCTCTCCCCATAATCTTCTGCATTGGGCCAGGACTCCTGCTCATTAAGAACTGCATTTAAAATCCAGGCTCTATATGCAAACTGTTCCAGTGTATCATTTGGTAGAGGTGAAATAATTTTAAATACTTGCATTGGGGAACAGTGAAATAGTTTTTCAGTACCCCTTTTAACCAAATGGTATGGGTGAGTGAGAGAGTCAAATTTATAATAAGGTGGCCCCAGAGCCATATGCATAAGTCTATCAAAGTCTGATTGTTTCCTTCTGTATTTCCCTAGACCCCAGTGAATATCAGTGGCCCATTTGCACCATTCATTTACATTAAAAGGCATAGGGCCAGCTTTCTCAACTGTCCTTTCAATGTCCCTATCTTTTAATGAGTCCTGCAGCATCACTTTAACTGATGCTCTGAGTTCGGTACTGGGTGCCGAGTCTGAGTGGTCAGAATTATCCTCCTGACACAGGTCCTGGTTATTGCTCTGTTCTGGCTGAGATAAACTATTAGGATTTTCTTCCTCTGTACTGTCTGATTCATCTTTATTTTTCCCATTCCTAAGCCCTGTTATACATACTTCTGTGTTCTTTTGTTTCTCAAAAGCTTGGATGCATGGCTTATAGGGTGTGTCATAGGCAGTGGGGGCTGAGGGAGAAATGGTTGTTGGCCAGGGCTTATATTTCTTTTGTCTTTCAGAGGCCAATTCATCCTTAACGTGCCTCAATTCAAGTTTAAGTGCTTCTAATTGCTCACTAACAGTTATAAAGGAGTTTGTGGCTTGTATCACCTGAGCACATTGCATGGAAATGCAAATTTGTGCCTCCTCCAGGTCTTTGGTTAATTGTGTACACTGAGTAGTCAGCTCAGTATTGTCCTGTTTCATGCTAATGAGCCCCCTGCACATGCCTTGGATAAAAAGGCATTTTCTTTTATTTGTTTTCTTTTTGAATTCTTGATAATGGTTTAACATTTGTCTTTGAATATTATACCATGATGCCTCAGGGAATTCCCCTTCAAAGGGACCACTTTTTCTCTTACAGTATGTCATTACAATTTATTTCAGTTCCT
Source organism: Ichthyophis bannanicus (assembly GCA_033557465.1). Taxonomy (NCBI): domain Eukaryota; kingdom Metazoa; phylum Chordata; class Amphibia; order Gymnophiona; family Ichthyophiidae; genus Ichthyophis; species Ichthyophis bannanicus. The sequence continues at coordinate 851,604,320 of CM066032.1, forward strand.
TAAAATCAAAGGCTCCATATTTGAGACTGCAGAAAGACTGTAGTTGGTACAGGGGCCTACGCTTATTATGCTTTTATTTGGTTTTATGCGACTATCTCAATATGCAACCTTGGAAGGAGGAATGCTCATTTTTATGAAGAAGTGAGACTTAGAATTATAGTTGGAATGGCATAAATGTTATGGGTGTTCAGTAGAGAGTACTGGCATAAAGACCACGCCTTAAAATTATACCTGAATAAAAAGTGCTTACCACCTTTTAACAGGGTGGAAGTTTAGGGTGAAATTATAGTAAGAAGGTTGTTAGGAGATTAACAGAATTGTTAGATACTGTATCAGTTGCAGCAAACTTTAAGCCTGCCCTCACCAAGATACATACTGGCAGGAGACTGAGAAATAAAAGGCATAGGGACAGGAGGTAAAGTAGTGTTACCAGGAAATACGTATATTGTATTCAATGAGGGACTGTTTAACTGTGTACCACTTCCAAACCAAAGCTGGAATATCTCTCTGTCTTTTCTTAGCAGCTCAAATACTAGAGAAAAATGTGTGCCTTGTAACAAACCGTAACACGCCTATACCTAATAATAAGAAAATTGCAAGCCACCCTATGTAATGTCACTAGGTGTAGGTAATATTAAAATCCTGGATTATTACAGAGCCTTTTGACAATGAAAATCTCACCTTGTCTAAACCCACAAAACAAAGGTATCACTGGAACATTTCACAAAATAGTGGCACTCTGCCTGTCTACAGAGTCTTTTCAATAATGTGTCATCCAGCTTGTAACCCAAAATTGTAAATTCTAAATGGTCACAAGAGCTTTTGATTTTCCTGTCGCACCCTGTCTGAAATCCACTTTAATGTTTAAAACAAAATTGCTACTTACCCAGCTGGAGATCTGCTGCGAAACCAAGACAAGCCCCCATAAAACAACCAAACTGGTGTGGCTTGGAAAAAGGTTTTTATATAGAAATAGGCTTATTACATAGGTACAGAACAGAGATATAAGGTTGTTACAGAGCTGCTTCAGTGTATAGGAATGAATCTGTGTGTGGGTGCATGTGTGTGTGAGAGAGAGGGGGGGGAAGAAGTGTGTGTCAGAGTCTCATAGTGTCAGACGCTTGCTACCATAGTCCTTATTAGGTGGTCGCCTAGGGTGTGTGGTGCAAGCTGCCTTTGTAAAGAAAACTCTGTAGCCGTGTTTAAGGCAAAATTATAATGAGGATTTATTCCCTTTCCCGTGTGGATTTCTGTTCTTCTCATACAGCAAACAAAGGATTAAAGAAACTGTTTCTTCACAGCAAAATAACCAAAATTGCACCTTCTTTCAAAAACAGGTATAACAATGCTCTTGCTTCTTGATTAACATAAAGAGGTAATCTCATCTGATATACAGAGCGTGCATTCCATAGGGCTATAATCAACGTCCTGATTAGTGCTCTCCCATTGCATCTGCTCAGTGTCTAAACTTGTAAGTGGGTAACACTTTCCACATTTATCATTTACAGAACTCCCTTGAGAGGTAGCAGCTCTTAGGGCAAGGAACCGTTCTGTATAAGGGAAGTCCTGGGGACCTGTACTGGAGCCTATTTCTCTGAGGCTTCCCCCTTTCTTCCATCAAGGATTTTCCTTCCAGCAATTAGCCTTTGCTTTTCTAGCCGAGCCCACCTCTTGCCCTCTGGAGAAATTAGTGTACTTAGCTTTGTTCCTTGGATAAACAGCTTTCACTCCTTCCTCTCTTAACCAGGCACCTTTACTTGGGCTGTAGCCTGCTTTGCCATGAGAATTCCTCTCAGCACTTGTCTGGTCTGGGCAGTGGTAAGCTTCAGGAAAGGCTTCCCTTCTGCTGTTCCTTACTGCAGGGACACACCCGAGGCTTCCTGGTCCCAGCAAGCTCTCCTGCTTGTGACCTATGCCCTCCAGCTGCTTGCTCACTCTCCTTGGAACGATGCCCCCTCTGGCTTGGGAGACCTGTGCATGAACACCTCCCTTGCCTTCCAATGCACCTCCCGTGGCACCTCCCTTGGCACCTCCCCCTACTGGGATTTCCCAGCCACTTTTATCCTCCTGGCCCCTGCACGTTGTACGTGCTTCCTGGCCCAGGTGGACGTGATTAGTTTCCTGGCTTTCTACTGCATCACAGCCAGTGTAGGAAAAGTTTGTTCTACTATTTTCTGGAACCTTCAACCTGAATGTGCTTTCTGGCATTCTGCTGCGTCACACCCAGTGCAGGGAAAGCTTGTTCCACCATTCCCTGGCTCCTCACAACCTGAACCTGATTTCTGCCCAGGTGACTGCAAGGTAAGCTCTTCCTTTTTTCCTATACCCAGGGGTTCTGTGCTGGCCACTGTATCACAATAGTAAGAAGTGTCCGATGAATAGGGAGAGAGAGAGAAAGAGAGAGAACAAGGGGGGAGGGTAAAGAGAGGTGTGTGTCAGAGCCTCATAGTAAGAAGTGTCCCATGAATAGAGAGAGAGAGAGAGAGAACAAGGGGGGGGGGGGGGGGTAAAGAGAAGTGTGTGTGTCCGATGAATAGGAAGAGAGAGAGAGATTTTTGTCCTTCTCTGTATTTATGGTGAAGTTCTTCTCCAGCACCTCCCTTTGTCATACTTTGGTCTATTTGATCTGATATCTCCTGATTAGCAAGGAGGGGCTGTTGTCTTGCAGACTAATCTCATCAGGCATACTAAGCCCATCAAGTCAAGGAGGGGCTGTTGTCCTGCAGGCTAATCTCATCAGGCATACCAAGCCCATCAAGTCTGGAGACGTCCTATCTGACATCACCAGGGGGTCAGAGCTGCAGGCCAAGGTCTGGGAAAAGCCATGACACCTATGCTAGGCATAATGTTATGCTGATGTATGCTGACAGCAGAGAGGAAGGGTGGGGCATAGGCAAAGAATGTAGAGGGCTGGGCTAAGACAGATCATGATAGACCCGAGGCGACAAGAAGCGACTGCAGGAATGTGGAGACTGGAGATCGAAGGCAGACTTGAAAAGGAAGGTTTTAAGAGCCTTCTTGAAATATGTATGCAGAGGGGTTAGACAAACTGTTCCAGCGGCAGAAAGGGCAATTTTTTGTGCCGATTCATACTTGACTGCTGCAGTAGAGAAGAAATGGAGACAAAATCTGTGGAGTGATCAAGGGACATAGCTGGAGCATATAATGTAATTAACATGGCGAGATAGCCAGGAGCAGCATCAATAATAAGCTTGAGTGAGGGTCATGGTCTTGAACATTCTCTGAGATTGTGCCCATTTCCAGTGTCTACTTTTCAGCTCCCCATGACAAAACTTAAAAGAAAAAAAAACAAGAAATTAAAAACAAAACCCATACTATATTCCCTGTTCCCCAGAGGCAAACAGAAAGGAATGCTGCTGGTACCAGTCTCATTGTCCTGCCATTTCTGTCATGGCCTGCTCCTTTGCTGCCAGACATCTTGAGAACTGAACCAAAGCCAAATTGCATCTGATAATATGGCTGGCTGCAATATGGGAAATCCCACTCTTGCTTGCATAACTGTTCTGCTGCATATTATCTTGTTTCCAGTGGTTCCTTTTAGGTTCACATGGTAAAACTAAAAAAGTAAAAAACAAGTAAAGAAAAAAAAGAAAGAAACTGAATAAAAGAAAGACATCCTTTCCTCTTGCCTTTCTCTGCTGCTCCTGCCTGCCTCACTCTCTTGGCACTGTTTTCATGGCTTTCCTTAATGCTGCCCATCGCCTCTCCTCTGTTGATGTGGGTGCTTTGTTCCACTCTTTTTGCTGCATGACTCTGTGATCTGTGTGCTTTGGCTTTTTCTAGGCACTTTTCTTCATTTTCCTGCTTTGTATCGTTGTGGGTCCTTCTGGATTGTTATGACATGCCTCTGTTCCGCTACCCACTTTGACATGCAGTTCTTAGGAACCCAAGATCAGGAGAAACTGAACCTATTGCTTTGGAGGCAGTAACGGTGCAAGGATATGAGACACCCCATTACTGGTGCCTTGCTGTGCAGCCATCCCTGGACAAACAAAGGCAGCAATGGCTTTAAGCAGCACCATAGCGTGTACCAAAACCATCGGTACTGCAGTGTTGTTCCTGCTTCTGCCCTTCTGAATCAGCCTTCCTGTTTGCATAGGGGTGGAAGCGTCTGGATCAGATATGCTGTGCTGGCCCTCCTGGCATTATTTAGGGCCCTGTAGGTGATTTGGGTGCTGTGCTGGTTCTCCTTGCCATTTTACTCCTCTCAAAGTGTGCTTACACCAGTCGTGTTGCTTTGCCCTCTTACACTATCTTCAGGTGTTCACTGCCCTCTTTGTACCACTTTGCCCTTCGGATGGTGGTTTCTGGTACTCATCCTACCACTATATGCACTCTTTGCCCCTCATGTGCTGCCACTGGGGGATTTGTGATAGACTCTTGATGGCTTGTAGTGTTGTTAGAGGTCCCTTCCATCTAGTTTAAAGCGCCATAGCCCTCCCCCATAGACTCTAATTGGGACAAATCAGACAAACAAAGAAATGTTTTTGTTTTTGAAGATTAACTGAGCGGTTACATTCTGACTAACCAAAGAGCTCACCTAACACCAGGCCTGGACTCAGACTCCAGCCTGCATCATTTGTACACACCCTCCTCCCTCCTCTAGAAGGAGTTATTTAGCAGATCCTTCCCACCTGCTCAAATCCTTTCAAGTTCAAACAGGCCCTCCTTTCTCCTTTATATTTCCTTAAACCCCTGAAGGGAGTTTTAGTAATGTCTCCAAATGGGTTAATGGTGCACATAACAATGAGAGGAATCAACTTCACCCCTGTGGCCAGGGTATGTTTGGAGATGTTCTCAGTCCCTTGGATTCACCATATACTCCTTCTGATTGCTCTCACTGGTTCAGTGGCGATCTTGCTTTTGTTGATGGAGCGTCTTGTATAGCTAATGTTGGGTGTGATGTTGCTGGTAGTAGGTTTGTTGCTGCAGGTAGTACATTTAATCTTGGTGGTATTGGGTAATATTTCTACTGTGAGTAGTGTACACAATTGTTTATGTGTGTTATGGCTTGGAGGAGGGAGAGGCTTGGAGGAAACCTCTGCAGCAGACCTATAGGGCTAAAACTCAGTTCCTAGATTTGTCTGAGGAGCAATGTGGAAGTGCAAGTTTAGGTTTGACAAGAAGACTATTCTTCAGTTCTGCCACCAGCTAGAGGCTGCTTCTGAGAGAGGACTCACCAGTCCACCTGAAGATCATCACAGCTTCATCTTCATGACCACTGAAAACTTTCAGATTACTCTGAGGCTACAGCAGGCATAAGTAAGTCTCTGCATTGCTCACTTTCTGAGTGCTTTTGTCTGGAAACCCAGTCAACATATTGGTTTTCCCTGATGAGAAACAATTGAAGAGAAACAGAAAGCACAACAAACCATAACAGAAAGTTTTGAGCAGGCCCCCAGTTTTTGGGATAATTAATTACACACTCAATACAATCAGGCTACTTGTGGGGAGTGAGGGTAGCTATTGCAAGAACAAGATCTTTCACTCCATAAATACGCAGGTGATCTGCAATGTGCAATTTATACGCAGGTGATCTGCAATGCCACAGATCTCATAGTTTACTGTATGTGTGCCCATGTTACCATCCTGTCATGATGCCTATATTCATGGCACAGTGTCGCATACATGATCACTTTGAGAGTGGCTAAATCACTGCAGAATAGACTGAAATAAACAACTACCCCTCACACACAGTCTACCTTAATTCTGCTCTTTTTTTCTCCTCAGAATTTCCTGATCATTGCTAACTCAGCTGAGAAAACACCAGGCAGTCCAAGCTATGCTACCCAACCTCACACCATCATTGATCCCCTAACTTTCCTTTTAGAAACATAGAAACATGACGGCAGAAAAAGACCACATGGCTTTTCTCCCACAGGTGATGAAGATAGCTAGAGAATATCTAGATTGTGACCCCATCATAATCTCCTAAAGTGGAGAAAAGTGGAGAACCATAGTCTGATAAGCTTGCTAGAAAACAATAAAGCGGTGCAGGAGAACCCATCTACCAAAGTATGATATTGAAATATACTTCTGTTCTCGTATTGCAGAGTGGGAGATATCCAGATCATCAGTCTCAGTGACAGTGGCATCATCTATAGTGGACAGGATCTGGCACTCTGGGAAAGAGTGACCTTGCTGGAAAGCTCCTCCCAAACTCTATTTTAACAGCATGACTCCTAATATGAACATGACTACTGCTAGAGGTTACCCAGCACTATTTTGAACTCAGAACTAAACATAGCAGAAGTGATGGGCATCACTCCTGACCCACATTACTAGAAATCAGGGATTGTGGATATAGACGCAAGGTGGCATATGGGAGGGTGGAGGGTCATCAAGGAGGGAGGGGTTTTAGGAGAAGGTTGTGGGTAGAGATCTTTATCCAGAAGGGGAAGACTTCAGGGGAGTGGGGGGGGGGGTATTGTCTTGGGGGACCAGGGAGTTCCTTGGAGGGTGGAGGATCTTGCCTGGGGTTCCACATAACACTTTTTAACCAGCAGCCCCTTTAAAATTGTGCCAGGAGCATTGGGCTGTAGTTATCGGCCCAGTGCTCCAGGAGAGAAAACAACAGAATTTTTGAGGTTAATCACAAGTTGTGTTGTATATTAACTGCAGGAGTTACTAACTTAGAATGCAGAGTTATTGCACGTTAGTGACACCTGCTGTAATTAAGCTGCTGTAAAATGCGGTATTTTACCACAGTCTAGTAACTAGCCCCACTAAAATGGAAGGTGGTTTTGCACCTAATGCACCAATAGTGCACAAAATTGAGCCGCATTAAGTGCAAAGCCACTGTGTTAACTTTTCGGGTTGTGTACAGCATCTTTCCAGCAGTTAACAGTAGAATTTTTCCCTTTCCCAGCAGAAGTGTAGTTTGGTAGTGCTATTACAGTGAATGTACCTAACTTCACCTATTGAGGTGGTGGTAATTGCACCCATAGTAAGTGCAAGAGTTGCAGTCAGCATGCAGTGTTTACCCATGCACTGGCTGCACAGTGCTCGCCATGCCTACTCTCTGGCTCTAACCCTTCCATTTCACACTCTAACGTGCGAGGTGCAGTTAGCATGGAAATCAGTGTGTGCTGTCATTGGCATACGCTACCAGTTAAGGTGAGCCACAATGCGTGTTAGCGCCTGCCCAAACCACTCCAATTGCATAATGCACTTTAGAGTCTTATGGCAGAAGGAATTTTCTGAACCATGAGAGATGTTCTGTGGAGTCCCTCAAGACTTCTCTTTCCCCTATTCTTTTTTAATATATTTTTGAGTTCTTTTGTGACTGGTCTGCAGTAAAATGGTATTGCATAGTTTCCATATTATATTTCTTTATATGAGTTTTTATAGATCGCATTTTCTTTATATCAAAGTGGTTTGTAGGTAACCATAACAACTTTACATATTAACTATAGCACTTAAAGAGAAATACATGATGAATAAAATAATATAAAATAAAAAAACTTTTTATATGATGCATTTGAACGTATACATTAGGATTACAGGATCAGAGGCTGCATGGATTCATCAGAGGCAGGTCTTGTCAGACAAATCTAATTGATTTCTTTGACTGGGTGGCCAGGGAGTTGGACCGAGGGAGGGCCCTAGATGTGGTAAATTTAGATTTCAGTAAAGCCTTTGACACCATTCCTCACAGGCGACTTATAAACAAAATGAGCACCCTAGGGATGGACCCTAAAGTTACTGCGTGGGTTAGAAATTGGTTGAGTGGGAAGCGACAAAGGGTACAGGTAAATGGAGCTCACTCTGAGGAGAAGGATGTTACCAGTGGTGTGCCCCAGGGATCTGTCCTTGGTCCGATTCTTTTTAACATCTTTATTAGTGATATAGCGGAAAGGCTGTCGGGTAAGGTTTGCCTCTTTGTGGATGATACCATAATCTGCAATAGAGTAGACACCCAGGAAGGTGTAAATAACATGAGGAGGGATCTAGCTAAGCTTGAAGAATGGTCTAGAATTTGGCAGCTGAGATTTAATGTTAAAAAATGCAAGGGCTGCAGCAGTCCAGGGGAGCAATATAGTGTAGGGAATGAAGTACCTTTTGTAGCAATGGAGGTACAGGCGAGGACACCCATCCCCAGGTAGATGAGATAGCTGAGACAGCTGATCCTACCCTTGATATAGCATATGCCACTATTGATTCAACCTATGGCACTATTGAAGTTGAGGAAGAGGCAGAAGAGACAGGTTTGTAAAAATTGGTTTAAGCTTGAAACCATATTAGCAAGGCTAACAGCTACTACTACTACTACTACCCCTACTGAGCATAAGTACGTGCTGCTGATCATGAGTTACATTGAAATTGTAACCGTAAGCATTGTAAAAGTGTTACTGCAAATTGTTACTGTAAAGGTCAAACTAAGGCTTGCATGCTTCAGTAAAATCTTATGAACTTTCCGAGAATTAGGGACTTTTGATCATAACATATACTGGAAATTAAATATAGTTTGAGAAATCAGCAGATTTCTGAAAATTATTGAGAAATCATAAATGTAACTAATCAGCTCTTACTCTGTATAAAGAATTCTAGCAACACCTTGTATTGTTTCATGTTTATGATAAATGACTGTGTTACTTCCCCTTTTTCTATAATAAAAAGGGCTTCAAGGAAGGAAGACTTTGAATCCAACAGAAGTGGAACTGTGCTGTGTCCATAGACCTTCTCTTGACTTCCCCCTGAGCTCAAAAAAAGTAGAACTTTGTGTTTGATTGTTTGTGTTCTGCGTTACTCTCTGCTTATTTCTCACTGCTTGAGGGACCAGAGACCGAAAGAGCTGAGGTATTATGGCCTTTGTTTACCTTTCTGGAGGGCTGTCTGGAAGAGACTACAAAAGATCTTCCTTTCCTACACCCCTTTATCGATAGACTACATTATCTATAGATCTCTTCTCTTGAATGACACTATCCCCATGCACAGTAGAAACCTTTTTGGCCTAATGATAGCGATAGGGTTACTGGTCATTCTTTCCAACTGGAAAATGCTTCGCTTGTCACATTTCATTTATGGTAGCATCTGGTTTGTTTGACACATAGATATGAAAAGGCTCTGGCACTTAAAACATGTAATCTAACTTACACTGTTGAAGAAATGGAGCTACTGGTACAGTTTCCGCTCTTGCATGTGGATACTGTATAGCTTCCTCTGTATCCTGACTACTGCACCCCTTTTGAGTTTTCGAATATGTATGCTTTGCTAGCTATGCACTAGGCTCCTTCATCCATAATTTTTGGATATATTGTAACTCTCCCTATTAGGTTTTAAGTTTTGTGTTGTGTTATTTTGTTGTAATACAATGTTATTTTATCTTTTATTAATAAAGTGTGTGAACTTTTAAAAAAAAAGTTGGCAGTTAGTTCGGTATGGATTATTTTTATCCAGCTTTTTGGACATGGGTCAAGTGGAGAGATTGTGGTATTTAGGGCGAGAATGACATTCTTTAGGCTTTCCAGAGTGAGTGAGTTGAATGCCTGAAAAGAAATGACGGATGATTGAGGGTGTTGTAATTTATGCAACTTAGGGAAGGTATTGTTAAATTTAGATTGAAAGAAATTTGCCAATTCCTGTGTTCTTGGGGTGTTCACTTTTGTATCTTGGTTAGTTTCTTCTAGTGATTTTACAATGTCAAATAGTTCTCTAGGTTGATTCAGTGAGTTTATGATGAACTTTGTGTGGTCTTTCTTTTTGCATTTATTGATAATTATGTTTCGATATTCCTGTAGTTTCAACATGTACCTATTTCTATCTTGCTCATCTCGTGAATGCTACCATTTGCGTTCCATATGCTAATGATATTCTGTTAACTCCTTTTTAGGAATAAATAGATCATATTTTTATGTTACTGAATAATTGTTACTCTAAAGTTGCTAAGTGGGTGATTGTTAACTAATTAAAAGTGAGCACAGGGAAAACCAGTTTACTATGGGTGGGTGGAACTGGCAAACTGATTCCTAGCAAATATCCATGTGTGACAGATATCTCTATGCCCCTGATTAGGAGCCTAAAGGTTTATGGAGTCATTATTGACTTGGCTCAATTCTCCCTCCATTCTGCCCCCTAGCCTAGCACCTGCTCTTGAGCTTCTTCACACCATCCCCCGCATTCAACCAACCCCCCTCTCTCTAAGGCAACCCCATCCTTGCTTCCGCCGTACTATCTCCACTCTACCTCGCTCTCTAATACTCATTCTCCTTCTCTCATCAGGTAATATCAACCCAAACCCTGCTCCCCCCCCCCCCGATTTCTCTCCTACACTAAAGAAAGTTCCTCGCGTACCCTATCTAATCTCATCCACATCCTGCTCCTCACTCCTTCTGTCCTCCCCCATCCATCCCACAATCACTCATCCATAGATATGAACTCCAACCCTATCCCCAAAAATATTCCCTCACAGAACCTACCTGATACCACCAATTTACCCTTCACCACCCCTCCCTCTTGTCCCTCTTGGAGAGCACAGACACCCATACATACCCACCCACACCCTACTCCCTCTAAATCTCGGTACTACCCAAGAAATAGACCCCCACGCCACTCTGATACGAAATCCACATGAAATGCACCCCCACGCTACTCTGATAAGAAACCCACATGTAACTTATCCAACCTTATCCAGATCCCTCTCCTCCCCCCTCCACTCTCCCGTTCTCATGCGCCCTATGGAACGCATGTTCAGTCATTAAAAAAAACGTTTATTCACGATCTCTTTATCTCCAATGCCCTACACCTTCTTGCCCTGACTGAGACATGGCTCCCTCCAGATGACACTGCATCCATTGCCTCTCTCTGCTATGGGGGCTACCAATTCTCCCATACACCTCGATCTACTGGTCACGGTGGTGGCGTTGGCCTCCTACTCTCCCCCTCCTGCCAAGTCCAGGAGGGCTGCCACACCAATCACACTCCCCCCTTTCCTTCGAAGTCCACTCCATTCGCCTCCTCACACCACTTCCCCTCCGAGTAGCTGTTATCTATCGCCCACCCGACAATTCCAAATCAACCTTTCTCACTGACTTTGACTCCTGGCTCTCTGCCTTCATGGATCCCTCCTCCCCCACTCTTATTCTTGGTGATTTCAACATTCATATCGACAACCCCTCTGACCCCCATACCCAGGGCCGGATTTACCTTGAGTGAGGCCCTATGCCAACAAAAATTGTGGGCCCCCAGAAAAGATAAAAACGAGCACGCCGGATCAGCTGCGCGCTGTTGGCCCTGACTTCATAATTAAACTGGGAATCCCAAAAGCCAAACTTGGAATGTACAACACTGTAGAAATAAAACTATACATTAATTTGCTCTTGTACTAAACAAAGCGCAGACGTTAATGATGCACATTTACCAGAACTGACATATTCCAATTAATAAATTCAAAATAAAGAGATATTTTTCTACCTTTTGTGCATTTTTTTTCAGCTGCAATTGCTCCAGCCACTTTCTTCTGGTTTCTTCGTGGCAGTCCACCTCCAGTCTTAACCCCCCCAGCCCATTTCCAGTCCCAGCCCCCCCCCCATCGGCTCAAGTAAAATTAAATTTAAAAAAAACAAAACGCTGGCTGCTGCTGCTGCCGCCGCGGCAGCATGGACTGTCCCGTGGGGCCCCCTCTGCCCGGCTGAATCCGTCCCTCCCTCCCTCCCTCCGTGCCGGCTTTGAGAGGCACGAAGGGAGATTGTCTCCCTCGCGTCTCTGTTAAGCCCACAGGGGCTGATGGGAAAAGCCGGCACGGAGGGAGGGAGGGATGGACGGATTCAGCCGGGCAGAGGGGGCCCCGCGGGACAGTTCATGCTGCCGCGGCAGCAGAGGGGGCCCCGCGGGACAGTCCATGCTGCCACGGCAGCAGCCAGCGTTTTTTTTTTAATTTAATTTTAAGAACGCTAACAATTTTTTCAATTTTTAGAACATAAGAACATAAGATATGCCATACTGGGTCAGACCAAGGTCCATCAAGCCCAGTATCCTGTTTCCAACCGTGGCCAATCTAGGTCATACATACCTAGCAGTTTCCCCAAAAGACACAGGTTCCACAATGCTTGTACTGGGTCAAGCATTGATATCCTGGGTTCCTTCTTAATAATGGTTTATGGACCCTTCCTCCAGGAACTTGTCCAAACCTTTTTTAAACCCAGCTACACTAACAGCTTTTACAAAATCCTCTGATAACAAATTCCAGAGTTTGATTACACGTTGAGTGAAAAAAATATTCTCTTTTATTAGTCTTAAATAGGCTACCCTGTAGCTTCATTGCATGTCCCCTAGTCTTTCTATATTCTGATGATGTAAACAAATCGATCTGCGTTTACCTGTTCCACTCCTTTCATTATAGACTTCTATCATATCTCCCCTCAGCCGTCTCTTTTCCAGGTTAAAGAGCCCTAACCTTTTTAGCCTTTCTTCATAGGAGTATCCTTCCATCCCCTTTACCATTTTGGTGGCTCTTCTCTGAGCCTTTTCTAATAACGTTATATCCTTTTTAAGATACGGGGATTTGCTGCCTGACTCCCTATTTCTGGGGTTAAATTGTTACTGCCTGCATTAAGACCTTAAGTCTAGCCTTTCCATTGTTAAAGATCTTTAAGAATCAGGACCTTCTCTCAATTCTATTATGGATATTTAGCCTTTGAAAAACTATTGTAACCTACATGACAACATTGTAAATTGTTTTTAAAGATCAAATTTGACTTCTCCAAAACTAAGATAATGTGCTACTTCTGCACTTCTTAATTAGAAATGTTTTGATTCTACAGGAAGAGATTTAGTACAGTATTCACAATTTGGCATGAGAGCTAGCTCCCCAAAAACAACAACTAAAATACATAATGCAGTTTAGTTAAGGTCACCTTTTCATAAGCTACACTTACAGTAAGTCTGACATGAGAAGCGATCCCATAACAAAATCACAGGTTGTATATAACCAGAATGAAATGTCCCTATGAAGGGACAAAAAAAACAAAATCCCAAACTCCTATAAGTATTAAGTGAAATTTTCCACAACATGCACAAGCACACACACACTTTACTTGAAAATATTTGCAGAGGAAGGATAACTGGAAGGTAAATCAAGAAAGTTATGATGCTGGTCACAATGCACATCTTACGTTTTGACAAAAGATTTTACAGAAAGCAAAATAAAACGTATCTGAACACATCATTATCAAATGAGTAGAACTGTTTCTCTACCTAGACAAAAAGATGTGTCAGCAACGCAAAAAAATAAGCCATTTAAAATATCTTTGCAACAGACCATTTACTATCCTTTCAATCTTCATTTGCTTAAAACTTCAAACTAATTATAGGGGGAGGGGCAGACAAAATGAAAGTCAGCGTTATATGCTGTGCCTTCACTCAGGAATAATTTAATGTAACCTTAGGAACACTGTGAAACCCTGAAAAACAAGACGTCCCATTCCAAAATGTTAAACAAAAACTAAAAGCCACTTCCTGTGTATGTAAAAAGATACAAACTTGTGTACTATTTCTCGAATGCTACAAACATTGCTCCGAATGTAGCAATAAAGTTAATGGTATTCAAGGGGGGAGCAAATGTACCGGTATTTTGCTATTTACCGCACATCTATGCAATTTGTTTCGATAACAAGAAAAAAAAATTCAAAAGTAGAACGAATTTAGATGTCTAGAACTGCACATCCTCTACACTACCAAGAAGGAACTTTATAAACTTTTTTTTTTTAGTTTGTGTTATAGCCACAATAAATCTCGAGACCAATAACCCCTAACTTACATTACCGCAGCACGCCGGTCACCCTAAACTCTGGATACTTCCTTTGTAGGAAGCAAAACCGCTGCCTCTTCTTGGGCATGGTCCAAAAAACTTGCGGCTTCCAAGAGACCAGTCAAGTCGAGCGAGAGAGACGGTGCTGGGACCGCGCCCTGGACTGCCGCCACCAGCGGCGGGGAGCAAGGCAAGGTCAGGGCCTTTCCTTTGAACATTCATCTTGTGTACACACAACAGCCGAGGACTGCAGCGCGGGAGCAAAGACAACAGCACGCGAGACCTTCCTGCACACACCAAAAGCCCACCACGCGGCCCACACACAAATCCCGAAGGGCTTCCAAATCTGCAACCAAAGCGCGAAAATATACAAGGACCACTCGGGGTCCTTGCCCAGAAACCCCGAACCATCCTCAGCCCATTCACCTTTTGTTCTTCGATAGAGGTCTCCTCTGAGGGCTTCACCTCTTGGTTCTTAACAGACATCTCTCCTAAATCTGGCGCCCTGTAAGACAAGCAATAAAAAACTGGGCCCTTGTCAGCTGTGGGCCCTACGCCACGGCGTAGTTGGCGTATAGGTAAATCCGGCCCTGCCCATACCTCAAAGTTCCTCACTCTTACCTCCTCGTTTGACCTCCAACTTTGCTCCACTGCCCCCACGCACCAACACGGCCACTGCCTTGACCTAATACTCTTCTCCAACTCCTCTCCCTCAAACTTCCGCCATTCAATCCTGCCCTCATCTGACCATCACCTCCTAACATTTATTCTTCAGCTCCCACCATCCCAACCCCATCCTGTCTCCCCCGACCTTTTTAGAAACCTCCATAATGCTGACCCCCTGACTCTCTCCTCCACCATTTCTCCATCTCTTTCCTCCATCTTAAACTATGCTACACTTTCCTCAGCCCTTGACACTCTTGCCCCTCCCACCTCACGTCCTGTAAAACCATCTATTCCCCAACCCTGGCTTTCACCCACAATCCGTTACTTATACATCTGTGCCCATTCTGCTGAACGAGCCTGGTCCAAATCCTGCTCCCCAGAAGATCTTCTACATTCAAATTCATGCTTGGCTCCTTCCAGTCAGCCTTAGCACTTGCCAAACAAGATTACTACATCCATCGGACTAATTCCCTTGCCTCTGATCCTTGCCGTCTCTTTAACACCCTCAATTCTCTTCTCAAGGTCCCCCCGTCCCCAATCCCGCCCTCCCTCTCTGCCCAAACCCTAGCCGATTACTTCCATGACAAAATCTTCAAAATTACCCTCCAATTCCCGACCCCCTCATCTACCTCCCCTTCCCACCATTTCTCCTCCCCCATCCATACTCCCCCTGCCACCCTCTCCTCCTTCCCCCTAATCTCCGAAGAAGAAACCTCACTTCTTCTTTCCTCCTCCAAACCCACCACCTGCTCATCAGACCCTATCCCCACCCATCTCCTACGTTCCATCTCCCTCACCATTGTCCCCTCCATCACTCATATCCTCAACCTTTCACTCTCCACTGCAACTGTCTCCATTGACTTCAAACATGCTGTTGTCATGCCCCTCCTCAAGAAACCCTCACTTGATCCCACATGCCCTTCTAACTATCAACCCATCTGCCTCCTTCCCTTCATATCCAAATTATTAGAATGAGCAGTTCACCATCGCTGCCTCGACTTCCTCACCTCCCAGGCCCTCTTGGACCCACTACAATCAGGCTTCCGCCCCCTACACTCCACTGAAACAGCACTCACAAAAGTCACCAATGACCTGTTCCTGGCTAAATCCAAGGGCCTCTATTCTATCCTCATCCTTCTTGACTTTTCTGCTGCCTTTGACACCGTTGACCACGACCTTCTCCTCACCACCCTCTCCTCGCTGGGCTTCAGGGACTCTGTACTATCCTGGTTCTCCTTCTACCTCTCCCATCACTCATTCAGTGTATGCTCTGGCGGCCTCTCCTCCTCCCCTACCCCACTCCAGGTAGGTGTTCCCCAGGGATCTGTCTTGGGCCCCCTCCTTTTCTCCCTCTATACCCAAGGCCTTGGCATGCTTATCTCTTCCCATGGCTTTCGTTACCATCTCTATGCTGATGACTCGCAAATCTACCTCTCTACACCTAATAGTTCTCTGGCAACCCAGTCCAAGATCTCTGCCTGTCTTTCGGACATCGCTGCCTGGATGTCTCATCGTCGATTGAAACTGAACATGGCCAAGACTGAACTCCTTATCTTTCCACCCAACTCCCCCCCCCCCACTTCCCCCTCTCTCAGTCCACGTGGATGGATCTACTATCCACCCTATTCCCTCCGCCCGCAATCTAGGGGTTATCTTTGACACCTCTCTCTCCTTCTCCGCCCATATCCAGCTTGTAGCCAAGACCTGCCGCTTTTTCCTTTATAACACCAGCAAGATCGGCCCCTTTCTCTCTGAACACACTACCAAAACACTTATCCACTCCTTAATCTCCTCTCGCCTTGATTACTGCAACCTACTGCTCGCTGGTCTCCCCGTGAGTCACCTCCTTCCCCTTCAATCTATACACAATCACGCTGCTCGACTAATCTTCTGCCAGCCTCAACATGCCCACATTACTCCCCTCCTCAAGTCACTTCACTGGCTCCCTGTCCAATTCCGCATCCAGTTCAAGCTTCTCCTGCTGACCTATAAATGCATTCACTCTATGGCCCCTCAATACCTCATATCTCTTATCTCCCCTTCGTCCCCTCTTGAAATCTGTGCACCACTAAAAAATCGCTTCTTTCAATGCTTTTCACCCGCACTGTGAACTCTCGACTGCACTCCTTTCACCTTGCTGTGCCACATGCCTGGAACAGCCTACCTGCGTCTGAGCACCAGGCGCCCTCCCTGGCCCTCTTCAAGTCCAGGTTGAAGTCCCACCTCTTCACCATTGCATTCAGATCCTGACTTTCATCCTCTTCCTACCCTAACCCCCGTTAACGTTTTTTGACCCAACTATTGATCAAGCTGTACCAGATGTTACCACACTGTATCTTCCCCAGAACTGACCAATGCTCTGTACCATTCTAATTAGATTGTAAGCTCCGATGAGCAGGACTCTGATGGGCAGGGACTGTCTGTCTCTTGTGTTAGTCACCTCTGGTAGGTTAGCTGTGCAGCGCTGTGTGCGTGGCACTTTATAAGTGCTAATTAGTAGTAGTAGTAGTAGTAGTAGGCTCTAATGGTGAAAGCTGAAGTCGGTGATGTAATTAGAAAACGTTTTAGAAGCTGCATTCTATTACACAAATGAGATCCTCCTTTTTGGAGGACAATTTGTGACAAATTCCTCAAGCTACCATGGGTGGAGGAGTGGCCTAGTGGTTGGGGCAAGGTACTTCAGGCTGGAGGGTCAGGGGTTCAAATCCCACTAGAGGACAGCAACCTTGGGCTGGAAGGACTGTGGTTTCTAGTCCCACAGGTGCTCCTAGTGGTCTTGGGCAAGCCACTTAACCCTCCATAGCCCATGTTCCTTGTAAAATAGTTATCTCCAAGTTATAATGCCCTGTTCAATGTAATTTCAGTTTGTTCAATGTAAACTGCCTTGATATCATGAAAGGCGGTATATAAGACATGTTAAATAAATAAATGGTTATTCAGTTGGATTGCTGTGATATTCTCTGCCCTAGAATTTTGAGGCGACTGATTATCAGATTTCGAGTACTGCAAAGCACAACTGCTAAATTTTTCTTAGGATGATTTGGATAAACCTCATTGGCATGAGTAAAATGTTAATTTTATGCTTACAGCCGTATATGGATTGGTACCAGCCTCTGGAAAATATGATGGAGATTCAAGTTCCATCTAAGTAATTATGGTCAGCAGGTGCATACATATTGAAGCTTCCCTCACTTAGGGGATATTTATCATAAGAATAGCCAAAATTAGATTTTCTGAGGCAGCTTACTAATGAAATGAACTTCCAGACATTATATGCACTCTATCAAATATACATTTAAAAACCTTGGCCTTTAAAACTTGGGTTTTTCAGAAATATTTGTGAAGGACATTGTATGGCTATTTTTGTGAAGAGAGTAGATACTGTGTGGTTTTGGTTATTGTTATGTAGGGGCATGTTTACTAAAGCACATTAGGCTTTTGCAATTAACATGCCAAAACAGTGATTAGCTGCAAAAGTCGTGCGTTATCTATTGAGGTGGCATTAGCTGCACCTGCACTGTCTGCAAATCCAGCAGTTATCACATGCTGCTGAGACCCGTCATAACTGCACATTGAAGATATGTCCACTGTCCACTCTAATCCCACCCACTCCTGAAGGTACAGTAATGAGCATTCTACAAATAGTGCAGAAAATTGCTGTTTTAGTTGCCGATGCCCCACAATAGCTGCCATTGCGGCCGGATAGTGTGTGCTTTCTGCTGCGTTAGCAGCTAACATGGTTTAGTAAATATGTCCCTTAGGATTGTGTATTGGTGGGGTTGCAAGTTTATCATGTATTGCATATTTATTTATGGGCCCAATATTGAGAGCAATTAATGTGGTTACTAGGATATTCAGTAGCACTATTGGCACTATCAGCACTATCAGGGCATTCCGGAGTATTCTGGGGGCAGCACCCAGTGATAACTGGGCAGGGGCGATATTCACCTGCTGTCTGGTTATCACTAAGCGGTGAAAGTCAAGCACCTTAAAGGGTGGCTTAACTTCACTGTCAAAGCTAGCTAGGCAGCGACTGTATATCACCGCTGCTTGGTTAGGTTTGTTGCTATTCAGTCGACCTGGATATTTAATGCCAGTCATTTGATATGACTCTCGGCATTGGATATCTGGGTCTTAGTTTTAAGGGCGACAGCTAGCCACACTAGAATGACTATCCACCACTGCTGAATATTGAGCCCTTTGTTTTTATTTTCTGTAAGGTTGTGATTTTATGATTTATTGTAATACATCTTGAACTATGACGGGCTACGTGGAATGTAAGTATCCATATTAAATAAAATCAAATTAGCCTTGACCAGTGTCATGAAGAGATATTTTGCCACCACTAGGGCAAAGAGCAAGAAATTCACCCCTTGATCTCTGCTCTGAAACCTTTCCTCCCCGCACATTCTTTCAGAAGCATCTTTTAAAATATGATGTCTGGACCAAAGCCCTGGTTCTGGCGTTGGCTTCAATTCTACCTCTAAGTCATTCACAGCTCCTTGTCTGCTCAAAGTCAGCAATAAGATATGGTTCCCAGTATGGACTAGATTTCAATCAAATCAAACAGGAATCTCAACCCTCACTTAAGCTATAATGCATCTGGGTTGCCTTCTGTTCCTTTAATTCTTATGTAGAGTCATCATTGATTTGAACAATGGATTCTAAGACATCCAAGTTCTAAAGAAAAGACTCATTGATGCAGAGATTGACGAACTGGTACTATGAACCAGGCATGAATCACATTCCTGGGCTGACATGGGACAAATCTGCATGATCTGTTCTTTTAAAATGTTTGGTCTCAGAAGCAATCTAGTTTTGTACATGAGGCAAAAGCAGTTTAAATGACTTGTCCAAGGCTGAATCTGGCTTTTCTGGTTCTTAAATCTCCTGCTCTAACCACTAAGCTGCTCTTCCATCAACAGACTAATAACATTGAATCAAGCTGAAAAAAAAAGAGAAATAAAACAACCTCTGGTTAAACAACAGGCCTTTGAGCAGGCTAGCTCTTTTCTCATACCTTACAATCCTCAACAGAAACCACATCTATGATTATGAAGGAGGGAATCCTAATATGTGAATAGACTCCACTGTTCTGCCAGATTTTATTTAGAATGTTGATGTACTCGGAAACCACAAAGCTTAGCTGAGTAATCCATAAATAGCAGTAAAAACAAGGTCTATTAGAATGTAATGAAATAATGTTATATTGTACTCTGTACACTGCTGTAAGTATGCATTGCTGTATGAAAGAAATCACAGAGATACATGATCTCCTACCTCACAGATCTTACAATCTAAGTTTACAATCTAAGAACACATAATTTATTGCTTTCATAAACAGCCAATCTATGCCCTTTTTCTAATGTCAAACATTCAATAGAAATGCACTGGAAAATTTACCAATAAAATTGGACTCACTTCCTGGTTGTAGTCTCTGCTGAATAATCTTCAGTAGAATCTTGCTGGCATGTGGAATCAGAGCGATTGTGCGTTAATTTCCACAGTCAGTTGGATCACCTTTCTTTAGTATTGGTATAAACACAGATCCTTTCTGTATATTCTTTCTACCTTTTCTTAATTTTCTCAGCATCATTCAACATAGATCCTTGAGCTTCTTATAACATTCCAATTCTAGGCTAGAATTTTTTCTTTAACTCTCGTAGCTTTAGGAAAGCCGAACTTGTTCTTCTTCTAATAGTTTCTGATTCTATTTCCTTGCATGCGTCATTGTAGTGCTTCTCCTTGTCTTGTCTTGCTGCATGTTGAAAATCTCTGTTGAGTTCTGCGATTGCCTCTCTTTCTCCTCTGTCTTTAGCTTCCCTGCATTTCTGGACAATTTTCAGAGTTTCTTCGGTCATCCATTTTGGCTGTTTTTGCTTTTTTGCCTTTTGTAGAGACTTCTCACTTTCTTCCAACACAACCTTCTTGATGTCATCCCATAATTCTTCTGGAGCTCTGTCATTTGTATCTAAAACAGCAAATTGATTTTGCAGGCAGTCTTTAAATTCCAGTGGTATATCCTCAAGGCCATATTTTGCTACATTCATGAGTGGCTTGCTCTTTTTCAACTTTAGCTTGAGTTTGCATACTAGTAGTTGGTGATTTGCACCACAGTGAGCTCCAGGTTTTGTCTTTGTTGATGTTATAGAGCTTTTCCATTGTTGACTTCCACAGATGTAGTCAATTTGATTTTTGTACAGTCCATTACGTGAAGTCCATGTGTTGCTGGAAGATGGTGTTTGAAATGAATAAATTGTTGGTCTTGCAGAATTCTATCAGTCTTTCTCCAGCTTCATTTCTGATCCCAAATTCATATTTTCTAACCTTTGCTTTCTTCTTTGTTGCCAACTTTTGCATTCCATTTACCCATGACTATCAGGATATCCTGTTTGCACATTCTGTCAATTTCAGCTTGTACTTGTTCATAGAACTCATCAACTTCATCATCTTCTGCAGCTGTTGTTGGGGCATATACCTGAATTATAGTTTTGTTGATGGGCATTTCTCGTAGACGAACAGAAATTAAGCATTTACTTTCTGCATTGTATTTCATTACAGATCTTGCAAGTTTATTCTTGATTATATTTGCCTTCTTTGTCTTTCATTTCCAGCATAGTAGACCATGTGATCAACAGATGCAACGTGCCCAATGCCAGTCCATTTCAGTTCACTGACACCCAACAGATCAAGTTGTACATATTCCATTTCATTCTTGACCTCCTCCAACTTACCTTGGTTCATGCTTCATACGTTCCATGTCCCAATATGTAAGACATCTTTACAGCTTCTGACTTTCATTTTATGCACAGCTACATCATCAGTCAGATGTCCCAAGGGCTTTCTACCAACCACATTATAAATGCTGGCTTTACTCTCCCCCCCCCCCCCCCAGTAGCCAGTTGAGTGCCTTCCGACCTGGGGGTCTCATCTTTCAGCACTATAGTGCAATTTGTTTTGTTGTGACTCTCCATTGGGTTTTCATGGCACGATACAGAAATAGATTGCCAGGCCTTTCTTCCACATAGGTAATTCTAGTGTTGTTGCCATTGTCACAGAAATGTGATCCTCCTCCGCCAACACTGTCCCATTCTACTGCTGCCCAAATGGGTGGTTTGTCTTGGTCTGGCACCTCAGCTGTGACCTGTCCATCATGGGAGACCCTGCCAGTAGTTAAGCTATTGATAGCTTAACTCTCTGCATCACTGATGCACACAAGCCCTCACAGCACAACAAGCTGAAAACCAAGTGAAGATTATAAAATAGGTGCTTACATATAAAAACAGGTATACAAATGCATGAGGGAGCATTTTAGCCACTGAATGGACAAATCTGCCTTTTTGCAGATGACACAAAAATTTACAACAGAGTGGACACTTCTGATGGAGTGAATAACATGAGGAAAGACCTAAAGACACTGGAAGAATGGTCTAATGCTTGGCAGTTAAAATTTAATGCAAAGAAGTGCAGAGCCATGCACTTGGGATGCAAAAATTCAAAGGAATTATATACAATAAGAGGAGAGGGGTTGGTGTGCATGGATCAGGAGAGGGACCTCAAAGTTATTGTTTCTGAGAATCTCAAGGTGACGAAACAATGCAACAATGTTGTAGTCAAAGCCAGAAGGATGCTGGGCTTCATACAGAGAGGAATAACCAGCAGAAAGGAGGAGGTATTAATGCCCCTGCACAAGTCGTTGGAGAGGCCTCACTTGGAATAGTGTATTCAGTTTGGGAGACCGTATCTCACAAAGGACATAAAAGACTTGAAGCAGATCAGAGGAAAACGACCAAAATGATTTGGAACTTACACCAGAAAACGTATGAGAAAAGACTTAAAGACTTAAATATGTATACCCTAGAGGAGAGGAGAGACAAGGAAGATATGAATAAGACCTTTAAATACTTAAAGGTTATCAATGAATAAACAAACCTTTTTCAAAGAGGGGGAATCTGTAAGACTAGAGGGCATATGATCACGGGCGGCTCAAGGTAATCTGCTGCCTGAGGCGAGGGATGAGATGGGGCCTCCCCCCCCCCCCCCAGGGGAGAATCTTTCTCAAAACTCCAGTCAGGGACTGAACCAAACCAAAAAGCCAATTAGATAATATGTAGCAAATGCAAGATGTTCGCACCCCAAGTAACTAAAAGAAAGAGTGAGAACCACAGCAGTTTATAACACCAAATTATAATTCATTTTTTTTTGTTGCTTTTTCTTTTTGAACATATATTTTGCATTCACAGAACCCCCTCCTCAACAATGGGTGCAGAGCAGAGATAGGACATTTACCCACAGAACTCAATATATTAAAACAAAAAAAACTGATTCTGGTCATCTCACCAAACATTCTCCACTACCAGGCATATTGGGAACTAATATAAAACCCTACAAAAGTCACCAAAGATCTACAAGGCCAAATCTGCCGTACCACATACCAGCATAAACTTCCAAAACTCATACAACAAGGGGCCTACCCAGAAAAAGCAGCACTACAAACACTGCAGTGGGCCCTAGAATACTGATACACCTATTTGAAAAGCTGAACAAGTCAAATAATTACAGTATAGATCCCTATGTACAAATTAACAGAAGCAGAACACCTGGCCTCAGTCATGCACTCAGAACATAGACCCTCACCAAGTACAGAATATGTGACCGTAACCTAAAGGAAAAATAAAAACATAGGTAGACAAAATTTAAACTAAAACCCCAAGGTATTGTATTGTTACATGGCCTGTTACAGGATATTAGATTAATGATTCCATTCAATTATCTTCACTATTCTAATAATATTATATATCATACTTGCTATATTATTATAATAGGGATTTATTGCAATGATTCATAGGGATATATTGCAGATTCATAGAAACAGTAAGTCTGTGAGGCAGCAGCTTGTTTTTATTTCAATAGCTGTGAAAGGAAGCTTAAAATATTGCAATAAATCCTTATTATAATAATATGACAAGTATGATATATAATATTATTAGAATTCTTTACAAAAAAATGAAATATAAAATACAAGACCTTGTGATGTATTTCCTCGGAGGCCTGGCTCTGCTGACACTGACAGGAGGATGAAACACTGAAATTGGAGCTTCCGCACCATCTTGCTTCCGAATGCGGCCCTAGGTTTGAGTAGGGGTGGTGGGGGGAAAATGCCACGTTAAGGGAAAGACACCCGTGAAATCTGAAAACTTCAGCAAGCTCTGCGATCGGCCACAAGAACTAGAGGGTCCAGAATGATGACATCATCCAACGGTGACAGCGACGCTTGGATTCCCCGCCAGAAGTCGCGGCTGTGCTTGTTTCCGATTTTGACGCCTCTGGCCTGCCACTGTCTTCCCACTGCTTTTTTTCTCATTCGGATGAGCTCAAGTGGGAAAAAGAGCAGTGGGAAAGCAGCAGCAGCCCAGAGGCGGCAAAATCAGAAATAAACACAGCCGAAGTGCTGCCCCCTAAAAACTGCCGCCTGATGTCACTTTCTCAATTGGCCTAATGATAGAACCAACCCTGCATATGATGAAACTGCAAGGCAGCAAAGTTAAAAGCAACATCAGGAAATACTTTTTCTCTGAAAGAGTGGTGGATGCATGGAATGCCCTCCCGAAGGAGGTGGTGAGGGAAATACAGTAACAGAACTCAAAATAGTATGGGACAGACACAATGGATCCCTTTATAGCCAGAAGATGAAATCAAAGCAAACTTAAATATCTTTTAATAGAGGGGGGTTGACCTGCATGGAGAAGCTGGTACAACCCTGTAGTAAAAGCTGTTTGTGTAACTGGGTTTAAAAAAAAGGTTTGGACAAGTTCCTGGAGGAAAGGTCCATAAACAATTATTTAAAGGGACCCAGGATATCAATGCTTGAACCAATACAAGCATTGTGGAACCTGTGTCTTATGAGGAAATTGCTAGGTACGTATGACCTAGATTGGCCACTGTTGGAAACAGGATACTGGGCTTGATGGACCTTGGTCTGACCCAGTATAGCATATCTTATGTTCTTATGTTCTTCCCTAAACACAGGCACAGAGGGGTTGAACTGCACAGAGCTACAGTTACAACCTCTCTGGCCACCTTGCTGGTAAGACTAGATGGACCATACTGGTCTTGATGTGCCATCATATAAATAAATTACCTGTATATATTTGTATATAGTTACCCTGTTATTACCTGTACATATACCCACATTATATTGTAAATCCAATGCAGACCTTTCTGTGCTGGACAGTTGTGTTTTGATGTAAACCGCACTGATACAGAAGAGCGCGGTATATAAGAAAGTTAAATAAATAAATAAATGAATAAATAAATAAATATACTATGTTACTATGTTAATTATGCAGTAAGGCTATTTTAAAAAGACATGCAGGTGCCTACAATATATTAGCTTATTAAAAAGAAATCCCTCAAAATAGGCACCTAGCTTGACTTCCAATCTAGCTAACCAGTTATAAAAGTATCTTCTTAATGCTAGTTTTCACAATAACCAATGGAAAGTCTTTAATCAGTAAACATGCTCCCCTAAATTATTTGAATTCTGTCACTGTCTTTCTATATCTCTAAAGAAAAAAAGGGGACTGTTGTAGTTGTTGATATGAAAGGACAGACTAGATAGGCCATGTGGTCTTTTTCTGTCGTCATTTCTCTGTTGCTATGTTTCTAAATTATTAAAAAGCACCTAGACATTCAGCATGATGCTGAATGTCTAAATGCTTTTTTTCCCATTTTTGGCAACATTATGCATAGCACAGCATTTCAATATCCTGTTGAATGCATAATACGATGTATTCTATGGCAAGGATGGGTTGGGGGCATTCCAGGGGTGGGACCGTAAATGTACATGACCCAAGTCACATTTTTACTGCTTTGTCACCTTCTGATCATCCATCCGTCTCTCCCACTGTCCTCTGCCCCTCACCTTTTACCCTTGACCTGGCCTGACCTGAGGAAGATGGGTTTAGCCTTCAAAAGCTATTTCAAAAATACGCTTAGGGCAACTTTTACTAAAACACATTAGCTGATTAACATGCAAATTAACGCACAGCAACTGGCAGTCAGAAACACTAACGAGCAAACATGTCTGACATTGTATGCTAAAGAGCATGTTAATCAGCGATCACAAGATGGGGAAGGGAATGGGCGAAGTGTGGGCATAGAGAGCGCATAACCTCTAGTGCCAGGGCTATTGCCGCATGCTCAGCAGCAATGAGGCTCTTACTGCTAGTTCACCTAACAACTCCTTTATGGGAGTTGTTAAGTGAACCCACCTTGGTGGAACGCACATCAGATTGTCCCAAAATAGATAGCTGCCGGGACCTTACTGGCCACGCCCCCAACAGTTACCACAGAGGCTTTGCAATTACTTTGCATTTGTTTGGCACATTAATTTGTAAATCCTCAGTGAGCTTTAGTAAAAGGGTCCCTTAGTCCAATAAAGCATATGACCTTATTCTCAGTCATTAAGGTAGATTAATATGGCAGCCACACTACTCCTATCTCATGACTTTAATTTCCTCAGTAGTCGCACATGAAGGACTTTGTCAAATGTGTTCTCAAATTCAGATACATCAGCCTGCCATTACCCATGTTTTTTAATATCTTCAGATTGGTAAGTCAGGGTTTCCCTTTGCTAAATTCATGTTAGTTCAGCCTTTATTAAGCCATTTCTATTCATAGGCAGGTCATTTTATTTTTCAGAATAGTTCTATCATGCTGTCCAGCACTGACTTCAGGCTCAATGATCTGTAGTTTCTTGAACAATCCCTGGATTCCATTTTAATGACTGTCATTAGTTTGGCCACTCTCCAGTCCTGGATTGGCAACCCCCCAATCCTTGCGTACCATAGTTGATTTTAATGACAGCTTACAGATTACTAGTAATACTGTAGATCTGCAGTTTCATTTTTGAATTCTTTTAGAACTCTGGGAGGTATACAATCTAGCCTTGGTGATTTGTTCCTCTTTCATTTACTAATTTGCTCCATCTTCCAAGTATTTGAAGATGTGCTTCAGTTCCTCTGAGTCAACTCCCATCAAAGAGTGTTTCGGCATAGGTATCTTCCCAGCATCCTTTTTTAGTAAAGACTGAATCAAAGAATTCCTTTAGAGGGGGTCTGTTTGATTTTTTTTTTTTTTGCCTTGTCCTTTCTGAGTGTCTTTTTAACCCCCTAATCATCTAATGATCCAAATGATTCTTTTTACTTAAAATGTACTCTAAAAACGTTTTATTATTAGTTTTTGACTTTATAGCCAGCTTTTTTTCAAATTCTCTTTTGGCCTGCCTTATTAAATCTTTACTTCTAACTTGCCATATTCTTTCCTATTCTCTTCATTTTGATCCCCTGTTTGTTTTTTGAACGATGTTCTTTCAGCTTCAATAACCGCTTTTACCTCATTACTTGACTATGCTGGCACAGTTTTGGGTTTCCATCAGTCCTTTCTAAGGCACAGAATACATTAAATCCAGGCTTCTAGGAAAATATTTTAAAACAGTCTCCATGTCTCATTCAAATTTTTAACCTTTCAACCCCTCCATTTAATTTTTTTCTAATTTCCATTTGTTATCACAATCTCCCTTTTAAACATGAAATGAAATTGCAGTAGATTTCCTTAATGATTATGTCAAATTTGATCATGTTATAATCACTATTGCCAAGCAGCCCCACCACCATTTCCAAAGTGGAAGATGTGATTATGGAAGAGAAGACAAATTTGCCTGAGTTTTTTGTTTCTGCAGATGATTACCTGTGGAAGTTAATTAGGCAGTTTATGATGGGGTGTAGTGCAATTGATCTGTGTCCAACACAGTTTTTGAGAACTTTACCGGAAAGTTGTTTTTCGTATCTCCAGGCAATAATAGCTCATTTTTGCAGGAGGGTATATTTCTATCTAAACTGAAACAGGCCTTGATTCGGCCTGTGTTAAAAAAAAAAAAAAAAAAAACCTCTTTGCCGATAGATGATGTGTAAAGTTATAGGCCAGTATCTAATTTGCCTTGTGTTGCGAAGATTGTGGAATCCATAGTGACCACTCAATTGCAGGGGTATATAGAAGCAATTGTTGTGGAGGAGTAGCCTAGTGGTAGATCAACTGCCTACTACCCCAAAGATCAAGGGTTCAATTCCCACTGGCACTCCTTGTGACCTTGGGCAAGTCACTTTACCCTCCATTGCCTTAGAAGAAAAGGCTGGCAATCTACTTCTGGTGATACATTGCCAAGAAAACCCAGAGGTAGCTGGGTTGCTATGAGTCAACACTGACTTGATGTCACTAAAAGAAATGGAAGAGATTAGAGGGTTGGATGAGTACCAAATGGGCTTTAGGGCCACTTTTATTACTGAAACTGTCATAATGGCTTTACTGGACAAGGTGGTGATATGGAGAGATTCTGGAGGCTGTGTTTTTTTGGTCTTGTTAGACCTTTCATCATCCTTCATCACTATTTCACATGCTTTGCTTGTTGTGTTTATCGGGAGTGCAGGGGTCAGCCTTAAAACGGTGTGAGTCTTTTTTGACTAACAGATCATTTAGAGTAGAATGTAATGGCAACATGTCCAAAATATTGTTCCTTATACAATATCTTTTTCAGTCCTTTAGCTCAATACATTAGGAATTTGAGGTTTCTCTGTATATTTATGCAGACAACATTCAATTCTTTACACAATGATAAGTTCTTATCAGGCTTTGGTGGATCCATTATGTTCTGGGCTTTGTGTCTTGTAGGATTGGCTACAGAAAAATAAGTTTGAACTTGGGGAAAACTGAGGTTTTATGGGTGGGGAAGGTGATGATTCCAGATGATACCAAATTTATCCAGCTTTTGGGACAGAAAGTTGAAATATTATCAAAAGTATATACCTGCAGGGGGGGAGGAGCTTATCCAAGATGGCAGCGGTTGCGATTCTTTGAGCTTCATGCCTAAGAGGAAGGGGAAGCTGAGGGCTGCTCCCTCTGCACCTCAGCAGCCCAGTTCTGGTCCTATGGATCGTTTTGTTAAAGTACCTCCGGAAAAGGTTCTGGAGATTCGAGCTGGCTTGGTCACGTCGGTGGCAGAGGATTCGACGCTTCCGTCGGATGTGGAGACATCTCTCTCTCCCGTAGTGAGGAAACCACCACCACGCTCCGCTGCTTTGGAGTCTGCCTCAGCTTGTGTGACGCCGACGTCTCCCGAGGTGGGGGCTGTGGCCGAGGAGAGGGCACACGCTGTGCGTTTGATTCCTTTGACTCCTGATAGTCTTGGTGAGACGTCAGGCAGCAGTTTGGAGCTTGATACTCCGGTGGGAAGTCTACCCTTGCAATTGAAGTTACCTCCCTTTGTGGAATTATCTTCTTTGATTCGCCCCAAAGTTTTTACCTTGGAGGCTATTTGGGACGCTATTGCAACTCTTTCATCTTCAATCAACTCCCAGACTGCTTCATTGTCTTCCCGGATTAGTGAGAATGCTGATGGCATCCAGACAAATGCAGCAAGTATTCAATCTGTCGTGTCAGTTTGTGAACAGATTAAGGTGAAGAATTCTACTCTTAGCTCTCAGCTGGATACGGTTTCCGATATGTCCTCGACCCTGGTAAAGGAGAATGCTATGCTTAACTATAAAGTGGAAGTGTTGGAAAACGCTTCCAGAGCAGTTAACCTTCGGGTTTTGAATTTCCCGCGTTTACCAGAGGTGTCGGCTTTGGACATGTTTAAAAGATACATTATGGAGATTTTGAAAGTCCCTTCTGATTTGATTCCACCTCTTAATAAGGTTTATTATCTGCCTTCTCGGAAAAAAGCTGAGGCTTCTGTGTCTGTATCTAATGTGAAATTTGATACCCTGGATGTCACTGGCCTTCTCGAGGGTACTGGGAATGAAGTTACATCTCCTATTGCTTCAACTCTTTTGGTTCAGTGTGCTCTTGTTACTGACAAGGACTGGTTGCTGAAAATGTTTTTTAAGAAAAGATTAGATTCCTTTTTAGGATTTAGAATATCAATGTTTCCAGATTTAATTAGAGAAACACCAAAGAGGAGAAAGCAATTTTTGCAGTATAAACCTGGGGTGTTAAGTATTGGAGGTACTTTTTTCCTTCGGTTTCCCTGCAGATGTTTGGTGCTTATTGAGGGTGTTAAATATATTTTTTCTGATCCTAGTGATTTAAATAATTTCATTAATGCTAGACTTCCCGTAGTATTACCAACTGAGTAATGGTGGTGTTTAGTTCAGCTTATTCCTCCATGTGTATCTCGGAAGCCTGCTGCCACCTGGGTTCTTTCTTTGTGGTTATTGAAAATTTTCCAATTAAGGTGTATTTACCAAATCTCTGCTTTGGTATGACAGTTTCTTCTCCTCTTCCTCTCTCCCTTGTGGACTATAACAGCGTTTGACTATTGTATACTAATAATAATTTCTTTTCCTTTTGCTTATTTACCTGTCAGATTTGCTGTATTCATTGTAAGAAATTTATTTTCTTGCTGTTTTTGTCAAAATTAATAAATAAATAATTTAAAAAAAAAAAAGTACATACCTTGGGGATCATCATAGTTTCCAACTTAACTCTTGAGCTATATGTACAACATATCCAAAACAGAACTTGGTATACATTGAAGGTAATGAGACAATTGCAGTCAGTGTTGAGGCCACAAGATGGTGGTGCAATTGACAGTCTTGAGTCATTTGGACTATTGTAATTTGATATTTTTAGGAATGCCAAAATTGTTATTAAATAAATTGCATCGGATTCAAAATATGGCTACAAAGATGATCACATATAGCATTTATAAGGATAGTGTTGCTCCCTTACTGATAAATCTTCATTGGCGGCCAATTCAAGCCTGTGTTTGGTTCAAGGTGTTGGCCTGACTTTTAAAGCTATTCATAAGATTGGCCCTATCTATTTGTCAAATAGATTGTATCATAGTTCATCAATTAAATTGCTTCGTTCAGCAACTTATTGCACATTGACATTGCCTTCAGCCTCTGCTTTTTGACAAAAGAGGATTAGAGAAAGATGTTTTTCAGGTGCAGTTCCAAAATTGTGAAATGAATTACCTATTACAATTAGGAACAGTGAGGATTATATGCAATTCTGGAAAGTTTTAAAGAGGTGGTTATGGAATACATTTTTTAATTATACTTAATGTGAATTGTTTACATTTAATTTTGTAATCTGCTTTGTACGTCTGTAGATTGTAAAAGTGGAATATAAGTGTTGTTTTTAAATTAAATTAAATTAAATTGTCCCATGTACTAGGTCCTATGAGATCTAGAGTAGTTTCTTCTAGAACCAGTTGCTCCATAAAGCAGTTATTTATGGCATCCTAAAAATTTACCTCCCTAGTGTGTTCTACTGAACCAACAGATTGGTCAATAACTTGTTTATAAAATAACAATAAAACCAGCAGATATCACAATGACACAGAAATGTATTGATATATACACATACACCTGACATGTTTCAGATTTGATGCATGAAACTTACACAGGAAGGTATAAATTTGCACCAGATGGTTTCGTGGATGAGCAATGGAGTCCTTACCAGCTTATACATAAGTCTCCTACATGCACATACAGCCCAGCAGAAGAAGCTATAATGAAGCAATGGCTACTAACTTCTTTTAAAAAGGCATGGAAGTGGTGGAGGCTGTGAGGAGGTGAGGGCTGAGGGGTTCCTATCGAAGCTGGTTGAATGGGGGGGATGTACAGGGTGCAGGTTTGTGACACAATGGTTCACTGGTCACTATATGCAGCAGATGGCAACAACAAGCAAGGACCTCTCCTCTCTCTCTCTCACTCTCTCTTTCCCACTTTCCTATTCTCTCTCCTTCACCCTCCTCCTAGTACAATCGCAATCGCGGATAGCATGGACAGCAAAGTCTCTTACCTGTTCATGCTTTAGAGCAGGTCTAGGCCAGGACATCTGGCTGGCACACACAGCACAACCAGGACACTATGTGAAATATGCTTTGGGCATTTGAGTCTGGCTCTGCCTTGGCCGCACCCCAGAATTCCCTCAGACACCCCATTTTGGAACACCAGCATTTGTATGTGCTGGCCACAGGGACATCTGGATTTGCCTGATTCTAATATTACATTTTCAATATCTTGGCTGGAAGCATGTCCACTTTGCTCTTTTTGGATATCCAAACCACTTCCATCTCTTGGAAAATGATCTCCCTAGTTCCTAGCTCAAAAGTCACTGATTTAAGACCTGTCTCCAGCATGAGGGAAAAAAGCCATGGGGTGTTTTTTATTTGCCTCTAGAAACCTTTCAATTAGGTTTTTGTTTAGGCAGCAGCCACAGATACTTCTTTAGAAACATAGAAAGATGATAGAAGAACAAGATCATATGGCCTATCTAGTCTACCATTCCATATCAACTACTATACTGTAGTCCCTTTTTTTCCTTTAAAGCTCTTCTGTGTTTCTCCCATGCTTTCTTGAATTCAGATAATGTCCTCATCTCTACTACCTCCACTGGGAGACTATTCCACGCATCTACCACTCTTTAAGTAAAGAAATAGTTCTGCATTTACACCTGAGTCTATTCCCTTTCACCCCTCATCCTATATCCTTTCATTGTAGAGCTTACTTTGAAAGAGGATCTCCTCCTGTACATTTATGCCATGGAGGTATTTAAGTGATTCTATCATATCTCCCCTATCCCATCTTTCCTCTAAAGTCTGTCCCCATATGGCTTATAATGAAGACCACTGACCATTTTGGTAGCCACTGCACCAACTCCATCCTGTTTATATCCTTTTGAAGGTGTGGTCTCCAGAATTTCATACATTGCTTCAAATGAGGTCTCAGAAAAGACTTATACAGAGGTGCTATCATCTCCTTTTTTCTGCTGGCCATTCCTCTCCCTATCTACCCAAACATCCTTCTGGCTTTTACTATCACCTTTTCTACCTGTTTAGCCATTTTAACATCATCAGAAATAATCACACTCAGTCTCGCTCTTCTTTCATGGACAGAAGCACTTCACCCCTTATACTGTACTGCTCCATTGGATTTTTTCAGCCCAAATGCATAATCCTGCATTTTTTAGCATTAAATCTCATCTTCCAAATTCTAGGCCATTCTACAAGCTTAGCTAGATCCCTCCTCAAGTTATCTACTCCTTCCTGGGTGTCTATTCTCTTGGAGATTTTGGCATCATCCTCAAAGAGGCAATCCTCATCTGAAAGCTCTTCCACAATATCATTAACAAAAATGTTAGAGAGAATTGGACCAAGACTAGATCCCTGCAGCACACCACTGGTAACATCCTTTTCCTCAGAGTGAGCTCCATTTACCTATACCCTAACCAATTTCTAACTCAGTCAGTCTCATTAGGGTCCATCCCTAGGGTGCTCAATTTATTTTTATTTTATTTTTATTTATTTATTTACGTTTCTTATATACCGTGCTATGAAGATCAGTGCGGTTTACAGCGAACAGAACAATAGTACAATGTAACAAAAACACATTGTGCTTACAATGAACAGTGAACAGGGTAATAACTTGGGTGAGAACTTGGGTGAGAACTATTTACAGAACATTACAAAGTTCCAGAATATTCGCCATTGAGTAGGATAGATGGCACCGTAAGGGTTTATTACTAAGTCACCTGTGTGGGACTGTGTCAAAGACTTTACTGAAATCTAAGTACACCACATCTAGGGCTCTCCTTTGGTCCAACTCTCTGATCACCCAGTCAAATAAATCAATCCTATTTGTCTGACAAGACCTGCTCCTAGTGAAGCCATGCTGCCACAGATCCTGCAATCCAATGGACTCCTGAAACTCCACCATCCTTGGTTTCAGCAGTGTTTCCATTAATTTACTCACCACAGAGGTCAGACTAATTGGCCTGCTGTTCTCTAGCTCATCCTTACTTCTGCTTTTGTGTAAAGGGACCACATGTGTCTTTTTGAGTTCTCTGGGACCATTCCTGACTCTAAATAAGCATTGAAAAGGTCGGAGAGTGCAGCCACTAGAATATCCAGAAGTTCTTTCATACTCTTGTATCTTATCCTATCCTGCCCCATTGATTTGTCTACTTGTAGTTTAGCTAGTTCCTCACAAAAAAAGTCTTCTGAAAATCATTCAAGATCCCCTTCACTGCTGTTCCTATTTGTAGGTGTTTACTGAGGTCCTGCTCCCATCGCTTCATTTGTGAACACAGAACAAAAATATGTGTTAAGCAATTCTGCTTTATCCTCTTAGCTTCTACATATTCCTCCTCTTCACCCTTGAGTCTGACAATACCACTTTTGTATTTCCTTCTCCCACTAACATATCTGAAAAATGTCTTGTCCCTTCATTTTATTGCAATGGCTATTTTTTTCTTCTTTTTGTATCTTTGCTTTCCTGACTACTTTTAAAACTTCTCTAAGTTTTTTGAAATATTGATGCTTGTCTTCCTTTTTTTGTGATCTCTTGTATTTTATGAAGACCATCTTCTTTTTCTTCTCCTTTTTAGCTACTTATTTTGAGAACCATAGTGATATTCTTTTTTCCTTTTACATTTATTTACCTTTCTAACAAAAAGATTTGCTGTCCTTAAAATATCCCCTTTCAGTTTTGCCCATTGCATTTCTATATCTCCCAGCTGTTCCCATCCCACTAATGACTCCTTGAGGTATTGTCCCTAAAGTCTAAGACCCTCACTTTTGAATGGACTACCAACCCTTGTCCTAATACTGAACCACAGCATGTGGTGATCATTGGATGTGAGTGATCTTTCTCTATAACATCAGAAGCACCAGGTCCAGTTTGGCCCCTTCACTTGTGGGTTCTGTTACCCATTTCCAGAATATTTCTCCCTATAGAGTATCCAGGATTTCCTTATGTCTGGATGATACCACAGCAGGAATGTGCCAATCAACATCTGGCATATTGAAATCACCTATCAGTAGCACTTTTTTCATGGCAATACTGTGTATGTTTTCTATTTAATCTCTGTCCACTTCTTCTCCCTGTGAAGGAGATCTATATATCACACCAATGCAAATTAATTTCCTGTTCCCTCTTTCTAGTTTAACCCACAGTGCCTCCTTGCTCCCTTTTAAGCTCTGTAATTCTATAGCTTTAATATTATTTTTTAAATTATACTGTACTGTCACTGCTCCTCCCCTTCTTCCTGCCCTGTCCTTTATGAATAAAGTATAGCCCGGTATAATTACCTCCCAGTCATGATTGTCTGTGTCGGAAAACCATAACTGGGATGTAATTATATCATGATATAATTACCTACAAAGTTCTTGCTTTAATACTTAAAAGATGTCTCTGCTTATTGTTTTTCTTTAATATATTTACTGTTCAATGTAAATAGTTGATTTCTATTGTTCTATGTACAATGTTCAATGTAAATAGTTGATTTCTATTGTTCTATGTAAAATGTATACAAACTGTGTACAAGACTGTTAACCTGTTATATGTAAACCGCCCTTGATCTCTGGAAGGGGCGGTATAAAAGAAATAGTTAAATAAATAAATAAAATAAATAAATAAAATATACTTTATTCAGGAAGGACAAGACAGGAAGAAGGGGAAGAGGAGTGGCACTATATGTAAAAAATAATATTAAAGCTATAGAACTGCAAGGCTTAAAAGAAAGAGAGGAGGCACTGTGCGTTAAACTAGAAAGAGGAAAAGGGGAATCCATTTGTATTGGAGCTATATATAGATCCCTCTCACAGGGAGTAGAAGTGGTGAAGATTTAATAGAACACATATGCAGTATTGCCATGAAAGGAGAAGTGCTACTGATTTCAATAAGCTAGATGCAAATTGGCACATCCCTGCTGCAGGGTCATCTAGAAGTAAGGAGATCCTGGATTCTCTACAGGGAGAACTATTCAGGCAACTGGTAACAGAACGCACACATGATGGGGCCATACTGGACTTAGTGCTTACCAATCGGGAAAGTGTTTCTGATGTTACAGTGGGAGATCTTCTCACATCCAGTGATCACCAGATGGTATGGTTCAGCATTAGGTCTAGGGCTGATAAAATCCATTCAAAAGCAAGGATCTTAGATTTTAGGAAAACTAACTTTGCCAAGATGGCACAATACTTCAAAGAGTCGTTAGCAGGATGGGAACAGCTGGGGGATGTAGAAAAACAGTGGGAAAAACTAAAAGAGGATATTTTAAGGGCAACAAACCTTTTTGTTAGAAAGGTAAATAAATGTAAAAGGAAAATGAGGCCACTATGGTTCTCAAAAGAAGTAGCTGAAAAGGTGAAGAAAAATAGGGAGGCCTTCATGAAATACAAGAGATCACAAAGAGAGGAAGACAGGCATCTATATTTGAAAAAACTTAGAGAAGCTAGGAAAGTAGTTAGGAAAGCAAAGTTACAAAAAGAAGAAGAAATACCAATTGAAATAAAATGCAGGGATAAAACATTTTTCAGATATGTTAGTGAGAAGAGGAAAGGCAAAAATGGTATTGTCATACTAAAGGGTGAAGGTAAGGAATATGTAGAAACTGATGAGGATAAAGAGGAATTGCTTAACAAATATTTTTGTTCTGACCTCAGAAACCCCCCCAAAAATGGAACAGAGGTGACAGGGATCTTGAGCAATTTTCAGAAGACTGTGTTCGTGAGAAACTAGCTAATCTAAAAGTAGACAAAGCTATGGGTCTGGATGGGATACATCCAAGAGTACTGAGGGAAATGAGGATGTTCTAGCAGCTCCACCAACTGACTTTTTCAATGCTTCTTTGGAGTTGAGAATGGTCCCAGAGGAATGGAGAAAGGCACATGTAGTCCCTTTAAATGACAGCGAACATAAGGATGACATTGAGAACTACAGACCGGTTAGTTTAACCTCTGTGGTTAGTAAATTATTAGAAAGGCTACTAAAAGACAGAATAGAAAGATTTCTGGAGTCCAATGGATTGCAGGATCCAAGGCAGCATGGATTCACCAAAGACAGGGAGTTGGATCAACGGAGAGCCCTAGATGCGGTGTACTTAGATTTCAATAAAGCCTTTGACACCGTTCTGCATAAGCAACTTATAAACAAACTGAGCACCCTAGGAATGGATCCTAAAGTTACTGATTGGGTTAGAAGTTGGTTGAGTGGGAGGCGACAAAGGATACAGGTAAATGAAGATCACTCTGAGGAGAAGGAGGTTACTAGCAGTGTGCTGCAGGCATCTGTCCTTGGTCTGATTCTTTTTACCATTTTTGTTAGTGATATTGTGGAAGGGCTTGTTTGTGGATGATATCAAAATCTGCAAAAAGGTAAACACCCAGGAAGGAGTAAATAACATGAGGAGGGATCTAGCTAAGCTTGTAGAATGGCCTAGAATTTGGCAGTTGAAATTTAATACTAAAAAATGCAGGGTCATGCATTTGGGGTGCAAAAATCCAAAGGAGCGGTACAGTGCAGGGGGTAAGGTACTTCTGTCCATGAAAGAAGAGCAGGCATATGTAATCTTCTGAATATGTATTCTTTCAGTCTACTCTCCGCTTGGTCCTGGGTTCATTTCACAGAGACAGTAGGGTAAGCAGCACAAATAAGACAACCAACCAGGTGTGGCTTGGAAACAGGTCTTTATGTAGAAATAGGCTTATTACATAGGTATAGAACAGAGTTATAAGTTTGTTAGAAAGCTGCTTCAGTTTGCATCAATGAATCTGTGTGTGTGTGAGAGAGAGATAGAGGCAAGAACATGTGGGTCAGAGCCTCATAGTAAGAAGAATAGGGAGAGAGAGAAAGAAGTGGGGGAGGGGAGAGAAGTATGAGTGTCAGAGCCTCATGGCAAAGTGTGTCCGATGAACAGAGGAAGAGAGAGGGGGGAGGAGTGAAGAGAATTGATTATCAGAGCCTCCTGTCCTTCATGTCCGATGAATAGAGGAAGAGAGAGAGAGAGAGAGGAAGTGTTTCTGTCCTTTATAGTGAATTTTCTCTAGCACCTCCCTTTGAGGTCTGCTATTGTTTCTAGCACCTCCCTTTGAGGTCTGCTATTCTTGATTTAGCAAGGAGGGGCTGCAGACCAATCTCAACAGGCCCGGAGACTGACATCACCAGGGGGTCAGAGTTAATCTCATCTTGAAAACTACCCTCATTAACTTTGAAGACTGAAATCACCAGAGTAACAAAGCTGCTTGAAATCCAAAGTCTGGAAACAGCCATGACACCTGTGTCATGCTGATGTATGCTGACAGCATATAGTAATTGTTTCTGATAATCCTAAAGTAACTAAACAGCTAGAAAAGGTGGCTGCAAAAACTAGAAGGATGCTTGGGTGTATAGGGAGAGGAATGGCCAGCAGAAAAAAGGAGGTGATAATGTCTCTGAATAAGTCTCTGGTGCGACCTTATTTAGAGCATTGTGTGCAATTCTGGAGACCACACCTTCAAAAGGATATAAGGTTGGAGTCATTGCAGAAGATGGCTACTAAAATGGTTAGTGGTGTTCATTATGAAGCATATGAGGACAGACTTAAATATCTTAATATGTATACTTTAGAGAAAAGGCGGGATAGAGGAGAAATGGTAAGGACCTTTAAGTACCTCCATGGCATAAATGCAGAAGAGAGTCTCTTTCAATTGAAGGCAAGTTCTGCTAAGAAGGGACATAGGATGAAGGTGAAAGGGGACAGACTCAGGAGTAATTTGTGGAAATATTTCTTTACTGAAAGAGTGGTAGATGTGTGGAATAATCTCGCAATGGAGGTGGTAGAGATAAGGACAGTATCTGAATTCAAAAAGCATGGGACAAATACAGAGGATCTCTAAAGAAAAAAAGGGCACTATTGTAGTTGATATGGAAGGGCAGACTAGATAGGCCATGTGGTCTTTTTCTGCCATTATGTTTCTATGAGCTCCTCCATTTGTTTCATGAGGTCTTCAACTTGCAGGCATAATGTACACTGGACGGTCCCATAGCTGGCATCAGGCTGTCTGTCTGGACAGAGCCAGAAGCTGTAACAGGGGCAACAGCTTTGGCAATATGACTTATCCCAGTCATCATTCAGTAGGTGGAGCTTTGATACCTGCTGAAGTAAATGAGAGAGAGCAAATGGTTAAGAATGTGAGTCTTCCAGTTCTCTGCTGCTAGGGAGAGTGCGGGGTCTGTGGCAGCTCTTGCTTGGTTGACTCACGGTGACCCCTGGAGTCCTCTGCTGGGGCTGCTGGGATGGATAAGCAGATGAGTCTTCCGTGAAATGAAAATTTATATAATTTTTTTTTTCCTGCACACACCTATAAATTAAATCATAGATTTTAGCTTCACAATTTCTTAAAACAACATAATTCTTTTACATAGGTAGTCAAGACTTTTTTCATTCTGAATGATACAATCATTTGACACAACCATAACTGCATAAATGACAATCTAAATTTACAGTTTTATTTCCACATGCTAAAACATTCTGGACGTTCTTTGAATGCTAATATAATATTTAACACCATCCTAAAACTATGCCCATTCAGCATTCTCTTATCAACCTAGGCTGGCTATCAGAGGCTCTTCAAGCCCACAGCAGATCTGGAACATAACTTCACTTCATTATATCAATACCATGATTCCCCCTTATCTCTCACCTGTAACCTTCCTTCCCATTTCTGATAAGAATTTTATGGCAGAAAAATGAGAGAATAGAAAACAAGTTGAGACGTGCATGCTAATAATGTAATACAAAGGTGCATTTCCTTTTAGCCATTTGCAATCCTTCCTTATCCAGCATATCCCCTCAGACCTTTGAGGTTGCTTTCACTGCTCCATCCTATCAACACGACAGCCTCAGGCATAGGTCATAAAAGATAAGTTAATTCACTATAGACCCTCAGCATCCTGGCCTCTGCCAAGTCCCACCCCCGCGGCAACAAGATATATGTGTCTGAGGGGCGGTACTCAGTAGAGATTAGAAGAGATTTGAGCATTGGGGCCCAAGAAGAAGCTGCAACAGCTACCTGGAAAGAAGGCACTTCATTTTCCCATCTGAGCAGACGTTACTGCTTCCTCGGCAGGAGACTTGGCAAGACCGGATGCAGGAGCTCTTCCTCACTTCCTCCTGCTTGTCCTTATGGACAGACAGACAGAGAGATGGATGAGCCCTGATTAATAGACACTATTGCATTAGTGAAATTCACTTTTAAAAAGTTACAGTAGCCTGAATACTAATACCTTAACAATAAGCCATCATACACTCTAGCAAACAGTTTATAGATGCCATATAGAGTCAAAATAAGATAGATGATGTATTGTATTATTCAGATTACACATGGTCCAACCAAAATGCTACCAGTCTGGCCATCAAAAATGAGAGTTTGCACTGATTGCACCACCAATGCAGTAAATTAGAAGGGTTTTCCCTAAAGATAGGAGGACGAGGAGAGAATAAAGGGAATTACCGCAGCCACCGCCCACAAATCTTCCTTCTCATCCCTTAGCAAACAGCTCCATGTTCCAATTGGATAATTGAGGAGAAAATAATTTTAGCTGTTTCCTTCCATCCATCTTCATTTACTGGGTGTAACCTCAATCCATCCCAGCTTAATTCAAGAGTCTATATTTTAATGCACACACTTTACTATATCGTGGCACTTCTCCAGCTAGAATGTGAAAGCCCCTGCCTTCTTTAACTAATAAAAAGACCACCTTAAAGACATGACCCAGTTCTAATGGATGGTTTTGTCCGTTGAATGTTAGGTTAAAGGCAGTAATGTAAATTCCAATGAGGGGCCCCCAAGCAAATTTTTGCTCAGAGCCTCCCACTGTCATCATGGTGAACCCTCACAATCAGACCCCCCTTGTGCAGTACCCTACCCATGTAGGTTCTCCTCCATGCTTTGGCAGCGGCAGTGGGGGTATCAAACCTACTTGATCCTCTTTGCTGCCCTGCCTCTGCTTTTGCAAATTATGCACAGGCCTGGCAGTTGTTCCCCACCGGGCCAAAGTCTCGCAGTGCAGCTGTTACCTTGAGACTGGCCCAGTGGGGAACAGACACTGGACATGCAGCAAACTTGCAAGAATGGAGGCAGCGCTGCACAGAGGATCAAGTAAGTCTGCTGTGCTGCCTTACCGCCGCTGTGTGAGCCTCCTTTCTGCCTGGGCCCCCCTCCCGCCCCCCCCCCCCCCTGCATTGCAAGGCTCCTTGGGTTGAATTTACGCCACTGGTTAAAGGTCAAAGACTATATTGTGACAATTCCTGAAAAAGCTTCACTCTCTCTCCTTTGTAAAAAAGATATGGTCACTTCTTCTAATTTCATTTAGAGGGGTTTATTTAGCTCTGTAATAGTGGAAGCACGTTTGATAGCCCCTTTTTGGAGAGGCATGATTCCTATGCTCTTAAACTTAATTCCTTTCAGAATCTGTGGTACATGATCACGTTCATCTGCTTCTAGAATCTCAAAGATTCATATGGTTCCTCCTTTGATAATTCTCCAGATTATCCTCTCTCTCTTTTATCTGTTTGCTGATTTTCTAGAGAACTCTTAATACCTTTTTTTGAGAAAGCTTGCCATCAAGTCGATTTGCTTACTGACAATGATCTCATTTTAACCTACTCTGTCCTTTCAATCTTTCAAGTTGTCCTTGAGATCATTAATGACTTTTCTACCATATGTTCAAAGCATGTTAATCTCTTGTACTAATTCAGAGAGAAAATTCTCAGCGACTACTATTCCTGCTTCCTTTCTGTGGGTGATTATGAGACAAATCCCTCAGCTGGAGAACATATCTCTTCAATCATGACTTTGTAGACCTGCTAAACTTTGCCAGAGATCTGGCATAACTTTTTCTTTTGGGGGGGGGGGGAACGGGGCGAGGGGGGAGGGAAAGGTTGTTTAATTTTTGTTTGTGTTAATTCTTAGGTAATTTAGAAGAGATACAAACCAACCTGTGTGAGGCTGTTTATGCCCCAGAAAGAACTTTCCCAGAAGCTGGAACTCAGAAAGATAGAAACGTTCAGATTGAGTGAGACCAGATCTGCTTTCAGCACAGAGATCTTTGTTGTATTAAGCTGCACAGAGAAGTTAAAGACTCCCACAAATCTCCTGGGATGGTTTTGCTGTGGAAAGTTTTCTGATACAACAATCCGTCACGCCATGGCATCTAACGCATTGCAAAACCGAAAGTCAGCAGCTCTCTCAACACCTTCTTGGGTATGACAAAGTTCTCCTCTTATTCACGGTAAATTAAAACAAGAAACCCCAGTGCTTTATTTTATTTCCAGAACCTACATCTGTAGGTTTCTTTTACATTTTCTCTACTTTGAGATCACCTCCAGAGAAGGCTGGGCTGTACCCTACAAGAGCACTAAATGATACAGGTTCCAAGCAGATGAAGAAGCAAAAGATCTGCTTTACCAACCAATCACCTATTTCATGCTTCTTCAGCAATGATGACTTCTCAGCAATTCCTATCCTGAATATGCCACTCTCCTTACTATGTCTTCCAGAACTAAGTGGTATGTTCCAGTTTATCACACACCCTGCATGTGTGGCTGCCGCAGCCCACAACAGACCCTGCCAAGGGGCTGCTGAAATACAAGGAGATCCAGCCTTCTGACCTCACAGTGACTCAGAATGAGATGATTTCTCCATTTAATCTAAACATACTGCCCCTCACAAATTAAAACCATTCTGATTGTTTTGAGAACAACAGCTTTGCTACCAAGGCATGAGAGTCCACTATATAGCAATACACAAGAACATAAGAAATACTATACTAGGTCAGTCCAAAGGTCAATCAAGCCAGGTGGTGGCCAGTCCATGTCACACGTACCTGACATATCTCAAAAGTAACCTGTTGCATACCACTAATCCTCAAGAATAAGCAGTGGTTTTCTCTTGGTCTACCTTACTATCAGTTTATGAACTTTTCCTCCAGGAATTTGCCCAAACCTTTTTTAAACACAGCTACACTCGCTGCTTTTATCACATCTTTGAAGCAATTGCCAAGAAAGTACTAGCTGGAGCATGTAACCTCCAGTCCTCTTGCACATGAAATTCACTTAGGGGGTTATTCTGAGACATGAATAGCGGGGATGAATGTCCCAATAGAACGTCCATCCCCACTATTTGTGCCGGCTCCACACCGCAACTAACTTCCCTGCCAGTTGTGCAGAGAAGTTAGTTGTGGGCTGGGAAGAGGCGGCCCGGGGGCGGAGAGTGGGCAGTCTCCGGCCCTGGACGTACATGGCCAATTTTAATGTCGTCCCTGTATGTCCAGGGCCGGCGAAATGGCTGGGGAAGTTATTCCATCCCCGAGATGGAATAATGTCCCTGGATGTTTCTTTTTAAACGGCCCAGGGTGCGGAAGGGGCTGGGGGGGGGGCAGATTTAATTCCCCACACCCCGATCCTGGCTTTAAGAGGCCAGATCAGGGGTCGGGCTGCGGGGAATTAACTTTTTTAGCAGCGGCCGGCATTGCGGCTTTTAAATAGAGTTTCGGTGCCATGGCTCCATTTAAAAGCCATGGCTGAGTTAGCCAGGCTATGGCTGTACGTGCAGGCCGGGACTGAATCAAAGTCCCGGCCTGCACATACAGGCCTGTTTGCGATTCTGATACCGCGGGACTAGACATGCCCCGTAAAATCAGAATCGCAATCTCCTTTGTATGTCCAGGTCAGCCCGGACATACAAAGGAGATGTACGTATGGGACAGAATTGGGCCTTAAGGTTTTCAGGATGTCATTAATAAATATGCATGAGATTGATTAGCATACTATTGAAACCATGGACATGCAAAATGATCTTATGCATATTCATTAGGGATATCCTTAAATCCCAAGTAGATTGGAGTTCATGAGGACTGGAGGTTGTCAACCCCTGGTTGTATCTTGTCACAAACAAATAAGGTCCCCCACTGCTCTTAGCTTATGCACAGAAGAAAGGGAATATGGAATAAAATGGAAAAATGCTTTGGATGTTGTCTGCTGAATGTAGGATAGCAAGGAATGAAAAAACAAGGCTTGAAATGACAGATAAATAAACAGAACAGAAAGATTCATATTGCTGATTTTCCCATTGAATACCTGTTTCCAAATGGCTAAATAAATCCAAATCAACCTTCCCTGTTCAGCCTGGCTGATGGGAGTAGCCTAGTGGCCAAAGCATTGGCTTGATGAGCAAGAGACAAGGGTTTGATTCCTACCAGCACTCCCCATTGCCTCAGAAAAAAGGCCAAGCAATCTGCTTCTGGTCACACTGCCAAGAAAACCCAGGAGCTAATGGGTTTCCAGGAGTCAGCACAGATTGAATTGCATGGTGGAGTTTCTTCCCAATGCCAAAACCCTACATATGTTTTGCAATTGCACTATTTAAGTGGAGAACAATTAGGGCTTCTGAAAGCTGAACATTTCCCAGAGAACAAGGGAAAAAAGGCATTGACTTCAGTTGAAAAGTTATTTATATTTAAGTACTTACTGTCCTGAAAATGCTTGTCCCCTTGGAAATATGATTCAGAGCCCCCGAACTGTAGAGATATTTCCTTTTTCCTGTTATAAAAGTTGAACAAAAGATAGCTGGAAAAAAAAACCCTGTTCCATTAAAAAACAGTTCTTATGGGCTTCTTTTGAAAATCAAAATCATAACAAGATATGTCAGTTTACTGGATGGGTGGTCTTTTGTACAAGTCAACTTTGCAATGAACCCAAAAAGGTATGATACATTATTTAATGTTTTCCTTTGTAGGGCTTTTAGTTTGTGCCAGAAATCAACAGCATTGAATGCTAAGGGAATAGAGATTTCTAATTATTCAAGAATGAATTTCACATTTCCAAGAATGTTATGTTTTTTTTCCAATCACACCCATTCCCTCAGCAGTTTTTCTTTAAAATTTTTAAGGGGAGTCGGGGGAATGTGCAGTCTGGTTGTTTCTTTCTATTCTCTAGTTCAATTAGAACCAATCTCGATTGCACCTATGATTCTCATGTATCTTCTTATGGAGTGCAACTAGATGTGGACATATTATAAACCCTTGTCTAGCTTTGCTATTGTACTGACTGTCCTTGGCCATAGCCAACTACCCACAGCTCCCTCCAAATCCTAAAACAAATGCACTCTGAATCAGGCCAGTAGGTGTCACCATTGTACAATAGATAAGGCTCCCTTCACCCAGGACTGTGAGTGCTGAATTTGTAGCATTTCTGGCCCTAGCCAGAGAAAAGAGCATAATTGGTCCTAAGAATGAAACAGAGTCTTCCACAAATATTGCTGCTGAGCCACTAGTCTAGCCCACTTCATAAGTTTACTATCTTGAGACATGTCTTGTAAGAGGTATCATGGAAAGGATTTACCTACAGGGGTGGCTCAAGGCAATTTGCTGCCTGAGGCGAGGGGTGAGAAGGCACCCTGGGGGGGAGGGGGGAGACTTCTCAAAACTCTAGTCAGGGACTGAACCAAACTAAAAAGCCACTTAGATAATGTGGAGGAAATGCAAGACGTTTGCTCACCAAGGAACTAAAAGAAAGAGCGAGAACAACAGCACAGTTTATAAGACC
This sequence comes from Ichthyophis bannanicus, assembly GCA_033557465.1. Taxonomy (NCBI): domain Eukaryota; kingdom Metazoa; phylum Chordata; class Amphibia; order Gymnophiona; family Ichthyophiidae; genus Ichthyophis; species Ichthyophis bannanicus. Next base: position 851,649,189 of record CM066032.1, read on the forward strand.
ATATTATTTTTATTTTGTTGTTATAAACTGCATTATGGTTCTTGTTTTTACTTTTTGAACATATATTTTGCATTCACAGAACCCCCTCCCTTGATAATGGGTGCAGAGCAGAAACTAGGCCATTCACTCACAGAACTCAATATCTTAAAAAAAATTAAACAAAAAGAAAATCTGATTCTGATCATCTCACTAACAACAACAAACATTTTTCAGTACCAGGCATATTGTGAACTAATACAAAACCCTACACAAAGTCACTGAGAATCTAATAGAGCAAATCTACCATACCATACCAGCACCAACTTCCAAAACTCATATAAGGAGTCCACCCAAAAAAAGCATCACTGTAAATACTACAGTGGGCCCTGGAACATCCAACAACTATTTGAAAAGCTGAACAATTCAGATTACTACTGTACAGATTCCTGCATACAAACTCCATGGCCTTGGTCACACACTCAGAACACAGACCCTCACCAAAGTACAGAATAAGTGACCATAACCTAAAAATAAACACATGTAGATAAAAATTAAACTGCAACCCCAAGAAGTCAGATTTTGCATACAATGCAATACCAAAGAAATAGAAAGAGATGCATTTCCTTGTACTGTATAAAATATAAAGATAGCACCAAGTTTAATCATTAAATTGAAAATAAAATTCTCCTAGGATAAGCAGGATGAGTCAGCCACACCTGGTGACGTCACCCGACAGTGCCAATGACGGAAGTGCTATCCAAAGCTCAGAAAAGCAAGCCTTTCTGAACATGTGCAAGGTAGTCCTACTTCCTTGGCCCACCCCTATCTAGCCCAGTCTTGTTCCTTCTGCCTTGCTAGCAAGGACAAAATCTCAGCTGTCCACAACCTTCTACAAAAAAAAAAAAAAAAAAAAGAAGGAAAGAAGAAACCTACACAACCACTGAGAACAGCAAATTCTACCATCATGAACACAAAGCCAGGGTTTAAGAAATGTCCAAAATGTGACCACAAGATGAATAGCATGGACGCCTACGACCGCTATATCCACTGCCTGGAGGTGAGCCACCAAGTTGAAAACTGTCTACATTGTGCCCGGATGTCCCCCAGTGCACGGAAATCCTGCAGCCATGCGCTGTGGAACTTCGCCGAGACATTCACGTCATTGGACAAGCAGCAGCACTGGGTTCTCTCCCCTCATGTGGCCAAGACAAAGAATCACTGGAAGAAACAGGAGACAGCAGCATGGGATATGCTGGACAAGGCCTCCATCCCTGGTCCGGTCTTGTGTGAGCCTTCTGTGCTGTCGCTGCCTCTGCAAGCCCAGATGCCCACCCAGAACACCTCAGCATCCAACGGCTCCTCCTTGGCCATATTTCCTTCAAGCAGTGCTGGAGGGACTACAAACCAAGATGGTGGCTCCCTCACCACCAATGGCCAGACCCCTGGAAGTGACGCAAACATCTGGCCACGCCATTGCACCAATTCATGTCACAGTGCTGAGGCCACAATCCTTTCCCCAAGTCAGAAAAGCCTCCCTCTGCAGGAAAAGAAGTTGAATAGAGCGCAGAAGGGACTCAGCAGGTCCCAAGGAAGTACCAGCGTTGACATCTACCACCCACGGAGAGAAAATTTGCTACCTGGCTCTAGCAGCATGGCTCTCAGGGGGTTTCCAAGTGCAGCAGCCACCAAAGCAGCAGCAGCAGCTCCAGCAACAGTGAGTACAGCCGCTGCCACAAGTGACACTGCAGCCCCAGGTCCCTCCAGAGGCACCGTTCACCACTCCACTCAGATGGCACCAACACCTCCCCTTACAGGAAGCACTGGTACAGGACCCACAGCCACCACAGCAGTGACTATGGAGATGCCACCACTGCAGTGGTCGCAGAACTGCTTGCCCAATTCCTCGAGAGAAACTCCATGGCCTTGGTCACACACTCAGAACACAGACCCTCACCAAAGTACAGAATAAGTGGCCATAACCTAAAAATAAACATATGTAGATAAACCACACTCACTAAATCCTGCCATCCATACTCCAGTGATTCTACCGCTGAGGGAGGCATGGACTCACTCACCCCCCCTCGCCCTCACCCTTCAGATTTTCACCAGAGCCCCTGACAATGGGGGGAGGGAGAAGAGGCAGCCACCCATGGGTCCCTGAAGAAAGACGAGTGCTCCATCACCTCTCCCAGTACCGGGTCGGAGCCACCACTGCCTCAGCCGCCACCACCGCCGGAGGACCTTTCTTACCCCAAATTTCTCCAAAGGATAGAATGGCAACTCTTGCTGACCCAGCAGAACCCCCAGACCCAGGCAGTGGGGGCCATGTGGTACTGAGGTACATAGATGCCCTCAAGGCTCTGGTCACCCTACCAGTCTACCACATTTCATGGACAATATCCAAAAGATCTAGCAGACACCATTTTCCAGATCCACCACCTCAAGGCATCTTGACACCAAGCACCAAGTTCAGGCTTCCCTGGGCTTCACTATGACTCAGCTCACGCATCAGTCCATAGTGGTCAAGTTGGCTTTGAAGCAGGCCAAAATGTCTCGCACACACGCCAATGCATCGCCTGGGCAAGACCTTAAGCTCCTCGATGACGTGGGCAAGAAGACTCTCCAAAGCACAATGCTCAACGCAAGATCACAGCCCACCAGTTTCAGCAGATCTGCTTCCAAGATGTCGTGCTCGAGAAACTCAAAGGGATGCTCAGCACAATTCCTAACATGACTGCAGAGGACACCTCAACCATCATCCTGACATTGAGAAGTGTGGGAAGCACATGATCTGCTCGGCCTTCAATACATTTGACACCGCAGCCCGGGGGGGCAGGCACTTGGCCTGGCTCCGAGCAGCTGGACTAAGGGAAGACACCCATAAATGCATTGCAGATACACCCTGTGGGGGTGACAATATCTTTGATGACAAGGACAGGATGAAGGCAACGGATCTAAGGACCACTGGACCACCTTCCAGACCCTTGCAGTGGATGGCCTAGATGCAACTCCAGCCACAAAAAATCAACCTACCAGCACAGAAAACCCTACTCCCCTGCTAGGCACTACAATTCCTACCACAGATGGCACCCTAAGCATTACAAGCAGCAGCCGGCCTATAACTCTGCTTACCAGCAGAAACCCCGCTAAAGAGAATGCAAGGAGTAAAAACAGATTATGTCCTTGTCAAACAAGAGCACACATTCTTTTTGACAATGCCTGTCCTTCTGCCTCCCCCCCCCCCCCCCCATCTGGTGGGAGGACAGCTTTCGGTCTTCTTAGATACCTGGAAATGGATCACAACAGACGGGTTCTGGAGATCATTGTGGGCGGCTACAGAATCAACTTCTCTACACCACCACAGCAATGCACCCACCCACATAGTGAAAATTTTCAAAACCTAGTCCACACAAAGGTCACAGATCTCCTCTCCCTCCTGGCGGCAAAGGCAATAGAGCCTGTCTCTCATGGATTTTACTCCAGCTACTTCCTGATCCCAAGAAGTCTGGTGGAGTTCGCTCCATCCTTGAGCAAGTTTGTCCGCAAGGAAAAATTCAAAATGTACTCCCTGGATTCCATCCTTCCACTCATCCAACCTAATGACGGATGGTATCCCTAGACTTACAGGCCACATACACACATATCCTGATCCACCCAGCCTACAGAAAATAGGATTCCGTGTGCTCAGGCAACACTTTCAGTACAGAGTGCTCCCCTCTGGGCTCTCCCCTGCCCCAAGGGTCTTCACAAAGTGTGTTGCAGTGGCAGCAGCAAATCTCCGTTAGCAAGGGATATGCGTCTTCCCCTACTTGGATGACTGGATTCTCATGGTCTCCTCCCAACAAGAACTCAGGAAGTCCGTCGAGTGGACCACAAGGCTACTCTCATCACTGGGATTCTTACTAAACCTCCAGAAGTTGCACCTGCAACCCTCATAGAGCTGGAATTCATCCGGGTGGACAACAGGATCACCCAGGCCAAATCATTCCTGCCACTCATACGCACAGAAGCTATCATTACACTGGCCCAGAATGTTTCCTTTTCCAAGCATGCCATTGCCAGAACCCTACTACAATTCCTCAGGCACATGGCAGTGACCACCCAGGTCCTCCCACTTGCAAAGCTCCGCATGCGCCACCCACAGTGGCACCTGTGCAAACACTGACGACAACATTCGCAGCAACTCTCCTGTCACATTCCTCTGGACGAAGAGGTGACGGAAGCGCTAATCTGGTGGACTTGCTGGGACAACCTCTTGGTAGGCAGACCACTGCCACAGCCATGCCACCATGCCACAATCACCACCAATGCCTCCAAAGCTGGATGGGGTGCCCACACGCTACATTTCTGCACCAGGGGCACCTGGAACACTTGGGAGCACAACTGCCACATCAACTTCCTGGAGCTCCGGGAGATCCACTAGGGGCTCCAGGCCTTCCAACACCTCATTAAAGAGCAGAATGTCCTGATCCAGACAGACAATCAAGTAGCGATGTTCTATGTCAACAAGCAAGGGGGAATGGAATCCCTCTCCCTCTGCAGGGAAGCACTCAAATTCTGGGCTTTTGCCCTCTCCAAGAACTGCCTGCGTCAAGCCATCTACCTACCGGGTGAGGACAACCAACTGGTGGACCTCCTCAGATGCCAGCTAGACCCACACGAATGGTCACTCAACCCCCGCATGGCAATAAATCTCTTCCACAAGTGGGGGTTCCCACATGTCGACCTCTTCACGAGTGAGATGAACACAAAGAGCGCCCACTTCTGCTCCAAGCACCCATCGTCCTTCAGCCTGGCCTCAGATGCATCCACAATTCATTGGGGGGCTTGGCCACTCCTGTATGACATTCCACCCTCTCCACTAATCTCCAGGACCATCCAGAAGATCATTCAGGACCAAACCCTCGTCATTCTCATTGCCCCGTTCTGGCCCAGAAAGATGTGGTTCCCCTTCCTGAGCCACCTGGCGTGGGAACCCCCCATCAGACTCCAGCAAATCCTAGACCTCATCATACAGGATGGGGCCATGATGCTGTACCCCAGTCTACCGACACTCACCCTGATGGCCTGAATTTTGACAGGCTGATCTTATCATCCCTCAACCTCACCACAGAGGTACAGCAAGTCATCCTGGCTGCCAGGGGCCCCTCCACATGAAAATCCTATGGGTACGTGGAAGTGTTTCTCCATGTAATGCACCTCAGAGGTCCTCGACCCCACCTCCTGTCCGATTACTTGAGCCCTCCAGTACCTCACCATTCTCATCTGGGCCAGGCTCAAGACAACATCCATCTGGTGCCACCTGTCCTCCATTGTGGCCTACGACGACTGCCCCAGCAATACCTCCATATCCACGCACCTGCTTGTCTCTTGGTTCTTGCGGGGCCTGGCCAATCTCTGTCCCACCATTAGACAGCTGGTGCCTCCATGGGATCTGAACATCATGCTGCACCAGCTCTTGCAGCCCCCATTTGAGCCCATGTTATCTGCACCACTCAGGTACGCAACATGGAAGACCCTCTTCCTCATTGCCATCACCTCTGCCAGGCATGTGAAGCTCCAAGACCTATTGGCCCACCCACCCTACGCCCTGCTCTACCAGGATCAGGCCACCCTGTAGACCTTCCCCAAGTTTGTGCCTAAGGTGTCCTCCCCATTCCACATCAACCAGATGACTGAACTACCAACCTTCTAACTTGAGCCATACTCGTCACTGGACGAACAGCAGCTCCATACTCTAGACTGTGTATGTACCGTGCAAACCTACCTCCATAGAATGGAGCACTGGCACAGGGCCCAGCTTTTTGTATCCTTTAACCTCAACAAATCTGGATGCCCTGTAACCAAGTGGAACCTCTCACTCTGGATATCAGCCTGCTTTGCACTTTGTTACTCCCAAGCAGGAGCCCAGCTGATGGGCAGTGTGTGAGCCCACCAGCTCAGGGCCATGTCCATGACACTGGCAAACCTCTGCTTTGTTTCACTCCAGGACATCTGCAAGGCTGCCACCTGGTCCTCCATGCACACCTTCCAGAGACACTATTTCCTGGATCGGGGCACTCTGGAAGACAACTCCTTTGGCCGTGTGGTTCTGTCTGTGGTGGCACCGCCCTGATGGCCACTTGCTGCACCAAGACTCTTGATATCCCCCCCCCCCTCCACTGACTGCGGCTCTGTTTTTCAATTGTCCAATGCCACTGACCATTGTTGGTGGCCCTATTGTAACTTATTTTGTTGTTGTTTTGCATGACCTTGACCCACCCCTCTTGCACCAGGGGCAGTTACTCATAGCTGGGGGTTTTCTTATGGCATTCAATAAAACTCCTCACCACAGTCCAGTCTTCTGCCTCATTCATCCACCTCTTCAGTATAGCACGGCTAACAGCCATGGCTATGGAGTCACTAGATGTGGCTGACTCATCCTGCTTATCCTAAGAGAAAGCAAGGTTACTTACCTGCAACAGGAGTTCTCCGAGGACAACAGGGTAAGTCAGCCACACATTCCCATCCACCTCCCCTCAGATGAGGATGACCTTTGACTCCATAGCCCTGCCAACTAGCCTGAAGAGGCAGTGCTTTAGGACGTACTGGGCTAGTTAGGGGCGGGCCAGGGAGGTAGGGCTACCTGATATATGCTGAGAAAGGCTTGCCTTTCTGAGCTCAGGAGAGCACTTCCATCCATGGCGCCATTGGATAACATCACCAAGTATGGCTGACTTATCCTGCTGCCCTTGGAGAACTCCCATTACAGGTAAGCAACCTCACTTTCTCTTCTACTTTGCTGTCTAACCATTTATTCTCTGATCATGCTAGTCTCAATCCGAGGTTTCTGCTTTCCTCCACCTCTCAGTGCACCCCCCCCCACCTACTTCCCCCAAGGGCCAGCAAGAGGGTGATGTAGGGCCATGTGCGAAGATTCATTGCAGCATCATTTTCATAAATTTAGTATACTTTATTTTAAAATGTATATGGCACCCATCTAAAATCCTATGTGGCTTCCAAACATACACATGTGATTTAATAAAATAGATGTTACAATAAAACAAAAATAACAATAACACATTAAATTCAATTAATGAAAAGCCACTTACAGAGTCCCCCCCCCCCCAATCCAAAACAAATCATTATAAGTATCTGCACATTAGATTTATTTTGCTATGACCAGATTATTGATGAGCAGGGAAAACATAAAATGAGATAAACTAATTCTGGAAGCCATGATTTCAAATGCTGGATTGGATTGTGTTAGAGCTGGAAAAGTCCGGAACTCAGCAGAAATGAAGCTATCAGGCTACTAAACAAAATTAAACTGAGACATTCCCTGAAATTTGAAATTTCCTTGAATCTGAACTGACAAAATATTTTAAATTTCAGTCTGACAGCAAACTGCAAATCTCAAAGACAATATATATTCCATTGCCACCCCCACCCAAACAACACTCTACAGTTGACCACACCAAGAACCAAGAATACAGAACCCATAGAGCAAATCTACTGTTCCATAACAGCACTAACTTCTGAAACTTACACAACATAGAGCATACCCAGAAAATGGCAGCACCATACATTTTGCAGTGGGCCCTAGAATATCCATATTCTTATTGGGAAAACTGATCAAGCTGGATTACTACAGATCCCTACATAGAAAATCTGTGCTAACAGAACATGTCACCTTAGTCACATAAGCAGAACAGAGATAGATCTTCACCAAGTAGGAAATATATCATTACAAACAAAAAAAAAAACAGACATAACTTGTATGTAGACAAAAATTGCTTTTACCCATTGCTCTTAATTTTACAGGATTTCTTTCCCAAAATTATACTTTACTCCAGAGTGAGGCAACAGAAAGGACTCATGCAGACATCTGTATTGTCAGCAGAAACTAACATAATGGCTCAGCGCAAGTAGCGTGAATGCAACTAATGCCACCGCAGTGGGTGGTCTTAGTTGCACCATCAGCCATTTTGCCACATTGAAATGTGGCAACTGCAGGAGGATATAACTGCCTCTCTACAGTTAGCCTACAGCCCTGTGCAATCAAACTCTGGAATTAGTTACCAGAGGATGTAGTAAAAGCTATTAATGTAGCTGGGTTTAAAAAAGGTTTGGACAAGTTCCTGAAGGAAAAGTCCATAAACCATTATTAAATGGAACTCAGAAAATCCCACTGCTTGCCCCAATACAAGCATTATGGAATCTGTGTGTCTTTTTGGGAAACTGCTAGGTACTTGTGACCTGGATTGGCCACTGTTGGAAACAGGATACTGGGCTTGATAGACTTTAGTCTGATCCACTATGGCATTTCTTTGTTCATATATTACCAGTGCAGAGCCTAGGAAACATGCTGCTAAATATGTCAAACAAGAGGGGCTCAACAGCACCCATGCAGTACCTCCCGCTTCCACAAAAACAAGAGCAACTTGGTGCCACAACACAGCACTTCCCACCCTTTGAAAAACAAAGAGAGGCTCAGTGACCCCTACACAGCACTTCCCACCCTCTGAAAAACAAGAGGGAATTTATGAATATATATTCTGCATCCACAGAAACTTCTCCCTCGACAATGAGTGCAGAGCAGAAGTAGGACATTCACCCATAGAACTCAATATATTAAAAAAAATATATCTGATTCTGGTCATCTCACTAACAACAAACATTCTCTAGTATCAGGCATATTGTGAACTAATATAAAACCCTACAAAAGTCACCGAAGGTCTACAAGATTGAATCTACCATACCATACCAGCATAAACTTCCAAAACTCATACAAGGGGCCTACCCATATAAAAGCAGCACTATAAATACTGCAGCAGGCCCTAGAGCAGTCATACACCTATTTGAAAAGCTGAACAAATCAAATTGCTACAGTACAGATCCCTTGGTCACACTCAGAACACAGACCCTCACCAAGTACAGAATAAGTGACCATAACCTAAAGTAAAAATAAAAACATGTAGACAAAAATTAACCTGAAACCCAAGAAGCCAGACTCTTCATGTGGTGCAACATCAGAGAAATAAGAGATGCAGTTTCCCATACTGTCTAAAATATAAAGATATCACTAAATTGAAAATGAAATAATTTTTTCTACCTGTTATTGTCTAACCATTTTATTCTCTGATCATGCTGGTCCCAATCTGAGGCTTCTGCTTTCCTCTGTCTTCTTATATCTTTCTTTCTATAGTCTCTAGTCAATCCACTATTTTTTGTCTCACCTTTTGTTTTCTTCACTTCCTTCCATCTTGGATATTGATTTTTTTTCCCTTTCAGCTTTCTTCCATTTATTTCTCTCTCTCTTGCTCTCTGTCCACCCAGATTTCACTACTCCTTACTATCCAGTTCTCAATCTCCCTCTTTTTTATGCCATCTACCTACCACTTTTCCATCTTCACCCCAGTCCTTCCATTCTCTAGTTCTTGTTCCCTGGTCTATTATTCCCCAGTCTTTTGCTCACTTTATCCCCCTCCATATCTAACGTCTCTGCCCCCATCACCCAGTGTCTCGTGCTCTCTTATCCTCCATCTGGTCTCTCTTTCCTTCCAAGTCTGCTCTCTCCCTTCCTATCCCCCCTGCAACCAGCATCTACCTCATCTCTATACCATACCATTCCCTCTCTATTACTCCCATGTCCAGCATCTCTCCCTCTTTCAGTCTATTTACCCTGTGTCCATCTTCTCCCCTCTCGCACCCCAATGTCCTGCATCTCCTTTTCCTCTTATTACCCCATGTTCCCCTCTCTCCAAGTCCATCATTTTCCCATAGTCTCCCTATAACCCAAGGTGGTATACAAAACTGTCTAAATAAATAAATAACCCACTGGTCAACATCAACAATCAATCTCCTTTCCTTGCTTCTCCCTTTACCCGGTACCATGTCCATTATCTCCCTTTATCTCCCTAGCCCCCCACCTCAATTTTATCCTTACTGTCTCCCTATTACCCCCTCCCTGCACCAAGCATCTCCCTTCTCACTCACTGTGCCCATTCACGTCCACCTCCTAATGCACCTTCATGTCCACTCCTTGTATGTACAAGGGGCAGAGCCCACCCATGAAGCAGAATGTCCCATGGACAGGGGCAAACAGTTATCCCAGCCCAGAGAGGCAGGGAAAATTGGCCTTGCACAGCCCCTGCCCACAGGACATGTTACTCCCGCAGGCAGGTTCTGATCTCTGTGCAAGCTATGACTCCGGTTCAGAGAAACAGAGCCTGCCGCAGGAGCCAACGTCAGGAGGGCACCGTCATTGTCCGCCCACCCCCACTCCCATCAGGATGACCTGCAGAGTGCTGGCAGCCTAGTGAAGAGCCTACCCGCAGGACATGCTGGACATGTTGCTCCTGTGAGCAGAAGGCTGTGAGTAGTGATTGCGGCCTCTCACAGCCTTCTACCCATGGGAGCAGTAAGTCTTGTGGGCAGGTTCTCCACTAAGCCTCTGGCACTCTGTAGGCCATCTTGAATGGGGAGCTGGGGGCGGGCAGCTAGCAACAGCACTCTCCTGACGTTGGCGCCTCCTGCTGCACTTACCCAGCTTACTGGGTAACACTGGCCTTGGTTCTCCTTGCTTCTCTTTTGTTGATGAAAAAAAAAACCAGAAAGCCAAATTCTGGGCTCTTGCAACTCCAGCATGCTTGTAAGACCCTGATGGGTTCCACCTCTTTTGATGATGCTTTTCACATCAAATGGAGGGGTTGAACCAGCAGGGATTTACAAGCTGATGGAGGCTTGAAAATCCTGGGCTTTTCAATTACTTTTTTTTGGCCAATGGTGATAACTCGCCACTGCTGCCCCAGTGCCCTTGGATCTGGGGCAGCGGTGCGCGGGAAAGGGGTGGAAGGGTTGATTCTGCTGCTGTCAAGAAGCAGACACAGCAGTGGCAGCAACTGGTCCACTCATTTTTTTTTAACCTTTGAAGGGAGAGTGAGGCTGCTGTTTTGGGGGCATTTTTGCCACCCCAAAACTTTGCCACCTGAGGCAGCCACCTCACTCTGCCTCATTATACAACCGCCCCTGCTTACTTATAATCTAAACAGGAATGATTGCTGAAAACTTGAGTGGTCTGGCATCTGTCTAGAGATTTCTTTGGTCTGCAGTTTTTGATGAAACAAGATGGAACTTAGTCCAGGATGTAAAGTTTAAAACAGCACTGCCTTAGAAGATACTGAAGGAATTATTTTTTCGGGCACTAAAAGCTCTGAGGAGTAGGGAAAACAGAAGTTGATCCATGGGTTGTGTTTGGTCTGATGATGTCCTGTTCAATATTCTAAAAAAACGTGAGTGGATGATGGTGGCGCTGACTGTGTAAGTGTTTTAGAGAAAATTCAGGTCAGATGTATGCATACCTTTGGCAATTCTAATCCAAAATAGTCAGTTATACCTGCAAAGAAAAAGGGATGCAGATTGTGACAGCGCAAGGACAGGCAAATAAGTTAAATGTTCAGCTGCCAAACACAATGCATTACTTATCCATGCAAGTGGCATCAGGTAAATAGCAGGTAATATTTTTAAATGAATTAGAAATCTACTTAAACTTATGCATGGATTTCCAGCAATGGCAATTCAGTATTTTTCCCTACTGAAAATCTGCATAACTTTAAATGGATTTCTTATCTGTTTACAGTTATGCAGTGGGTTTGCTGCTGAAAAGTCCCCTTTTTAACTATGAGGCATATTTACTAAAGCGCACTGATTTACGCAGCTCAGCATCCACTGTATCGAAAATTTAGCACGGGGGCCGGGCCAAATCTGGGCTAACTGTTGGGGGCATTCCTGTATGTCTCCCATGCAGTTAGCACTCAATACCACCCACTGAAGCAGCAGTAAGTGCACTCATCCTGACTGCAGCCATGGTTAGCGCAAGCTTATGACACCCGCGCTAAATGCGATGTGCAGTCAATGCCCTTTCTCTGCCCTGAACCCACCCAGTCCCAGCCTCATCCTGGGCTAAGTGGTGAGTGAGGGATTTTTACCACGGATGAATTTTTAGTGCACAGTAGCGGTCTGTGCTAATTACTTAGCATGGGATTTAGCACAATAATTGTTTCCTCACTTTATCAAACATAACTCTATATCTTTATGCCCAGATGTTCCAAAAGCTTTCTCCCATTTTGTGTCTAGGAAAAAAAGCTTAGTACATAAGGCTCTAAATGTTCAGGGTTGCTGCATCTTGAAAGTAATAGTATGGCTTGCTAGGTAGCAGCTTATCTACTTTCACAAGCCATAGACAAGTAGAAGCAATTATAGATGGAATTTATTTTTAAAAGGTAACCCTTTAATTTCTTGGTCTTCACTGCCAGTCCTTGAGGGCCACCATCCATCCAGGTTTTCTTGATATCCCTAATTAATATGAATGAGAGAGATTTGCATGTCCACCTTTCCTATTGGAGGCCCTTCAGGACAGAAAGTGAATACCAAGGTACCAGACATTCAGGACACATTCCAAATGTAGATCAGGGATTCTCGAACTTATCAGAACTCTTTGCCAGCCAGATTTTCAGGATGTCAATAATGAATACAGTATGCATGTGATTGATTTGCATACATTAGAGACTTAGCAAAGTAAATTGATCTCATGCACATTTATTATAGATATAGTATCTTGAAAACTGACCAGCTGTGATGTTCCCAGTACTGGTCTGGGAAGCTCTGCTATAGACATTACAACTGATAGCAAGGTACACAGAAGCAAGAAGTAGCTAAGGACACTACAGCACAACAGAAATCAACAAAGTGAGGGGAAAATGCACTAAGCTTTTTTTCCAAGATATGCAAAAGGGTAATACCCTTAACATGAAACTTAAGAGCACACTTTTAAACCTGCAGAAACTAACCTGATATTAAGACACAATGCTGTGAATATACTAAAGAGTTTTCCCCTTTTTGTGATAATAAAGTCAAAGGCTTAGTCGGAATTTAAATGCACAATACAAAGAGTTACTCAGTTAGGTTGACTGAATCTGCATAAGTTGGTTTTCAGCAGCCTGAAAATAAATGCTTATTTTGTTAAAGCATGCATTTCTGACCTGCAAATAAATAGATATTCTGAATGACATTTTGGAGGTATGATTTGCATGCTAGTATATGCAAAATCCACAATGTGATAGCATGTGTACATTATGTCATTATGGGGGTACTGTGGGCCTGATATGCCTATACCTAGCTTTTATTGTTGTAGGTGGGAAAACTTTTCAGTATGTCTGTACAAATATTCTTGGGGGCCCGATACTCAAAGGCAGTAATATGGTTAGCAGACCCACTAACCGTGTTGCTCCCTTTATCCTGTTAGTGCTGCTGAATATCTGCTGGTGCTGCCGCTGCATGCCCCGCGGTGGTGTTGAGCCGCTACCCAATTATGGTTGAGCTGTGAAATTAAGGCACAGCAAATGTTGGCCTTTCGCCACAGAAGCTAACCAGACAGCAGCTGAATCATCTCTGTCCGGTTAGCTTCCTACTAGTCCTGGCAACCCGGATATTCAATGCTGGGGCCCGATATGACCTCCCTCATTGAATATTCAGGTTTAAAGTTCATCAGCGGGAGCCAGACGCATTAGATTGGTTAGCCACTGCCACTAAATATAGGGCCTTTTATATTTATCTGCAAAAGATGCAAGGTTAAAACACGCGGAAATAAAATTCTCCACCTGAAAGCAATTCATCTATACCAAACAAGTCTGATTTAAGATTGTTTTCCACTGAGACTTTTTCCTCTGGCCTTTTCCTGTTTTCTCTTTTTTTTCAGCTCTGTGGATTTTTTTTTGGAGGGGGGGTGGCAGTTGCTGGTTTTCTTACATTTGTTTCATAGTTTTTTAGAATGGGTAGATGAGACAGATGTCAAAGTGGGAGAATATTGACCACAAGGCTGAGAAATGAACTGCCACAGGAGATTCCCTCTGTTTTGGGGGTATTGGTGGTTTTATTAATGGTTTAATGTACTTATTTGTTGCTCTGCTGAGTTGGCTTTGTCAATAGGTACTGGTGGAAAGGGGTGGTGCTTCTCTATTTATAGTGGTGCCAGCAAAGCGATGATGTCTTTCAGTCTCCAAGGCTGCTGGAGGAGATTCTAGACAGTACACGGGGCTATCCCTGGGGCCGATTCCTCGACGCCCTCTGGATCCGAATGGGTACAGGGATGTTTCCTCCGAGACCTTTCCCATGGAGTCTCAGCACCACTCCCTGCCTGGGTCAAGCATTGATATCCTGGGTCCCTTCTTAATAATGGGTTATGGACCTTTCCTCCAGGAACTTGTCCAAACCTTTTTTAAACCCAGATACACTAACAGCCTTTACTACATCCTCCGGTAACAAATTCCAGAGTTTGATTACACGTTGAGTGAAAAAATATTTTCTTTTATTAGTCTTAAATAGTTTACACTGTAGCTTCATTGCATGTCCCCTAGTCTTTCTATATTCTGATAACGTAAACAATCAATCTATGTTTACCCGTTCCACTCTGTTCATTAATTTATAGACTTCTATCATATCTCCCCTCAGCCATCTCTTTTCCAGGTTAAAGAGCCCTAACCTTTTTAGCCTTTCTTCATAGAGGTATCCTTCCATCCCCTTTACCATTTTGGTGGCTCTTCTCTGAAACTTTTCTAATAACGCTATATCCTTTTTAAGATACGGTGACCAGAATTGCACACAATATTCAAGGTGCGGTCTCACCATGGAACGATATAGAGGCATTATAATATCCTTTGCTTTATTTTCCATTCCTTTCCTTATGATACCTAGCATTCTATTTGCTCTCTTGGCCACTGCTGCACACTGGGCAGAGGGTTTTAACATGTTATCCACAATGACGCCTAAATCTTTTTCCTGGGTGGTGGTTCCTAATGTGGAACCTTGCATCGTGTAACCATAGTTTGGGTTGTTCTTCCCTAGGTGCATAACTTTGCACTTGTCCACATTAAATTTCATCTGCCATTTCGATGCCCAGTTTTCCAATTTATCAAGATCCTCTTGCAATTTTCCACAATCCTCTTGGGTTTTAACAACTTTAAATAGTTTTGTGCTATCTGCAAATTTGATAACCTCACTCGTTATTCCCTTTTCCAGGGCATTTATGAATATGTAAAAAAGCAGCGGACCCAGCACAGATCCCTGGGGTACACCACTATTCAACTTTCTCCATTGGGAAAATTGGCCATTTAGCCCTACCCTCTGCTTTCTATCTTTTAACCAGTTCCTGATCAACAATAGTACACTGCCTCCTATCCCTGACTCTGATGAGGGACCTTGTCAAAGACTTTCTGAAAGTCCAAATACACTATATCATCCGACTCACCTTTGTCTACCTGTTTTCACACCTTCAAAAAACATAACAGATTAGTAAGACAAGATCGTCCTTGTCTAAAGCCATGTTGGCTGTCTCCCATTATGCCATGACTATCTACATTATGTGATAAGGAAGCTTATCATAGCTCAGGAAGGGGCTATAGAAAAGGTGAAGTGTCTCTGAACAAGCAACCTGTCAGTGCTGGTAGAAATGAGAAAACAGAATTTTGCCATAAAAGACTACCAGTCCCAGAATGCACCAGGTTTCCAACAGCCATTAGAGGAGCTGAAGTGAGGAAACGTGTGTTCAATCAGGAGGGCTATGAGGTAATCCCTAAGCACTCATCTCAAAGGGCAGGGCCTGATTCAGCACAGCTGCGCTGTGTTAGGGAGGATCACTCATCTAAGCAGAATAAGAGTAGAGTTTATTCTACAGATGACCAGCTTCATGATCACCTTGGATATTCAGAGAATTGTCCTCAGTATCCTGAGAATCAGCTTGAGTTTGATCATCAGTTTCATCTGAAGGATCAGCAGAAGCAGAAGCCAAACCGCACGGATAGAGAAGGAAAGAAACCCTCTGGAAGGAAGAGGAGAAAAGCCTTTGAGAGGTCTAGAAGAGTCCAAGGCAGTACATATACTGGGAGGTATTCCAAGGGCCAGCATAGACCATTGGACTGGGGAAAGCCAGAGGAATGGTGCTGCAGAACAAGGAATCACCAGAGGCTACCTGCGAGGGAGACGGCTGCACGTGGAAGGGACTCTAAGACCTATGCCAGAAGGTATGTGAAGAAAGATCCAGTGTCCAGGGATCAGGACTGGAAAGCTGGACATAAGAACTGGACTACATACTGATCAGGCTATATAGAGAGGAACTATAGCAACAATGGAAGCTCAGGTATGAACATTGATCTATGCCCTAGCTATAACCTTGAAAGACAGCAGGGAAATAAGTGTTCTCCTGAAAGTGCTCCATTGAAAGATTCATCTGTGCCAATTCATGATAGTGACCCTATGCTTGTTGATGAAGGGGAAATAATAGCAGATCAAGATATTGTTTATATGGACTGCTCTCTATCCAAACTCCGTTGGTAACTTTCTGTGATAAAGCACAGCAGCCATCACAAAGAAAATATAAATTTGTTCTTTATTCCACTAAGAAAAGCTCCTGAAGCAGGATTTGACTCACACAGTAGAAAGCCAGTCTGCTAAAGGGTTTCAGCTGGATAACTGATAGCAATTGAGCTGCACCTAATTGCTTGTGAGCTAGGAGAGAATCACTTCTGGATCTGTGTGGAAAGTAATCAGAAGTTAACCTTACAAGAACAGTTTATTTCTTTCTTTGTGGCTTTTCGTTTGTTAGAGATATGCTAAGAAAACATTAGCTAATTGCCTGACAAGTTTGAAGGTTGTTTTCCTGATTTTGATTTTTGACTTTGTTTTTACCAAGTTAAACACTGCAAGCAAGTAACCTAATTTATGTGCTACCAAGCATATCTGTGCTGGGAGAAATAACCCCATAAATAAAGAAGTATCTTATTGGCTTTAACACTTGTGCACAACTAAATTATTGTCAGCAGCTGTGTCTGGTGTGAATGAACTACATTACCCACAATACCTTGCAAAAATCATATAAATATATGCATTGTCAAGACTGTGAAGATTCTCACCCAGGCAGCCGTCTGACAATGTTCAGCAGTTTTGTTCTTTATGATGGTTTCTACCATTTTTCCTTGTACTGACATCAGGCTCACCGGTCTGTAGTTTCCTGGATCACCCCTGGAACCCTTTTTAGAAATTGGAGTTACTTTTGCCATCCTCCAATCTTCAGGTATTACAGGTGCTAGTTCACAGATTACTAATAGCAGGTCTGCAATCACATATTTCAGTTCTTTCAACACCCTTGGATGTATATCATCTGACCAAGGTGATTTGCTACTCTTCAGTTTATTTATTTAGACAGTTTTGTATATCACTTATCCTTCAATCAAAGTGGTCACAATACAATTGGGGGATACATTTAACACAAGGGGATATGAGACACATACACTAATACTTACAGGGAACATGGATAATGGAGGGTTAAGTGGTTTGCCCAAGACCACAAGGAGCACCTGTGGGACTAGAAACCCCAGTCCTTCCAGCCCAATGTTGCTATTCTACTAGTGGGATTTGAACCCCTGACCTTCTGTTTTGAAGTACTTTGCCCCAACCACTAGGCCACTCCTCTAGTTTATCTAATAGTTGTAATATATCTTCCCGATGTATCGATATTTCCTTCAATTCTTCCACACCTTTAAATACCACTTCAGTCATGGGTAACATCCCTACATCTTTCTCAGTGAAGACCGAAGCAAAGAATTCATTGAGTCTCACTGCTATCGCCTTGTCGCCTCTTAGTGCCCCTTTAACCCTTCTATCATCTAATGGTCCAACTGACTCTCTCCCAGGTTTTTTGCTACGAATGTACTTGAAAAAGTCCTTATTACGCATTTTTGTTTCCGCAGCAAGCTTCTTCTCAAATTCTCCCTTTGCCTGCCTTATCAATGCCTTGCATTTAACTTGCCAGTGCTTGTGCTGTTTCCAGGTTTTGTTGTTTGGCTCTTTTTTTCCATTTCCTGACTCCCCCATGTGCCCCAATGCTATCCAGTTAGCATGGGGGCATGTTGGGGCATTCCAGGGCGGAGTGGAGGCAGAGACTGTTGCTAGCGGTGATGTTCCACTGCTACCCGGTTAGTGATCCACAGCTAAGACTAGGTCAGCTTTTGACTTGCCTAGTTTTAGCCATAAATGCTAACTGGTTAGTGGTGCAATATCACTGCTACCCAGTTAGGCTCTGTGGCAGCTTTTGCTGTGCACCAAACCTGGATATTCAATGCCGTTGCTGCGGCATTGAATATCTGGGGTTAGGGATGAGGAGGCAGGGCTATGTGCCATAGCAGCATATAGCCTGCCTAGTTGAATATCGGGCCCATAGTATCTTGAAAACTGACCAGTTGTGGAGTTTCCAGGGCCAGTTTGGGAAGCTCTGCTATAGTGGGATAGAAGGGATCTGCCATAAGAGCAGATTTCCTGAGGAGGGGTGTATGCCAAGAGAGGAAAGGTAGTGAGGAGCAGCCAAAAGAAGGCACTTATAGGTCACTAGTAGAAGTTTGGATAGTGAGCCAATGAAGTAACTTGAGAAGAGAAGTGACATGAGCATAGCGACACTAGTGGAAGATTAGTCGTGCAGCTAAGTTTTGAAGTGGGTAGAGATGATTCGGAGGAAAGCCAAAGGAGGTTGTAATAGTCTAAATGGGAGGTGACTAGAGAACGGATAAGGATCTTAGTAGTATGTTCAGAAAGGAAGGGATGAATTTAGCCAATGTTATAGAGAAGCAACTGGTTGTAGCTATCTATTGGTTGTATGTGGAGAAGGAGAGGGGAAATCAAAGATGATCCCAAGGTTGTGAGCCACGGAAACAGGGAGGAGCAGAGCATTACCCACAGAAATAGAGAAAGGAGGAAGGAGAGAGGTGAGCTTGGAGGGAAAGATAATGAGTTCCGTTTTGGCCATATTTAGTTGCAGATGGTGGTGAGTCATCCAGGCACTAATGCCAGATAAACAGACAGAGATCCAGGACTGGATTCCCAGAGAGATTTCAGGTGCAGAGAGATATATCTGAGAGTCATCAGCATAGATATGGTACTGAAAACCATGGGAGGAGATGAGTGCACCAAGGGATTGAATGTAAAGGAGAGCTCTTGAAGGACTACCAAAGTCTTGAAGGACTACTAAAAGAGACTGCCACAGCTGGCAAAAGTCTGCACTTGTAATATACACTGGAATATACTCTAATTCTTGGGGAAAAGGGAATTATTTGAGTTGAAGCTGATAAATCTGTGTATTTTAGAATTCAGTGTTTTTGTTCAGTCAGTCAGGTCTTGGTACCACCAGAGAGCATTTATTTAAATCAAATCAGCAAATAGCTTAGCATACAAGTAGAATAAATAGTCTCTGAGTAGAAAAAAATACATTTTTTTCTAGTGAACTTAACAAAGAGGCCTTCCAATTAGGAGGCAAAAGATCTGTGATGTTGTCTTAAACAGATATTAAAGCCAAGTGACAGATCAAAGGGACAATTTGACAGACCCCCCTCTATCAAACCAAGGACTGTGTGAATCACCCAGGAAATTGCTAAAACATTAACTTAGAAGCACAGGTCAGGGCATGGTATAGCAAGCCAGCTTTTATTAAGTTTTCTTTCCTTTTCACCCACCCCAGGGACAGTCTTAGCTTTATATGCTCTTAACCCTATTAAAAAGTAGGAGGAGCCCATATTAACTTTCAGGCATGACTAGTTATCGTCATCAGAAATAGATTAATTAAGTCTTGAGGTGAACAAAGTCTATTAAATGTATTAGGTATAGTTCTATTACTATAAGTATCCCCAGCAAACTTAAATAAGTAAACAACTTAAATGCCTAAACAAAACCTTAGAAACATAGAAACATAGAAATATGAAGACAGAAAAAGACCACATGGCCTATCTAATCTGTCCTTCCATATCAACAACTACAACAGTCCCCTTTTTACCTTTAGAGATCCTCTGTGTTTGTCCCATGCTTTTTTGAATTCAGTTACTGTCCTCATTTCTACCACCTCCACTGGGAGACTATTCCATGGATCCACTACTCTTTCCGTAAAGAAATATTTCCGCATATCACTCCTGAATCTATCTCCCTTCAACCTCATTCCATGTACCCTCGTAGCAGAACTTGCTTTCAATTGAAAGAGGCTCTCTCCCTGAACATTTATGCCACGGAGGTATTTAAACATCTCAATCATATCACCTTAAAACTAAGATGTAGACAGCAGTCCTGCAGCAAGATGGGGCTTTTCAACCTTTTGCATTGAGTGTCACATGTATGATTTTCTCCCAGTGGTAAGAGGTCTTACGTGTGTATTAGGTACAAGGAACACTTTACTCTCAGGGAACGAGTCTGATTTCTGGAGGCTAGAGCAGCAGACTTGGAGGACATAAGGAAGACCAAAAGTATATAGATGAAACCTACAGGGACGTAGTACTGAAGTCCCACCTCTAGTCTGGCAGCCTCCCTGGTGCCATGGAAGAGAGAGGTCATGTAGGAAGTTCCTAAGCAGTACCCACACCAGTGAGAACTCCCAAACCTGACAACTTCCTGGTATGGCAGGAAGCGATCATGTAGCTAGGATCTGTCCTCCTGGTGCTGTAAAACCCTCTTGCACCAATAAAGTTTCTCCAGGGCCATATGCCAATGAGGGAAGGGTTAGGACAATCATTTTAGTTGGTGATTTGGTCATTAGGCATGTAGATATCTGGGTGACTGGTGGATGTGAGGATCACCTGGTAACATGCCTGCCTGGTGCGAATGTAGCAGACCTCACGTGCCACCTAGACAAGGTTTTAGATGCTGGTGAGGAATCTGCTGTCTTGGTACATGTTGAGAGCAATGACATAGGAAAGTGTGGAAGGAAGTTTCTGGAGGCCAAATTTAGGCTTTTAAGTAGGAAGTTGAAATCGAGAAGTTCCAGGGTAGCATTCTCAGTAATGCTTCCTGTTTCACATTCAGGATTCAAAAGGCAGAGCTCCTGAGTCTCAATGCATGGATGATATGATGGTGCAAGGAAGAGGGTTTTGGGTTTGTTAGAAACTGGGCAACATTCTGGAGAAAGGAGGGGCTTTTTCGAAGGGATAGGCGCCATCTTAAATGGGATGAAAGCAGGCTCCTAGCATTAACCTTTAAAAAGGAGATAGAGCAGCTTTTAAACTAGATAATAGGGGAAAGCTGACAGTCGTCCAAGAGCACATAGTTCTGAAGGATGTATTCTTGAAGAATACTAGCAGAAGATTGAAGTTAGGGTATATCAACAGAGAAATGCCAATAAAAACAAAAGTAACTCAAATGCCCTTAGGTACAGAGCAGACAGAGCTTAAATATTCCAAATTACCCCTTTCTACTGAAAACCAGATTAATATGAATAAAATACAACCTCTAAAATGCTTGTATGCAAATGCTAGAAGTCTAATAAATAAGATGGGAGCATTGAAATATATAGCACTAAATGAGAGGTTAGATATGATTGGTATCTCAGAGACCTGATGGAAGGAGGACAACCAATGGAACACTGTGATACCTGGGTACAAATTATATCGCATGGTTAAAGATTTAAATCAAGCATGGGTATTGTTTCAAAATATTGTCTTGGAAGTCCAGACCAGCTGTATTCCACGCTTTAAGAAAGGTGGAAGGAAGGACAAAAAATTGCCAGCATGGTTTAAAGGTGAGGTCAGAGAGGCTGTTGTACCCAAAAATGCATCTTTCAGGAAATGTAAAAAGGAGTTGACTGGAAACAACATAAACACTGTCAAGGTAGATGCAAGGCATTGATAAGGCAGGCAAAGATAGAATTTGAAAAAAAGGCTTGCTGTGGAAGAAAAAGAGAAACTTTTTCAAGTACATTCATAGCAAAAAACCTGTGAGAAAGTCAGTTGGACCATTAGATGATAGAGGGGTAAAAGGGGCACTAAGAGGGGACAAGGCCATAGCAGAGAGAGTGAATGAATTCTTTGCTTCGGTCTTTACTGAAAAAGATATAGTGAAGTTACCCATGACTGAAATGGTATTTAAAGGTGATGCATCAGAACAATTGAAAAAGATATTGATAAACTGGGAAGATGTATTACAACTATTTGATAAACTTTAGAGTAGCAAATCACCTGGACCAGATGGTATATATCCGAGAGTGTTGAAGGAAATGAAATATGACATTGCAGACCTACTATTAATAATCTGTGAACTATTGTTAAAATCATAGTAACATAGTATATGACGACAGATAAAGACCAGTATGGTCCATCTAGTCTGCCCAGCAAGGTGGCAAGAGTAGGTGCACCTGCTGCTCTGTGCAGGTCACCCCTATTTGCTGTGATAGAAGAGATAGTTATGTTTATTTTGATTTTATCCTGTTGCTATAAAGGGATCCACTGTGTTTGTCCCATGCCATTTTGAATTCTGTCACTGTATTTGTCCCTATCACTTCCATCGAGAGGGCATTCCTGATGGAAGTGGTGTTGGCAATCATCTGTAGTACTTGCAGATTGGTGAATGGCCAATCATACATCAATTTTTAGAAAGGGTTCCAGGGGTGATCCGGGAAATTACAGACCGGTGAGGCTGACATCAGTACTGGACAAAATGCTAGAAAGCATAATAAAGAATAAAATTACTAAACATGTAGATAGTTATGGTTTAATGAAAGAAAGCCAACATAGATTTAACAAGGAAGGTCTTGTCTTACTAATCTGTTATATTTTTTTGAAGGTGTGAATACAGGTAGATAAAGGTGAGTCGGTTGATGTGAAGCCCAATCCTTTATGCGGCACGTCTGGGCCACCTGGATGGCCCTGACCAAGATGGCGCTGTCAGTGCCTGATTCTTCACCATAGTAGCAAGATACTCCCATGGGTGCAGGATCGGGCGCAGGGTTACGGTCTAGCTGCCTCAGCATCGCCGTGGGGATGTCCTTCCCACGGCACTGCACATCCGCCACCCTTTGGGACCCAGATTCTCTGACTCCCGGGCCCAATGGGGGCAGCCAGTGCCCCAATTGGGCTGCGGCGACCCACCTGCCACCTCAGAATAGCTATGGAAGGCCTGGCCATCCGATCCGGGGTGGGGGGGGGTGTGGAATAGTCTGGCTGTCCCCCCGGTGCCCACAGGACGTACAGGGCCGTGAGTGGAATCGGCCCTGTATGTCCTAGTGCCAGTCCCACCCATGCTCCTCTCACTGTCCACCCTGCTCCCATCCCCCGCCCCATGGGAAACAGCATACGACAATGGCGGATAGCAGGGCTGTATCTCCCGGTGGCATTTCCAGCCTTGCTATCCGTATTATAGAATTGGGGCCATAGTGTATCTGGATTTTCAGAAAGCCTTTGACAAGGTCTCTCATGAGATCCTCTTGTTGAAATTAAAAAGTCAAGGGATAGGAGACAGTGAACTATTGTGGATCAGGAATCGATTAAAAAATAGAAAGCAGAAGGTAGGGCTAAATGGCCAATTTTTCCAGTTGAGAAAGGTGAATAGTGGAGTACCCCAAGGATTTGTGACAGATCCACTGCTTTTTAACATATTTATAAATGACCTGGAAATGGGAATAATGAGTGAGGTAATCAAATTTGCAGATAACACAAAATTATTCAAAGTTGTTAAAACCCAAGAGGATTGTGAAAAATTGCAAGAGGACCTTGATAAATTGGAAGACTTGGCGAACAAATGTCATATAAAATTTAATGTGGACAAGTGCAAAGTTATGCATCTAGGAAAGAACAACCCGAACCATGGTTACACGATGTAAGGTTCCACATTAAAAACCACCACCCAGGAAAAAGATTTAGGCATCATCATGGAAAACACATTAAAACCCTCCGTCAAGTGTGCAGCAGCGGCTAAGAAAAATAGAATGCTAGGAATCATAGTAACATAGTTACATAGTAAATGACGGCAGATAAAGACCAGTATGGTCCATCTAGTCTGCCCAGTAAGATGGCAAGAGTAGGTGCACCTGCCGCTCCGTGCAGGCCACCCCTCCCCATGTCTTTGTTTTAGGGGTGAACCCACCGCTCCGTGTAGGACACCCCTGTATGTTGAGAAATTAGTTAAGTTTATTTTGATTTTATCCTGTTGCTGTAAAGGGATCCACTGTGTCTGTCCCATGCCATTTTGAATTCTGTCACTGTATTTTCCCCCACCACTTCCATCGGGAGGGCATTCCAAGCATCCACCACCCTTTCAGTGAAAAAGTATTTCCTGACATTGCCTTTCAATTTACCACCTTGCAGCTTCCTGTTATGCCCTCTAGTTTTACAGCTTCCCCATCTTTGGAAGAGGTTTGTTTGTTCATTATTTCTCTTTAAGTATTTAAAGGTCCGAATCATACCTCCCCTGTCCCTCCTCTCCTCCAGAGTGTACATATTTAGGTCTTCAAGTCTCTTCTCATAAGGCTTCTGATGCAGGCTCCAAATCATTTTGGTCGCCTTCCTCTGAACAGTTTCCAGTCTTTTTATATCCTTTGCAAGATATGGTCTCCAAAACTGAACACAGTATTCCAAGTGAGGCCTCACTAGTGACTTATACAGTGGCATTAGTACCTCTTCCTTTCTACTGGTAAGGAAAGGAATGGAGAATAAAACAAAGGATATTATAATGCCTCTGTATCGTTCCATGGTGCGGCCACACCTTGAATATTGTGTGTAATTCTGGTCATCATATTTTAAAAAGGATATAGTGTTATTAGAAAAGGTACAGATAAAAGTCACTAAAATGGTAAAGGGGATGCAAGGATACCCCTATAAGGAGAGGCTTAAAAGGTAAGGGCTTTTCAACCTGGAAAAGAGACTGCTGAGAGAAAATATGATAGAGGTCTATAAATTAATGAATGGAGTGGAATGGGTAAATGTAGATTGATTGTTTATTCCATCAAAATGTAGAAAAACTAGGGAACATGCAATAAAGAACATAAGAACATAAGAAATGCCATAGCTATAGCATAACCTGCTTAAGACTAATACGAAAAAATATTTTTTTCACTTAATTCCTAATCAAACTCTGGAATTCGTTACTGGAGGATGTAGTAAATGCTGTTAGTGTAGCTGCGTTTAAAAAAGGTTTGGACAAGTTCCTGGAGGAAAAGTCCATAAACCATTATTAAAGATGATCCGGGAAATCCACTGCTTGACCCAGTACAAGCATTATGGAACCTGTTTGTCTTTTTGGTAAACTGCCAAGTACTTGTGACCTGGATTGGCCACTGCTGGAAAACCTTTGTCTGACTCAATATGGCATATCTTATGTAGGTCCCAAAACAGTCTGAGAGCAGCATAGTAGTAGGGGATGATCAACTAGAATAAACACTAAGGGCCCGATTCTGAGATGCAGGTTGCAGGGCTACACGTCCCGGTGGGACATGCAACCCCGCAAGCCGTCCAGGCTCAATTCCCCCTCCGGCTCTACCCATATGTCCTGAGTAGCAGGATGGGGAGAGCCGGCAGGGGGCGGGAGGGGGCGGGATCTGGCAGAGCAAGGGTGGGCCAGCCCGGCAGGATGTACAGGGCCGATTCAGGCTACAGCCCTGTACATCCTGGTGAGTCAAAGCGGACGTGCTGCTTATTCCATCTCAAAGGTGGAATAAGCAGCACCAACCCGGAAATCAGAGTCCCCGCCGCCCATTCCAGGCCGCCCATTCCAGGCCATTTGTGGGTTGGACAGTGGGAAAGAGAGGGGGCTAAGCTACGGGAGTTGGGGCGCCTGCAGAGAGGACATCCCCGCAGGTGGTAGTGGCATGCCAGGCTGTCTAAGTACCCAATTCTGTGCACCACAGGAACATTTTGTTCCCACGGTCCAGAATCAGGTCCTAATGGGCCCGTCTTTCTTGGGGATGTCCGGATGGCTTGGACATTTTCCTCTCTGAATTGGGCTCTACATGTGTAGTGGGAGAGATAGGAAGAAAACTAGGACAGGGCAGAACCCCTAAATCCAAGTGAGGACAGGATTTTGAAAAGAAGATTGTGATCAACAGTATCAAAAGCATCAGAAAAGTCATGAAGAATGAAAATCGAATAAAGGTTCTTAGGTTCAGCAAGGAACAAATCATTGGAGACTTTGACAAGAGCCATCTCAGTAGAATATAGAGGGAAAAAACAGATTGCAATGGATCCATAAGGGTCTAAGAGAAGAGAAAGTCAAGACAATGGTGGTGAACCACATGTTCAAGTAATTTAAAAATAAAGGGGAGGAGAGAGATGGGTCGATAATTAGAAGGACATGTATGATCAAGGGATGGTTTCTTAAGGAGAGGTGCAACCACAGCGTACTTGAAGTCTGAAGGAACAGTCATGGTAGAAAGTGATAGAAAGGGCAACAGAGGTCAAGGGAAAGATTAGCGAATGAAGAGGGGGAATGGGGGTAAGAGGGGATGGAGATGGCCCCAAGGGGAACTCAAGCGTAATCTTGTGGACTTTGTCATGGAAGTTGTCAGCTAAAGGCTGGGCAGAAAAGGAAGGAAGGATGGGAGGTGGGGGCATTTTGAGGAGAAAACTGAGAATTGAAAGATGTAAAAGGATGACAAGGTCAGAGGCAACAGAGTTAGTTAGATAGGCATAGTACTTGCTCAGTGAGTGCTGTGGCAGACTGGAAAGAGACTAGCATGATTAGCAAGGGTGCGGGATTTGAGCCGAAGGTGCTCAGCTGAGTGTGCACAGGAACATAGGTAGTGAGTTTTAGAGGCCAGCCAGTGCTGAGGTCCAGTATGCCTCATAGGACATGAAGTGGGAGGAGCAAGAGCATCCAGAGCAGAGGAAAATACAGTCAACAGACTTAGATGACATAATGAAGGAAAGAGGTGGTGAGACAGTAGTGGAGAGAGCTTATGGGTCAATAGCATGAAGATTCCAAAAGATGTTGGAGGAGATTGAGCAAGAGTGAGGTGGGAAGAGTGATGAAGAATGAAACTTAGAAGGTGATGGTCAGATAAGAAAATAACTTTGGTGCAGAAATTTGAGGGCAAGTTAGAGAAGAAGACAAGGTCAAAGCAGTGGCCTAACTGGCGAGTAGGGGTAGTAGAGAATAGCTGGAGATTGAATGAAGTGGTAAGGGAAAGGAGCTTTAAGGCATGACGGTCAGAAGGATTATCAACATAAACGTTAAAATGCCCAAGAATAAATAAGAAGGAAGATGCATCCAGAAAGAGGAAAAGCCATGAATCAAAGTCAGTGAGAAAGGTAGAGGTGGAGTTATCAGGAGGTTGATAAATGACAGCTATCCGGAGAGATAGTAGAGTAAAGAGGTGGATGACATGGACTTCAGAGGAAGGAAAGGAGTGAGACTGAAGCAGAAGGAGGGGTTGAAATTGGCAGGGATAAGAGAGTAGAAAGGCAACACCACTGCCACGCCCAACAGAGAGAGGCATATGGAAAAAATGGTAGCCCCTATGACAGAGGACAGCAGCTGAAGTAGAGTCTTCAGGGAGAAGCCAGGTCTCAGTTTAGAGCAATGAAGATGCAGAGTATTAGAGACAAAGATGTCATGAATGAAGGCGAGTTTATTAGAGATGTAGTGTGCATTCTACAAGGCGCATAAGAAAGAGAGAGAAGATGGTGAAAGGAGAGGGATAGGAATAAGATTTGAAGGCCTGTGTGTGGATCTGCCCTGAGAGAGTGAAAAACATCTAGGGGTCCAGGGTTTAGAATGATATCCTCTGATGAGAGAAGGAGCAGGAGAGTGCCGGGGAGAGAGGAGGAGGCACAATGGTAACCAGAGTGAGGCTCTTTCAGAGAGAGGGGAGATGGCTGAATGAGAGGAAGAAAATGGTGAAGCTGAAGAGCACATGGCAGGGTAGAAGACAAGATGGCAGGAGAGGTGAAGATGGTAAAGGGGGTGGTAAACAGTGGGATAGGTTAGCAAATTAGACCCTAGGTGTAAGTGTAGTACTATGTATTCTTCTAAGGGTATTCATTTTGCTCTTGACTATAAGTGCCCAATTCATCATTAGGATTATTAGGGACTGTCAAAATAGCTATTTTATTTCATGAAATTAATTAAATGCATATGAGGAAAAAATGACAATGCCCACAACATCAGCCGCCCTTAGGTTGCAATCCTATTAACTGAGCTTGTTTTATTCTTGTGTGAAAGCAAACATATTTCTCAATGTGTATGTCTCTTCAGCCATCAATGCAAACCATAAACTGAGGCACTAGTGGGAGGGGGACTGTGCAGCTGTGGAATGAGAATACGCTGTGCATGTGGCATCCCAGATAGCTCATCTCCACACCTGCCTCATATTCCACCTCACCCCATCAACATCCACTTACACACGGGCCATTTCAAGAAACCTCAAAAGGCCGGAGTCCAAGGGACACCGCAGCACTCTAAGAGTAATGCTGGCAATGGGAAAATGCATCTTTTCCACATGGGCTGCTTTTTTAAGCAGGGAGAGCTGTGAATTATTTATCTGGAGCAAACCAAAACCTCTAGTTTCTTTCCACTCTAATATTCATTTTTGTTATTCCATCTTACATTAAGCATCGTAAGGGGTGAGTTTTTCTTTGGTTTTTTTTTTGGGGGGGGGGTTGGGGGGATTTGCTTAGGATTTGACAAGAGAAAGTGAGTGTCTAGGGTCTGAATAATGTCATAGTTCACAAACAAATGAGAGGGAATAAGAAGGGAATAAGACATGTGTGATTCTTGCTTACATGGTCCGTTATAGTTGCCCGATATACTGAGATTAGGCTATGTCCATCATCTTGGAAATTGCAGGAACTATGAGCTTCTTTTCAGCAGTAGTTTGGGGGAAAAAGGTATTGAGATCCTTTCTTTGCTACCCCTGGACATATTTCCGCAGATTTTTCTAGACTATGGGCCCCTTTTACTAATACTTAGCACACTAACCGCTTTAAGGCTGCTTTTGGATCCTGATGCACTCACTCTCTTGTTCACCACTTATGTGTATCTTACCATACTCTAGTCTCCAGTTTTGCGATGGTTTTTTTTTTTCCATCTTGATTAGATTGTAAGCTCTGATGAGCAGAGACTGTTTCTCACATCTATATTTATAGCGCTGGGTTCGCCTTGTAGCGTTATATAAATGATGAATAGTAGTAGTAGTAGTAGTAATAGGAGCATGTGCTATCTGCTGTCACACTCATAGGAATAAAATGGGTTGTGTGGGCAGGTAGCATGGACTAATGCCATTAGCGCCCACGAAACTTTAGTAAAGGGGGTCCTATGTTTAGAAAGGTTGTCAAATTTCCCATATGCTTATAATTGCAATGCCTGAAAGGTGATTTTCTAACATCTGAGAGAGCAAAATCCTTACATGGTTAAAGAAGGAATTGGAGAAAAAAAACACATTTCTGAAAAGGAAATCTGGAGTCTGTTATGTCAGCAAAATACCATCTGGCTACAACTGGCGGCTACATCTGGATGGAAGCTCAGCAGCACCAAGAAGAAAAGCTGAATCCACAGTCTTCAGGTTTTAAGTAAAGGAAGGAACTATGCTTTTTTACTGCCTGACAAATGTGTGTTTTGTTCTGAGTATATATAATAATCCTGGGGTATCACATGCTATACTATAAACAGGATTAGCATGGACTAGAGATCCTATAGCAGATCAAAGCCATGGTAATATTTCTCTGCTGGAGGAAATGCAAGGGCACGTCGACCTGAATGAAGTCATAACTTGCATGAAGATTTTTATTTGAAATTCCAAAATCTAATTTTTGGTGATTGCATTGTTTGAAAACAGAGCCAGGTCCACCATTTTCTAAAAGTTTGCTCCTGGTAGTTGTATAGATGAGAAAGCAAGAGTTGGATGTCTTCCAACCAGGGCCGGCTCCAGAGTTGGCTCAAGGT
This sequence comes from Ichthyophis bannanicus, assembly GCA_033557465.1. NCBI lineage: Eukaryota > Metazoa > Chordata > Amphibia > Gymnophiona > Ichthyophiidae > Ichthyophis > Ichthyophis bannanicus. Next base: position 851,678,877 of record CM066032.1, read on the forward strand.
GTTAGCACCCTAAGCAAACCTTAAGTCTCCTCCCCCTCCCCCCCCCACCCTGCTGTCAGAACCTATTGTTTAGCTTTGAATTTCCTGCTCTTTGCTCCTTCTCAGAAGCTACTGCTGTAGGCAAGTTCCTAGTTTACCTAATGGTTGGGCCAGCCTTCCTTCCAACGTGGGCTTTGGCCATACAGAGACATACTTAGAACACAGTAAAGTATAAAGAACACATGCAAATAGCATCATCTGATGTAAATGGCACAAGATATTTTGGGAGCTTTTGTTGTTTTTCCTTAAAAAAAAAACAGACAGCATTACCTGCCGTAATGTCTGCATTTTGTTCTGGTTAGGTTTTGATATTTTTCTATGACTCCTTGACTACATGATGGCATTTGGCATTTTCCAATACTGCAGCCTGTTGGTGATTCAAAGGACATTTAACAAACCTAGCTGTCATTTTCTGTGACGATACTGATTATGCAGGAAGATTTTAGTTAATAACGTCAGCAGACAGACCTTCGGAATCCTAAAGCAGGAACATCTATACATTCTCGAAGGTCTCACAACATGTGGAATCTTTGGCTTTATGGAGCGGTTCAATGCATTGGCTGAATTACTGTGGCTTGCAGTGGCAGATCCTGAGGTCTGCTGGGAATAGAATTCTGCTCCCTTCAATATAGATGCTCACGGGTATCCAACGGTGCACCAGTGCAAACCTGCTGCCAACTCTACACACTGAAGCACTTAAACAGATTTTCTAAGGAGTACTGTGAAACTGCCTTATAGAGAAATTTAAAAGCAAAACATCATTCCAAAAAATCTTCAAGCTCCAACTCATTCATACAAAAAAGAGAAAGGAAGGAGAAAAGGATCTCAGGCCATTAAGAAGTCAGAATCATAAGCACTTGGTAAATAATACTGAGGCCGTGACTCATCCTCAGTATAGCAACAATACTGAAAAACTCAATCTAATTTGTTCATTTATTATCTTATATATATTTTTCACTTATATTTCTGTTCTCTTTTAACTCCATCCAATTATTTATCTATAAACAAACCATTCATCCTTCATCATATTTGCCAATAACACAGGTACATTACCAAAAAACTGCCTCCAGTTTTGCAACTGATTCCTATAGATTTTGGGGTGCTGAATCCAGGAAAAATAGCCAAAATGTTCCATCACGTCACGTTTTCTTGCAAAATTAGATTTCTTACCCATATAAGGAATGTTCACATAATTTCTTTTTAGCCGACTGCAGTTTATTTTCTTGGCCCAAAATAGAGGTTGTAATGGTTAACTAACTAGAAACACTCCCTCATGATATTTTAGAGTGTTTTGTATTCATTTTATACATTAACAGGACAATTGGGAGGCGGGGGGCTAAATCCAGTACTCGCGCTGGCGCATGTTCTTTCCTGTTCGCCTCGCCTCGTTCGCTCGCTCAAACACGGTGGTTGCGACATGAACGTTCCTGTCAAATTTCAGTTTCTTGCAAGTTCATTATTACCTTTTGTTTGCTCAGTCGTAATCCAGCTTTATTCCGAAGTGGTTCACTACAGTTGTAGTTTGCAGTGCTGTGTATTTGTGATGGCTCACAGAGCCAGAGGTTGCGTCAACTCTCCGGACAGTTTTTGTTTTATTTGTGGGGAATATACCATGATAAAGCGGCAGAGGAACATTTCTGCATTTATTAAAAAAGTATATTTCGCCTATTTCGGTTTGAAGTTAGGCGATCAAGACAAACTGTGGGCTCCTCACAAAGTGTGCAAGACATGTGAGGAAGATCTACGCTTATGGATGAAAGGTAAAAAACAAGCATTTCGTTTCGGAATACCTATGATGTGGCGTGAACAAAGAGACCACAGCAGTGACTGCTATTTTTGTTCTTGCATTGTGAAGGGATACAACTTAAAAAATAAGAACGTAATAAGTTACCCCAACCTTCCCTCAGCAATTAGGCCTATGCCTCATAGCAACGAAGTACCTGTGCCTGAACCACCAAAATCTTTGGATCATATTTGTGTGGACGGTTCTGATCATGATGAGACTCATCAGATGGCTTTTCCCGATGAGTCCAGTACTTCCGAGTTTGAAACTGAACCAGATCCGAAACCTGAACTTTTCTCTCAAGCTGAATTGAATGATTTAGTCCGGGATTTAGGACTCCCAAAAGATGCTGCCCAACTGCTAGGTTCTCGGCTTAAACAGAAAAATCTATTGTCACCAGGAACAACTTTTTATTGGTACCGCAACCGCGAGACACAATTTTTGAAGTATTTCAGCAAAGAGGAAGATTTGGTATTTTGCAACGATATATACGAAGCGATGGAAAAGTTTAAACTCAAGTATGATCCTGCTGAATGGCGGCTGTTCATTGATTCGTCAAAAGACAGCATAAAAGGTGTTCTTCTTCATAATGGCAACACATTCGCTTCAGTTCCTATTGCTCACTCTGTTATTCTCCAAGAAAAATACGAGAATTTGGCCCTGATTCTTCAGAAGATTCGTTATGATGAGCATAAGTGGATGATTTGTGGAGACTTTAAAATTCTATCCATGCTATTAGGGCAGCAATCTGGTTTCACCAAATATCCCTGCTTCCTTTGCTTGTGGGATAGCCGGGCCCGCGACCTACACTGGGGGAAAAAAGACTGGCCAATTCGGGAGTATTTGAGACCCGGTGAGAAAAATGTTCTTCATGAGAGCTTGGTACCTCGTGATAAAATTCTATTACCACCTCTCCACATTAAGTTGGGTCTCATTAAGCAATTCATCAAGTCCCTTCCAAAAGATGGTGAGTCCTTTCGGTACCTTTGCTCAAAGTTCCCCCGACTTTCTGAAGCAAAGCTAAAGGAAGGAGTGTTTGTTGGCCCTGATATAAGGAAACTCATTTCAGATGGAGCATTCGCTGAAACGATGTCTGAGAAGGAAAAAGAAGCCTGGGATTCCTTCAAGGATGTTGTTCTCAAATTCTTGGGGAACAGGCGGGATGAGAACTATAAGGATATTGTTGCCAGGATGCTCAATGCCTTCAAAGAACAAGGCTGTAACATGAGCCTGAAAGTCCATTTCTTGCACTCCCATGTGAACTACTTTCCCGAAAACTTGGGGGCGTACAGTGAAGAACAAGGTGAAAGGTTTCACCAGGACATCAAGGACGCAGAGAGAAGGTACCAAGGAAGATGGAACACCACTATGATGGCTGATTTCTGCTGGTTGCTGCTGTGGGAAACCCCAGATGAAAAATACGCCAAGCAGCGCACCAAGAGAAGCATTCGGGGGAAGAAGAAACGGGCCCACCAGGAGATTGATTGACCCAAGAATGACTTTAAAATCTAAACTGTGTTGACAAATATCGTGTTTTTACTAAACTTTGAAATAAAAATTTGCTAGTTATTACCACAGTGTCGGATCTCATTTATTAGAATTTTATTTTCACACCATCGGGTGTTTGTCTTCATGTATTGCAATGGTGCGGTTTGCGTTTTCTATTCTTACATACATACCTGTACAACATTTTTTGCACATTTCTTTGCTTTGCTTTGTGTCTAACCTCGCTCTTATATGCTCAATGTTTGTGCACATGTATGTGGCTGTTTTAAGTGCAGACAATTTTGCTACCATCACAGTGTGTTTTGTTGACATTACTCTATTCTTATGTGCTGCCTTGTTACAATTTTCTTTATTCTTATTTGAATAACTACTAAACAATTAGTATAAAGAATTCATCCAAGAAACTTTTATCTCGATCGCACTCAATCTGAAACGTTCACCTCAAACTGCTAACCCAATGTAGCAAAAAATCTGTACGTGATGGAGCAAATTGGTTACCAGATTTGGATTCAGTGCACCAAAAAACGTAAAAATCAATCGAAACATTAGAGGCAGTTTAAAAAAATTTTTTTTAGTGTACCTGTGTAACTAATCATACCATTAAACCAAGTTCTAGCAACACTTTAGCTTTAGTATGGCTGAAAAGTGCAGCTATTTCCAGCGATCAAAATGATCCTCGATGCCACTCAAGACATCCATCCAGGCATTTCACCTAACGCTTCCTCAGGGGGTCAGATCTCAGATACGCAAATCATGCTGTGGGGGTAAAAGGCAGAACATATTATCCAAAATACACACACACATCTCTTTTCAAACTATCTAGAATGAGTAGGGGCGGGCCAGCCCAGCAGGATGTACAGGGCCGATTCAGGTCACGGCCCTGTACATCCTGCTAGGTCAGAGAGGACATGCTGATTATTCTACCTCAAAGGTGGAATAATTAGCACTGATCTGGCGATCATGCCCAGAGAACCCCCCCCCTCCCCTGGGGCTGGGGCCAGGTGCAGGGAGGTCCCCACCACCTGATACAGGCCCCTGCTGGCCAGCCATGGGTCGGGCAGTGGGGAAGTGGGGGTCTTAAGTCATGGGAGTCAGAGGTGCCTGCGGGGAGGACATCCCTGCAGGTGGCAGGGGCACGCCGGGCCATCCAAGGGCCCGATTCTGTGTACATTTAGTTCCCGTAGTCCAGAATCGGGCCCTAATGGGTCTATCTTCATTGGGGGCATTCGGACGGCTCAGACGTACCCCTCTGGGAATCGGTGTCTATGGCAAGAACTTTCAGGATGCAAATGCACATTCACACACACCCAGTGGTCCTTACAACTCGAAATACTGTTACCAAACTTCCCAATCACCATCCCAATATCAAAACTCCCTTAGTGTATATACCTCTACACAGTGCAAATAATCACTAATTAGTGCAATTACCATAAACTATCTATTCATATCTACTATATCAGATCACTGTCTCCCAGCTTATGCTACTGGCAATACATGCTCTTCCATTGTTACCAAAAGACACTGCACATGTGCTTTCTATTAAAAGCCGCTACTCTGGTATCTCACTCAGAATTTAAAGGGCCCACAGCAGGACTAAGTTCGAACTTCACATCATTCCCACATTAAGATATGGTGCCGATTCATTGACGCCATATTCTTGATATGGGAGGGCACAGTAAAAAGTCTATCTCAGTTTCACCAAAAGCTTAATCATTTAGATTCTAAAATGCAGTTTACTTTGAATTATAATGAAAGAGAGAGATCTCATTTTTAGATGTATGTGTTTCAATATGGGATACTGGTTGGCATACAACGATCCATAGGAAAATTACAGATTGGAATACGGATTTGCATTTTTCAAGTGCACACCCCTTGAGACTTCAGAAAGGGTTGCCTTATTCCCAGTTTATTAGGTTCAGGCGTAACTGTTCTACTTTGGTTGATTTTAAATTCCAGTCTAAACGGTTGAAATCTGAGTTTAAAGCTAGGGGGTATTCAACTCCGGTATTCGAGCGAGAGTATAAGTGTGCAAAATATAATGATAGAGATTGGCTTCTTCACCCTAAACACGTTGCACAAAAAAAGAAGGAGGATGAATATATTCATTTTATTACTCTGTATTCTCCAGTTAGCCATCAGCTACAGCACATAATACATAAACATTTTGCAGTGACACAACTAGTACCGGGTCTAGAGGGTAAAAAGCCAAGGCTTGTGTGGTCAAGGAATCATAATTTGAAAGAAATATTTAACCCAGCTAGCTTGAGATTTTCAAATATCTGTCCAGTGATACGATCTGGCCATCTCCCTTTTGTGGAATGTTCTATTTGTGCTGTTTCCCTAGAATTAACTAAATTTACTTATGGGCAGCAGGAATATAGTCTTAGATGTCAGACTTCCTGTATCCCCAGTTATGTCATCTATGCTGTCCAGTACCCCTGTGGACTGCTGTACATAGGGAAAATAGTACGCTCATTTAAGTTGAGGATGGGAGAACATAGGAGTAGGTTACAGTGTGTTTATAGAGAAGCTCCCATGGTACAACGCTGTATAGAACAGAGGTATGTTTTCACGGACTTGCGCTGTTTCTCTGTTCCTGGTTCTGGGAGATGTGGCATGACTAGGATTTCTGTTAGCACTTCGGGCATGATTTTGCATGCCCTGGTCCGTGAGTGAGAAGAGTGTTGAAGGGACATGTATGATGTATTAGAACATTTGTGGATGGTTTTGGAAGGTATGTAGTATTACGTCATGACATGCCAAAGTGCCTGATGTTTGAACTTTGTTTTGTCTTGAGCTCACCAAAACAGTGCAGGAAGGACACAGCCACACCACATAAAAACAAGGAAACTTTTATTACGTAAAACCTTCAAAGGTAAAGACCTGACTTGGCCATGTTTTGGCTGTCAGCCTGCATCAGGGGTCAAAAATAAAACACATAAACATTAAAAATACAAAAATACTCTCCAAGCTAACAATAAAAAACATTGTGATATGTTTACTAAAGCACGGTAATGTTACCGTCGTTAGGTGCCCCGGATGCCCATATAAAGGAGTGGGTGGTGCATTGTTGAAGCAAGCCTGATCAGGTAACACACGTTACAAGGCGCTTAACGCGCGGTACAGTGCGCCCTGGACCTACCGTGCGTTAACATCACAGCCGACAGGAAGCAGCAGTGCGTCCGAAGGGGTTGCAATCTAAGGCACGCAGACAGTAGAAGATGCGCTGAGGGATGTGCAGACATGGTGCCACATAAAAAATGGAGCCGTAGGTGTAAAGCCATAGACCACAGGCAGCTGATATCACAGTCTGTAATGGGGACGCGAGCCATAGATAAACACATGCGCACACACCATGAAATGGTGTGCAGTGAAAACAGCATGCAGAAGAGTAAACAAATTTAACGGAAAGGGTGTCAGGGGTCGGGCTGAAGGGCCAGCCGTGTGGATGGTGTGTGTGTACAAGGGCAAAATGGGCAAGAGATTCCAAAAAAAGCAAGAGAGAATTGAACTGGTAAACTGAAGAGCACAACACAGCTCACCGACACCAATACCAAACTACTGAGCCAACTGCCCACCCAGACAGCCCAAAGAAAGGGACCATATGTAACAGCTAGCATGTGATGGATAGGCTGCATGGAGGGGACACTGCAGTGTACAGTGAAGAGAAGAAGGGTGTGTGGAGAAGTGATGAAGCCAGAGCCATTGTATGGTAAGGTTAGCAGGACACAAGAAAAGAAAAGGAAAGGAACATGTGGGAATCAAACCCACAACCTACGGTGGCACAACGTCTGTAACCACTATCCAAAACAACCATAACAAGCACAATGAAAATATGTTCCACCAAAGGGAATGTGTGTATGGAAACCTGTAGCACCCTGTGAGGCGGCAGATAGCTGGCACACAGACAGCTGACACCATTCAAGGATATGAGCACAGGTGGGCCATGTACATCAGCAGTATACCACTAAATACGCTAGTCAGTGCGGTGATGCAGCAGCACAGACAAATGTGTATCCAACATGTCACACAAAAGTCACTGGCCCATCCACAGATGATGAGCAGGACAGATCATGTCCAGGAGCTGCATGGAGTGTACTGCTCAGTAGACCTACCCCCGATGCAGCTGCACGCACCAAATGCCATAGTCACATATGCATGCATGAAGACAGTAGGTGGTGCATGATGGGGACCCAACACACATCAGTCATGAAATGTGTACAAAAACATACCTGCCCGGCAATATAGGACATGCAAACCTAAAAAAGCATACCCAGGAAAATATCAGCAAGTGTACACACATATATATGTAACAGCTGTCTGATATTGCCTCATTATATCAATCAAAGCAGTGTACAATGCAACGTAAACCTGGCAATATATATTAAAGAGGGAAAATGATAACCTGGATCCTGTCAGAGCAATGGAGGGTATGTGACCTGACAAACACCACATGGAGTGCTAGTGGGAATCAAACCCTGGTCCCCATGCCAGTGTGCAAACCATTATGCTACTCCCCCACACCATGACATGAACACCTCTGCCATTGATGATGTGTAGACAAGGAGGCAGGTGCATCTTTAATCCACCCCGCCACCACTGTCAGCACCAGTGCCAATGAACACCAATGCCAGCTATGTCCCATAAACATCTCCCAGGTGGGGATGTGCAGGTACCAGCCTGAGCATGCATGTGGCCAAGTAGTAGAAATGCCCACCCAAAAGAAGGCACAATGGTCCAAATGAGCCAACATGCAACTGGCCAGGCACATGGGAGCGAAGAATGTAGCTATGTTAAAATGGAACACCTATGTGTATATCAGTGAAACCATCTGTGGGCAGGAATGCAGCAGCACAACGTTGGATACACCACCCACTTCCTGTATATGATACAACACACATATTGGTCAATGATATGAAAGGCGGACTGTGGTTATTGTGCTGTGAGTGATCCAGACGGCATCAATGTATGTTGTCTGCATCATCACGGCAATAGCACCAGAATACATGGCGCATGGTTGATGTTCCAACATACCTGGCCGGAATGTCTGCACATGTATAGCTGTCAATGTCAAACACCTGTGCACGAGTCATTGTAAGATGGACAGGACAAAGTGATCATAACATGTGTCCAATGTCCACCAACTGTACCATGGCCATGTGAGTGCTCTGATAGGTAGACCAGCCATGAAATATGTGTCAGGCCACACAACTTACAGGGAGCACAGTCCAGGCAGGTACACCAAGCTGACCACACAACCACAAGGCAACAGGAAAGGAAGACACAGAGATGTAATGCCATGCTGCCATGCAGTGATGTGGATCTGCAGTGCACAGGCAAATGCACAAACATGACAATGATGTCATGTCCCAATGCCCCAGCACAAACCCTCAGCTGTGTAGACCATATGTGTGTGTATCAGTGGGTCATACAGCAGTATAGATGGCCAGACAACAGTATGATATGTGCCGAGACAGAGCAGACGTCAGGAACTCAGGCAAATACACACCTTTAATGCACAAATGGGAGCAAAAACTGTGACACAATGCAAAATGAGGACATGGTAACAGGTACGAGAGGCACATGTTGCCAAAGAACAAACAAAGCAAAACCTCACAGACATACAGAGATAGTACTATGCAGAAGGCCTGCTGCAATGGGTGCTGTGGATACAGGAGCATCACACATATGTCAATATACATGGAATGCACAAATGAAGTCAGAAAATGGACACACCCACTGCCACACTGCAAAGTGACCGGTGCAATGTGAGTGGCGCAATGTCATGTGATAAAGAGGACTGTGCAGACATGCAAAGATTAGTTTGTAAATCAATGTACAGCGCCACATTTGTACAGTAACCATACATAATAACATGTACGTGGAGATAGAAAGAAAGGTCAACAGTGATGCATTAACCCACACAAAATCCACACCAGCACATGCACCGGTGTACCAACAGAATCAGGCAGATGCACATGCACTGTACACGTTGAACCATGACAGAGTGCTGCCCCAGATGCACTCTAACACCCCCTTCAAGGGTCAAACAGCAATCACAGATGTTTGCACGCATCACAGTGGTGTGGTGGCAAACAGCATGTCATGTCCAAGTGTAAGGTTGTCAGACAAATAAAACAGGACCTACACAATGTTCCTCCTGTGCCACACACATGGCTGCATGCACCTGTTGATCCAAACATATGAGGAAATCCTGCGATGCAAGCCACACACATGGGCCACACACACAAACACAATGTCAGATGGATGTAAAATATACAGCGAGTATGTGAGTTCCTGCTGTACACGTATGGACCAGTACACAGTGTCTGCAGTGCAAATGTCTGCAACCCAACATGTCAATTTTCGATTGGACAAGGCATACCTCAAGGTTCAGCTTTATCATCTATTCTCTTTAATATTTATATTCAACCCATATGTCAAATTATTAATCTTCATGAAATTAATTATCATTGATATGCTGATGACATTATGGTTTATACTATAATTGACCAAAATACCTTTGATACAACAAAAAGTAATAACTGTTTGGCTGATATGAATGATTAGCTTAATAACAACAACTTAAAAATAAATTCTGACAAAACAGAAGCAATGTTCATATCTAAATGCCAGTCCTTAAAACTACCAATTGAAATTAATTTATTAAATAGAGAAATAAAAATTAAAGATGAAGTAAGATATTTAGGTGTAACATTAGATAAATATTTAGATTTAAAATCTCATATAAACAAAATTGTGTCAAAAGCATACCATCGTTTAAAGATTATAAGAAGACTAAAACCAATACTAAATACAAATCACTTTCGCACAGTATGTCAGGCAGTCATAACACCTCTACTTGATTTTGGAAACATCTTGTATCAAGGTCTCCCTAAACACTCTATTCATCCTCTCCAATTAGTTCAGAACACCACTGCGCGTATAATAACTGGCTCTACAAAATTTGAACACATAACTCCTGTCCTCAAACAGTTACATTTCCTTCCGGTTATTGCAAGGGCAAAATATAAAAACCTAATGACTAAACTTAATACTCCTTTGAACTTCAACAAATCAAAACAAATGACTTCTAAAAGAGCATTTTCCTTTATAGCACCAGGTTATGGAATTCTATTCCTGAAGACTTAAGAACTCAGGAAGACCTTAAGGACTTTTGTAAATCTTTAAAGACTTACTTATTTATAGAATCATTTGGTGAAATAACTTAAATTAACCATTATGTTTATTTAATTTCACTATGATATAGTATTGTAACATACTGTTTTGTTTTGTATTTATATTGTAATGTATCGTTTTTGTTTTCCCATACCCTCAATATGTAAGCCTTTGTTGTCTTGTCAACCACTTTGATTGAAGGATAAGTTGGTATACAAAACAGGTTAAATAAATAAATGTCCCGTTATGACTGTCCCTGAATCCATGGGCATGCAAAGTCACATGTGACATCTCAATGTGCCACAGTATTGCAAAGGTGATATGTGTCTCCTGTGATGAACACGACACCCAGCCAGTGCATGGCAGCAACGGTGTGTTAGTCATCCTTGTTCTGCTCAAAGTACCAGTTCAACAATAATGTCCATGTGTCCCACTCACATAAGTCCATCACCCAATGGCACCATCTCCCAGGGATCGTTGCATGGAGTTGCTCTGTCCTCCAACAGTTGGGTGATGGTGACTGCAGATGCAGTGTAGTAGATGTGCTGTGTGTGTTGGCTGTGCCCTGTGGTAAAAGGAGGAGAAACAATGTCATGGTATGCTGGACACAACATCAGGTCACATTGCAGGTGAAACAACAATATGTACAATACATAATGAAACGTCAGACATGCAAACATGACACGATCACAACACAGAGCACAGTGTATATCTAGGACAGTAGGAGATGGCACTGCAGACCAGGTTGCCAGCTTGACATGGTCATGTCTATGCCCATGTCACACAAGCATCTCAGAGCTCCACAGCATGTCCAGCAGTGTTGGTGCACATAGATCCCACAGAAAAGCATGACGAAACAAACAGCCCAACACAAACATGTAAAGGTTGATGTTAGTCACAAAAGATCAAAGGTGCAACCTACTGTCTGTGTGCAACAAGTGTCTGATAGGGACTGTCTGAGGCAAGCAAAGGCTACAAGAGGTCAAGTAAAGGTAGAGGATGTCATTGAAATGCGTTGAATCACCATGTCTGCATGTTCAGCCGTCATTGCCACATATCCAAAGTATGGCGACATGTGTGAAACCGAAATGTTGATGCGTCTGTCAGCACATGAGAGACACCATGCAATAGCCACTGGTGGTGGGGGACCAAGCAGATCTGCCCTAACACCTATGGAGCAGCAGCTCATTGAATGTCTGGGGCCCATATACCTCTATGGCCTGTCCCCAGCGCTGGACACAGCACATCAACAGGCAGGTAAGACTGTGATATGTAGTACAGGGAAAGCTAACAACACAGCACATATGGCTGTGGGGCTGCCTCAGGGGGGTGCGGGGCCATATCCTGAGACCCAGTGTGTGGCTACATGTCCAGCAGAAGCCACAGATGCATCAAGACCTGCATTCCGCTAGGTTACCCCAAATGATGTCAGACATGCCCCACACTGAGTGCATGAACATGGAAGGGGTACCAGATATCCACAGTACCACATACCAGTGCCAACTGGAGTCATGAGTAGGAGGAACTGCAAACACAGGCCATGTAGAACCCCCAGTAAACCCGACGTACCATGACAGCACTACCAGTACACAGAATGCACCATACCAGACCGCTCAGAGGGCAGTGGTGCTAAAAAGCAGACCAAACCATTGCAGAGAATGACAACACATGGCCTATTGGGGGAGGTGAACAGGTGGCAGTGAGAACCACATTCCACAGTAACACCATAACACAGCTCATACTGGACATGCGGAACACAGAACATCAACAAACAAAGGATAATGAAGCACAATAGAGATCCAGGACAGGTATATGACATGGAGATCACAAAGGCCAAACATGGGAGTTACAACACCACTGTAGGTGGTGAGCCACACAGCACTGACCCCTTGTACAAAACATAGCGCAGACGCTCACAATGCACAAATCCCAGAGCTGACACATACCAGGTATGGTGGTCAATGGACAGATATAGCTATGATGGCCAGAGGAGAGAGATAGCTATGAGGGCCAGAGGAATGAGATAGCTATGAGGGCCAGAGGAAAGAGATCGCTATGAGGGCTGGTGGAAAGCAACAGCTATGAGGTCCAAATTAATATACAGTATAGCACCCCACCTCTCATCTTTGTGTATACCCTGTTGCCAACAAACTGGCCGCAGTCCATTGGTGTCCACGTGTCCACTGTGAACACCCTGCTGCCTGTTGTATGGGTGTCCAGTCATCTCACCTCATGTTCCCAGCCAGTTTCTCGCAAAATATGGCGTAAATGACAAGCCTTTAGCAGCATGCCCATACCGCCCCCAGACTGTTGTCCTCAGTCAGCCATTCATAGTGTAACCTGCCACATGCAGTCCCCAGCCACACATCCAATATCTGGCCCAAGGTTATTTTTATTTATTTATTAACAGTTCTTATATACCGCACTATTAGCCATCAGCGCGGTTTACATTGAACAGAAACATCCGACAATTTACATATGTCTGGTCATTACATTTAACAGGAATTAGAACTTGGATAAACGGGTTAACTATATACATCCGACAATTTACATATGTCTGGTCATTACATTTAACAGGAAGTAGAACTTGGATAAACGGGTTAACTATATACATTGGTGGTTCACCTGATAATGGACAAGGTCGACTATATACATATGTGGTACAACAGTACAGGAAACTGCTTGTTATTTACATTGTGGGGTAAGCCTGTTGCGTGGGTCTTCCTGTTTGAGATACCATCCCACCCACACTGACCACCCCCACCCCCACCAAGTCAGATCCCAAGCCCCATCCCATGTGGCCCGGCCACAACACCGGTCACTGTGCAGCTCCAGCCCAACACAGTGCTCGCTCCCATCTAGGCCCCGCAATGGCCCATGAGCAGCCCCTGTAACCACACCCCCAACCCAACATCGGGCAAAGAAGACACATCCCACCCGCCACCCAGAAGAGGGCCGCTGACATCGAACAGGGGGCTGGGGAGGGCCAGGCACACCCACACAGCTGCCCCTTGGAAGAGGGAGGGCGACCCCCACCTCTGCATCTGTCTAAGATGGCTGAGGCCACCCTGGCTCCCCCGAGGCCCGCCAGCCCGCCGAACTGCAGATACGGATGTTGTATGCGCGTGGCCACCTGGACCACGTGGCCCTGTGTAAACAACAGCCCTGCGAGATGGACCGGAACTGAACACGTGGACATTCTGTGACCACTCCTACATGATGCAGGGCATGTACATCGCCACACACCCATCAGCAAGCACATGACAGTGCACAGCATAGGGCTGCACAGACACCCATGTGAACCGCACACATACATGGTGTGCTGGCCCCCAGTACAGCCACAGCAGAGGGATGGGTACAGGCAGACTCATAGCAGACCCAACCTACCACTCCCACTACTGAGCATTTGTATAGCGATACATGTCATATGCAGCACTGCACAGACATGTAAGAGACAGCCCCTGCCCATCAGAACCCACAATCTAGTCAAGACAGACAACATAGGAGGTGTAGGCTGAGATAAAACAAGGGGGGAATGGAAAAGAAAAAGGAGAGCAGGTGAGTCAAGATCCAAAAGCAGCAGCAAAGAGGTGAGTTCCCACCCTGGATCTGAAGAGGACCAGAGAGGGTGCCTGGCGTACAGACACAGGTAGCTTGTTCCAGGCATAGGGTGCAGCAAGGTGAATGGAGACAGGTCTGGAGGTATCAGTAGAGGAGAAGGGCACAGATAGAAGCACTTTGCCAGAAGAGCAGCATCCCCGAGAGGGGGTATAAGGAGAAATAAGAGAAGAAAGGTAGTGAGGAGCTGCAGAGTGAATGCAGTTATAGGTCAGTAGGTGAGGCTTGAAATGGATGTGGAAATGGATAGGGGGCCAGTGGAGTGACCTGAGAGGAGGGGTAATATGGGCATGACGAGGCTGGTAGAAGATTAGCTGCGCAGCAGAGTGTTGAACACATTGAAGGTGAGAGAGATGATTCAAGGGGAGATCAGCAAGAAAGAGGGCACAGTAGTCCAGACGGGAGGTGATCAAGGAGTGGATAGGCATCTCAGTAGTGTGTTCAGAAAGGAAAGGACAGAGTTCGCTGATACCATAGAGAAAGAAATGGCAGGACATAGCTATCAGACGAATGTGTGCAGAGACGGAGAGAGAGGAGTCAAAGACAATCCCATGATTGCCAGCTGCGGAAACAGGAATGAGTACAGAGTTATCCACAGAGACGGAGAAAGGAGGAAGAGGGGGGAGGGTATTGGGGGAAGGATAAAAGGTCCAACCCTGGCCATGTTCAGATTCAGTGGCAGTGAGACATCCAGACAGCAATGTTGGAGAGGCAGGCAGAGCTTCAGGTCTGGATAGCCGGAGAGATGTCAGACGTAGAGAGGTAGATCTGGGTGTCATCAGCATAAGGATGGTACTGAAAATCATGGGAAGAGACTAATGCACCAAGGGACTGCATATAGAGAGGGAAAAGGAGCGGATCCAAGCCAGATCTTTGGGGTACACCAACTGGGAGTGGGATAGCAGAGGAGGAGCAGCCAGAAGAACACACACCGAAGGAGTGATGGGAGAGATAGGAGGAGAATGAGAATAGTACAGAGCCCTGAAAACCAAGCGAGGACAGGGTAGCAAGGAGAGGAATATGGTTAACAGTGTCAAGAGCAGCAGAGAGCTCAAGAAGGATGGGGACAGAGTAGAGGCCCTGGATCAAGCCAGAAACAGGTCACTGGAGATCTGGGAAAGAGCCGTCTCAGCAGAGGGTAAAGGATGGGAGCCGGACTGTACAGGATCCAGGTGGGCATGTGAGGAGAGGACATCGAGGCAGTAGCAGTGAACAGCATGTTCAAGTAGTCTAGAAACGAAGGGAAGGGGAGAGATGGGATGGGAATTAGAGGGACAGGTGGGATCAAGTGAGGGTTTCCTGAGGAGAGGTGGGACCTATGCAAGTTTGAAGGCTGCAGGGACAGTTGCAGTGGAGACCAAAAGGTCAAGAATATGAGAAATGGAAGGGACAACAGTGGAGGAGATGGGGCCTAGGAGGTGGGTGGGGATAGTATCAGAGGAGCAGGTGGTGTGTGTGGAGGGTGAAAGAAGGTGTGCAGGTTACCCTTCGGAGATCACAGGAAAGGAAGAGAGGGTAGCAGAGGTAGGGGAGGAAAGGTGGGAGTGATGAGGGGGAGGAGGAGACGTAGCTGACCCTGTTGGGAAGTGGAGGGTAATCCTTTGGATATTGACATGGAAATAGACAGCCAGGGATTGGGCACAAAGGGAGGGGGAGGATCAGAGGCAGAGGCACCCTGAGGAGGAAGCTGAGGGTAGTACGGATATGGCGAGGGCCATATGCAAGAGAGTCAGTCAGATGGACATAATAGTCCTGTTTTGCAAGAGCTATGGCTGACTGGAAAGAGACAAGCATGTACCTGAAGTGTAGAAAGTCCTTAAGGGAGCAGGGTATGAGCCAAGCAGGCCCAGCAGAGCAAGCACAGGAACATAGATAGCGGGTAGTGGATGAAGGACAGGGCTGGGGTGCAGAGAACCCACGGGATGTGGCATTGGAAGAAGCGAGAGCATCCAGAGCAGAGGTGAGTGCAGTGGTATAGGACGTTACTGCGTTGTCAACAGACCCAGATGACACAGTGTGAGAAAGAGATGATGAAACAGTGGAAGGGAGAACCAAAGGATCAATAGCATGAGGATATCTGAATAGGTTGCAGGAGATAGGATGAGAATGAGGCAGTGGGTGATGAGGAGTGAGGCATAAAAGGTGATGGTCAGATAAGGGAAGAACTGAGCTACAGAGGCTCGAGAGTAAGCAACTAGAGAAATTTACCAGGTCAAGGCAGTGGCCATGCTCGTGAGTGGGAGTGGTGGAACAAAGCAGAAGGTCAAATGGGGAGGTAAGAGAGAGGAGGCCCAAAGCATAGGGAATAGAGGGGCCATCAACATGAATGTTAGGACCCCTGGGAATATGAGTGGGGGAAGAGGACACCAGAAAGAAGGAAAGCCATGAGTGAATGGCAGTGAGAACAGTAGATGCAGACCTGTCAGGTGGCCAACAAATAACAGCTACCCAGAGAGGAGATGGAGTGAAAGGACAGATGGAGGGAACAGCAAATGAGGATAAGGGGTGAGACTGGGGCAGCAGGAGGGGTCATAACTGGCAGGAGGGAGAATGTAGGAGTACAATACCACCACCACAGCCAGGGGGACGAGGTGTGTGGGAGACCTGATAGCCCCCAATAGATGCAGTATTATCTGGGAGGAGCCAGGTCTTAGTTAGAGCAAGATAAGGTAGACCATCAGAGATAAGGGGTTCATGAGTAAAGGCAGGTGTATGAGAGACAGAGTGTGCATACCACAAGGCACATGTGAAAGGGATAGTGGAAGGGGAAAGGAGTGGGATATGGATATGACTAGACGTCTTGCATGACAATCTCCTCTCTGAGTGTGACAGAGCTCTAGGGGGGCCAGGGTTGGGGCTGACATCTCCGGTTGAGAGAGGGTGAAGTGGTAGTAGAGTACAGGGCAGAGAGGGGACAGTACGGTGGAACCAAAGGTGAGGCTGCCTTAGAGAGAGGGGAGATGGATGAATCGGGGCAGAAAGGGGTGCCGCAAAAAGGTTGATGATAGGGTAGAGGACAGAATGGAGGGGGATGTAAGGTTGGTAAATTGGAGAAAGGGAGGGGAGGGGTGAGGGTGCAGGTAGGAAGGGAGACAGTTAGGGGGTATAAAAGGAGGACGACAATGTGATGAGGAGCCATAGTGCAGGATAGAGAGGAAAGCAAAGGCCAGAGCATATAGATTGTGGGGGAGACATAGATTGGCCGCACCTGTGTGTGAGGTAGGTGATGAGCAGATGACAGCTATAGGGGACAGTGACTAATGGGGTGGGTGGGTAGAGGCGAGGGGGAGAGGGGTATGGGTCATCAGCTGAGGTAGCCAAACAGAAGGTGCAGCAATAAAGAAGAGCAGAGTGGTTAGGGAGCACACTCCCACCCAATGATAGTCCAGTGGCACTGGCTGCACAGAGAGGGGTAACATAGGCCTGAACCTCCCGCCCCATGTGGCGTGTCCCCAGATGCACCCACACGTGGGCACCAGCGGGGTGATGCTGGTACCCGTGGCACGGACATCCGATGGTACCACACACATCCCTGTACCCATAAATCCCCAGCCCCCTCGCATGCCACCTTGGTGGTCTCACTGACAAACTGCACCCACAGGAATGGGCACCGCATGGCTCTGTGTTGTCCCCCCCATGTACAATGTATACCCAGTGCCCCTGGTATTGGCATAACATAGATATGTATGGGGATGGGCAGGCACACCACACCTAAACTGTGTTCCTTGTTCCTCCCCAGGTGACATACATGCCATGGAGGCGGAGGAGGAGGAGGTGGGTACAGGGTCAGAAATAGGGCCCCTGCCTGAAGCGGTGTCTGCAGTGGGGCCACCAACCACTGCTGGTGTGGCGCCCAGAGGTCCCGATGTGCCAGAGGAGGAGGCAGAGGAACCAGCACCCCAGCTGACAGGACACAGCGGGGCCTGCGCCGAGGCCAGCAAAGGGGCAGAGAATGCTGCAGCTGAGACCAAGGGGGTGCCATTGCGACCAGCACCAGGTCCTGCACCACGGGCTGCAGACGCCGCCATGGGGGAGGTGCTCCAGGAGATGAGGGCACATTCCGCAGTGCATGAAGACACCGAGTGTGAGTGACTGACCAGATGGTTGCAGGTGTGCCCCACCCTGTGGCCACGGGTGTCCTGCTCCCAGTGCACACGTAGGGCCCCCTACCAACTGGGGGTCACCCATACATGTGGGACCCATTGGATGTGGCCGGATGGCCCCCATCACACCGCTGGCCTGCTGTCCGTAGCTGTGCCCCACGCCTGTGAACTGGGACTGGGGATCACAGCTCACCAGGGTCTGCTGGGGATACACATGCCAGTACAGCGTGACCTGCCACACATGATGTACACTGTCCACCCGACACCCATGACCCCCTGGCTGTCCGGTGTGCTGCCCAGCCAGGTCAGCTGGACCTGTGAGCGGATGTGGCACCCCCATACATACTGGGGACATAGACACCCATATGGCTACGGGTGGCCCGGGGCGGGGTGAGATGAGGGGATGGGGTGGGGGGCGACCACCAACCGGCTGTTATACCCAGGGCCACACTGAGTGTACAGCGCACCCAGTGCAACTAGCACATCGGGCGTGCACCCCCTCCCGTGGCAGGAGAGGGGAGGCACGCCCAATGTGCAGGTCGCCGGCATGCTAAGCAGATCTGTCCCTCCAGATCTGCTTGGCAAGCCGGCGTGAGGCTACAAGGGTGCATATTCACTGTCTGTTGTTGCCTGCTGCCGTAAGGAGGTGGTGGCAGGCAATGGCAGACAGTCAATATGCGCCCCTACACCTTTGCATCCTGTGTGGCCGCACCACTTGCACAGGGCTAGCTACGACCTGGCTATACCACACCCTGTCCTGTGACATGCAGGTGAACAGTGACCAGTCACCTGGGGGTGTCCCACAGACCCATGCCTGGACAGGGGGATACGGGGCACAGTTGTAAACTGCCACCTCCCCTCTGTGCACTGTGTGTGACCTGGGCACTGCCAGGGTAGCACACACGACATGTGAGCTGTCCGTTGAGGCATCATGGGACTGGTCACACCCCCTCCACTAGGACCATGGATGTGAGTGGGGCCCTGACTGGGTTGTACACCTGGGTTGGTGTCCCTCTGCTGGGTACCACCGGTACCCGGTCAGGTGTTGCCCATGTTGCACATGTGGGCAACACTCCCTGATGCTACTGGGCCCTGTCCGATGGGACAGATACACGTGGTGCACAGATGACACAGATCATTTCCATGGATGCTCCGTGTCCTGCATACATCAGGGAATCCCCTGCTGTATCCCCACATCTGCTGGTACCACCCCAGATATAGCCGTCCCCTACTGTGCCCCACCAGGTCACCGGTTGCATGTGTCATGGTAGCATGTGCAACCCATGTCTCACAGGTCACACCATGTCTCACCCACAGGATTACAGCTGGCAATGCAGGCGTTGACACAGTAACAATGTCGGCAAAGGGAGGAGATGGCCGGTCTCTGCCAGGAGGTGCGGGGCCTGCGCCAGGAGCTTGGTGTACTACAGGAGACAGCAGGGTCCATAGCAGCCAGCATGGAGAGGATGGCAGCTGCATGCGAGGCCATGGCTAGATGGGGGCAACAGCCGACAGCAGCAGCAGCACCATCACCATGTGGTGGGAAGGGCCGTGCTTGGTGTGGCCGAGGTCAGCAGCACAGGATCTAGGTGGGGGGGCCTGGGAATTATGTGCTCCTGCTGGGCAGGTGACATGGCACAAAGTGCCACAGACAGGTGGCATGCACACATGCCCCCACACATACACCATGCGCCTTCTGTCTGTGTGGTGGCATGTGTAGGCATCCTGTCTGTGGCACTGTACGCTGGACACGCACCCAGATGGGTATCATCCCCGGCACCATGGGGCAGGTGGCAGAGGCCCCCAGTGCCCTGTGCCAGCCTGTGCCGGTCAGGACTGGCCATGACCTGCCCTGTGTGGCAGGGTGCAGCCATGGAGGTGCGTGTACCTGCCAGGCCCAAGTGCGTGTCTGCAGGTCCTGGCACATCATACACCTCCAGGGGTGCATCCTGCCCCACACCCACCCCCTCCTGTTGACCCCTACCCTCCCTGGCCTCAACCTCTCCCACCTCCTCCCCCTCCACAGCCTCCCACCCCCACCCCCTCCTCCACCTCCCCCTCCACAGCCTGCCACTCCACCTTCCCTTCCCCGGACTCCCACACGTCATCCTCCCCCTCCCCCTCCCCCTCCTCCCCCTCTTGGCTGGCAGGCTCCCCCTCCTCCTCCACCACTGCGCCGTCATCATCCATCTCCTCCTCCTCCTGGGTCTTTGACTCCTGTGCCAGGGGACTCCCAGCCTGTGGCTGGCATGGTCCACCACCTGGTATGCCATGCCTGCCCTGTGACGGGTCCTCACCAGTATCTGCATCCACTGTGGGGGGAAACCAGACATTACCTCCTCTGTCATGCATATGCCACATCATGGAAACACAGTATGTGGCTCCACAGGCTGTTGGGCCACTGGAACATGCTGTTGTGTGACAAACAGGCTGCATCAGTCACCATCACCCTGGGCCAGCGCCTCCCATTGTAACTGCATGAGGAGACGAGGGCACCTTTGCCGCATCTCTCTTTCCTTTTTCCTTAGGTCCTCCACCTGGGGGAACAGCAATTGATGGGATTGTTAGGGGACAGACAGCCCTGACCATCAACTACTGCACATCACACATGGCTGTGAGCAGCAGTGGCTGCCCCTGCTGTACACTGTCGGTCCTATGCTTGCTGTTGACAATGCCACCTGCATGTCTGCGAGTGCGGCTGGGCATGTGTGGATTGCCACCATGTGGCCTGTGTGCCACTACTGACCACCCAGTGCCTACCTGATGACCTACCCTTGCATGACGTGGTCACCCCAGGGCATATGTGGCATTGTCATGCTGCAGCTCTTGTGCATCGTACCGGCAGTGCTGCAGGGTACCGTTATCCATGTGATGGGTTGCCAAGGGGGTGTTGGGGAAGGTGCCACATCCTACACATATGCTCTACTGCATGTCTGCTACACCTTCTGACATGACTATAACATGTGGTTACCATGTGCTGTGCCTGCATATGCTCGTGCCACAATACCAAGTGGCAACAGCACTGCACATGTGGCTGGCCATTGTGTCATGCACACAGCAGTAACCGCAGCCACATAGGTC
Organism: Ichthyophis bannanicus; assembly: GCA_033557465.1. Classification (NCBI taxonomy): domain Eukaryota; kingdom Metazoa; phylum Chordata; class Amphibia; order Gymnophiona; family Ichthyophiidae; genus Ichthyophis; species Ichthyophis bannanicus. The sequence continues at coordinate 851,700,186 of CM066032.1, forward strand.
CATGGTATGTACCACAGACCTTGGTAATTGGGTCTGAGGCCACCTGGGGATAGGGCAGACCAGCACACATCAGCAGCTGCACCTAATTACCACCAGGATTAAACACAGACCTCTGTGATTGGGCCTGAGGCCACCTGGGGATAGGGCAGACCTGCACACATCAACAGGTGCAACTACCATACCACTAGGACTACTAACAGACCTCTGTAATTGGGCCCGAGGACACCTGGGGATAGGGCAGACCTGCGCACATCAGCAGGCGCACCTACCATACCACCATTTCTGCTAACAGACCTCTGTAATTGGGCCTGAGGCCACCTGGAGATAGGGCAGACCTGCGCACATCAGCAGGCACACCTACCATACCACCAGGACTACTAACAGACCTCTGTAATTGGGCCTGAGGCCACCTGGAGATAGGGCAGACCTGTGCAAATCAGCAGGCACACCTGCCATACCACCAAGACTACTAACAGACCTCTGTAATTGGGCCTGAGGCCACCTGGGGATAGGGCAGACCTGCCCCCATGCACTTACCTCACGTGGGTATGATGAGGCCGCATTGAAGCGCCTGTTCAGGCGCCCCCAGGCCCTCTGAACTCTAAGTAGTCCTGTCATCTGGAGGAACCAGGAAAAAGATGCCTATGCCTGCAGCAAATTAGTTTTCCTAGCAATTCTAGGCTGTCTATAGAAAACGCAGGTTTTCTCAACCTCACCGCCATGTTGTGTACTGTGCGGGGCCTTATGATGCGGTGACGTCGTGTATGCACAGTAAGGCTTGGTAAAGCATGTTACTGTATGCATTGTCTAGGAACACACTTGTAGCACACATAATAACGCGCATTTGAATGTTTGTGGGAGTGAACATATACTTCACATCAATGTGACAACACGCGGTGCGTCTAACACTGTGCACGCAGTGCCTGTTGTATACTACATGTACCATGCACATTTACTTATTCTCTCTATGTGCATACTCTTTCATGCACAGTCCATATATCACGCACATTACAGGTGGCGCTATATGGCTCTGAAGGCGCGTTATGCACGTTAGCGTGCCTTGACCATTTCACGTTCATTACCGTGACATTGCACGTTAGTGTGAACAACATCTGCCACCGTTCACAGATATGAGCACAGGTGAGCCATGTACATCTACAGTATACTAATAAGTACTGCATATGCTCTGCTAGAGACAGGGGTGGTTTTCGGGATCGCGCTGCCATTTTTTCTGCTGTGTTTATGCGGGGCCTCATGATGCCGGGATGTTGCGTATGCATGTAAAGCGTGTTACTACGCGCACTGGATTACAACACACCTGATGCGCAGCACGCACAATAACGTGCGTCTAAGCGCCTTAGGTTATGTGGTCAGGTTATGGCGCGTAACAACGCACGTCCCAAACACACGTCACATGCATTATTATGAGCACTGTCCATTACCCTTCCTCTGTGCTCTCTCCAGTTTTAGGACTACAGCTGTTCCCCTGCCTTCCAGCCCTGTCAACCTGATGCATCTTACCCTCCTTGAGATACCTTAGACCCAAGGTGCCTTAGGTTGTGGATGTTGTCAGGGGGTCAGACCAGTTCTGGACCTGTTGCTAGGCCACTGGCAGACCAACAGTAGTACTAGGAGCCTCCGCAGCCCCAAACCATGGTCTGACATTCACCAGCAGCAGGCACAGTCAGACTGCTACACCACACCAGGTATTCCAGCCATGCACAAACTAACCGCGGACACTCCGCTAGCCAGTCAGTCTTGCATGTTCACAGTGGAACTACGCGCACCCGACAGGTGCCCCACTGATTGGCCCTCCAGAAAAGGAGGCACACATATATCACTTGAGACAGATACTATGTAGCATTATGTGGGAACATAGCCATGCCATGGTCACTGTTTGGTCAGTGTGAGAGTGCCTTAACAGCAAGACATGCTGTGGCCACCTTGTCCATGCAGGTGGTGGTTGGGCACTACAATGTCCCAGCCATTGGCCTGTGCAGATGCATCCTGCCCATTCTGCCCTGTCCGGCCCATACCCACAATACCTTGCTCCTCATTATGCACATTTGCAGGCTGACAATGGAAACAGCGTAAGAATTGTGGGCCCAGTGAGGTGTAGGCAGCCACAAAACAATGGGTAGACATACACACACACACTCCTATTGCAGCATTGTGCAGTGATAGGGGTGGTTGGCAGCCCTGCCCACCACACTGGTCCTGATCACAGTGCCAGCATTGCTAAGGTGTGCAGGCACCCCTCTTGGGCTTCCTGCCTATGTTGTACATTGCTGACGCTGAAATGGTATCACCCTCTGGCAAATGTGCATCTAATGACAGGTTTTCACTCCCCGTAATGTTCGACCCTTCATTTCCCCATGTTAGTGTAACAGGAGCCTCTCCCCACCCATTGACCCCTTCCCTCCACCCTCTCTCCATCCTCTGCAGGACTTACCGCGGCCGGTGACGTTAACACGCATTAACGTAGCTGCTGCTATGTTATCACAGTTTAGTAAAACATACCCCAATGAGAAATAAAATACAAAAATTAGAAATATATATGCAATACCACTTAAAGGTCAGTTGCATACATACTCCATTAGCAGTCAGGACATTGTATATTAATATGTAAATAGTTATGTATCAACTAACCTACACAATACGCATCCTGGGGTTGTTGGAAGGTGATATGTTCCATGTATATAGGTTATAGTTCTATATTGTTATACATTGTTCTATGTAAACCTAATTGTTCAATGAAAACTGCCCCTGATCACTGGAAGGGGCGGTATATAAAACGGTTCAAATAAAAAATAAATATATAAAGAAATAAATAGTGACAAACAAACACCTGTTAATAAAACATATATATGAAACCTAAAGGATACTTATAAGGCAATTGCTACAAACAATAACATAAAAATTATACAGCTGACTCGCTTCATAATCTATACATAAGCACAAAAATAACAGAAGAATGCTAATGTTAGCTAAAAAAGCATGGACACTAACATATAATCCACAACCACTAAGCTTAAAACTATTACAAAAAGAAAAAAAGACAAAAGTGAAAAAACAAGGACCAAAGAGAAAAGAAGCTGTTACAATCCTACCAGTAGCTGAAAGCACAATAAACTGTATAACAGCAAAGGAAAAAGTATATAAGACATAATACTTGTGGTCAGCCAACTGAGTAATGCCAAACAACGGCAGCAACACAGCAGTACAACAATGGTTTTAAAAGATCAACCTCTCCTCACTTAACTCTTCAGAAGAAGGAGAAAGCCTTGAGAGGGGAACATATATTATGAGTACACGCTTTAATTTATACCCCTATTGTGTAGCCACATAATTAGATTATATATCTATCCATTTCTAGCCTTATTATAGCAGTAAGAATAATTAAAAAAATATATAGTTAAAAAAAAACTTGTATGCTAAAATATGAAGCATTAAAGACTGCATTATGGATCAAAAAATAAGCACAGAAAGTATAACAGCCAGGAAAAGTAAACACATAGTAGTAAGGCAATAAAAATGGGCATAAATAACACAAAATAAAATATATAGCTGTACACAGAACCTAACGCATTAAAGCTACGGAACCAGCAAAAATCAGCTCTTACTTTCGGCGTCTACTGAGAAAGTGAAAAGATTCTAGAGCACATGACCTCCCTTAAAACCTACCTTGGACCCGTGCACTAATGCATATGTAAATTAACCTAAGAAGAACCGAATTATGCATAATAAACCTAGATCCAGCACTGAAAGATGCTATGATATCTCCGTACACTGTGGAGGTTATTCTGAGCCACGAATAGCAGAGATGGACGTCCCAACATGACAATCATCCCCGCTATTCATGCCAGTTCTTGCCCCCGACTAACTTCTCTGCCGGTTTCACGCCATGGCGCCGTGGATCCATTGAAAAGCCTTGACTGAGTTAGCCGGGTGCAATCCTAAATTTGCAGGCCAGGGGGACTAGACGTGCCCCATGGGATCAGAATCGCATCCTCTCTGTGTGTCCACTTCAGACAGGACGCACAGAGGGGATCTACATCTGGAACAGAATTGGGCTCTGTCCCTTTAGAAACTGCACTAACTGAGCGGTGCTCATTACACAAAGACTGGTCAAATGCTAAAGAAAAGAGTGGCTCCGCAAATATTTCCATTGGTAGAACTGCATATAGATAGAAAGAAAGAAAAAAAAAAAACAAGCTCCTTATATGGAGATTCCACTCTTTTTATGAGAAAACATTAATATGCATATGCAACATTTCTTAAAAATGCCTCTGCCCAGAGTACTTTAAGAAAGTTACATCAAAAGAGTGCAATAGAACAGGAGGTACCAACGATTCAATTCGCAAAAAGAGTATCGCTGTATAGCCATTTCTGTTGGGATAAAGAACACTGAGTGCAAATCCTAACATTAAATGTAGCAAACTGCTCTATGAACTAGAACACACATATAAATAAGACCTGTATGTCATAAAAGAATTTCTTTAGAAAAACGAGGTGGAGAATCTTCTTACAAGAAAAAAGGGTGAGGGGAAAAAAAGAAGGTATCAGAAACTTCTATCAAGAACTGACTTGATAGATGTCTAAATGGTACCATAATAATGCTTTAATCCTGCAATGCAATGTGTGCCTTTAAGTCAATGCTGACTCCTGGATTTTCTTGGCAGTGAGACCAGAAGAAGATTGCCAGGCCTTTCTTCCAAGGCAATGGAGGGTTAAGTTACTTGCCCAAGGCCACAAGGAGTGCTAGTTGGGAATTGAACCTTGGTGACCAAGCTAGTGTTCTAACCACTAGGCCACTCCTCCAGTCCCTGTAACCCTAAAGGCACCAATCAAAGAAGAAACACTATCCAGAATCAAAACTGTAAAAGGCATCTTATTCAAAGGATGCTATGGTTCATATAAGCAAAGCTATAACAAGCGTTTTATTTGGAAAATACTACCAAAATAAAAACAAACAAGAATATTAAACCACGAGCCAAAAAATGTAACTGAAGAATACTACTCATCTATACTTGTCTAAAAAGGAGACACAATGCCCAAAAACTAAAAAGGGGGGAAAAAAAGGAAAAAAGGGGGGGGGGGGGAGAAAAATCCCCTTATTATAGAAAGGAACACTTCTCAAGGAGAAGTTCCTAAAACACATTCATCCCGATTCTGTCCCAGACGTAGAAGCCCTCTGTATGTCCGTTCTGAACCAGACATACAGAGGGCATCACGATTCCGATCCCACGGGGCACGTCTAGCCCTGCGGGATCAAAATCGCAATCAGGCCTGTATGTGCAGGCACTGCCCGACTAACTCAGTCAGGGCTTTTAAATAGAGCCGTGGCGCCATGATGTCCGGTTGCCATATCACCGTGGCTCCATTTAAAAGCTGCGATCCCGGCTGCCGGCTCTTGCAGCTAATTCCCCGCAGCCCGACCCCCAATCTGGCTGCCTACAGCCAGGGTAGGGCTGCAGGGAATGTCCTCAGCCCCACCCTGCCCTATCTGCACCCAGGCCCGCCAATCCACTACATCCAGGGAAGTTATTCCACCTCAGAGGTGCAATAACTTTCCCATACAAGTTGCCAGCTCTGGATGTACAGGACCAACATTAATTTTATTTATTAATTTTTCTATACCGCCTCTTCCAGAGATCTGGGTTGGTTTACAGATAACGAAACGTTACATAAAACAGTAGTAAAGCTATTTACATTGCAAAATTGGGATATTTAACAAGTGAACACATTACAAGTTTTATATAAATGGTAGAGAGAATTGCTACATGAGATCCGTAGTCTTAACATTAATCAACTAGGAACTATATAAAGGGTTTACTATGCTTACTAGGGGTGATTGTTAGACCTAGGTGGTTGGGAGAAGAGATGTTTCAGCCCTACTCCCTGTGGTAATAGTAGGCTTAGACTTGCAGGGGGGTTGTCACTAGAGGCCTGCTGAGCCTACTATTACTACAGGGAATAAGACTGGAATACCTCTTCTCTCAACCACATAGATCTAGCAATCACCCACAGCAAGCACAGTCAGACTGCACCTGCTACCCATCACTGGGTTTTCCAGCAATGCACATTCTAACATGGACAGTCTGCTGATCAGTACACATTGCATGTACAAAGAACAACCACATGCACCCAGCAGGTGGTTAAGTGATCACACACCCAGGACAGGAGGTGCACCCACATCATTAGAACCAGACACTATGCAGCACTATGTGGATACATAGCCATGCCATGGTCACTGCTCAGTCAGGGTGAGAGTGCCCTCTCAGTAGGACATGCTGTGGTCACCCAGGCCATGCATGTGGCAGACGGGCACTACAGCATCTCAGCCATTGATCTTACGTCTGATTCAGACCCATCCTGGCCAATCCACCCTGTTTCAGGCCATACCCACAATACTTTGCTCCTCATCATGCACATTTGCAGATTAATGCTGGAAACAGCTTAGGCACTGTGAGGCTCAGTGAGGTGGAGAAAGTCACAAAACAATGGATAGACATAAATACACACACTCATATTGCCATGCTGTGCAAAAATGGGGATGGTTGGCATTCCTGCCTGCCACCTTGGTCCTGATATCAGCTCAGGCATTGTTAATGTGTGCTCCTTGTGCAGGAGCTAGTAGTGTGCTTTGATGTTAACCCCTGCTCAGCGTGCAGGTGCTGTCAGCCTGACTCTCCATCCAACTGAGGATAGTGGAGCCTGTCTGTGTGACTGATGGGTGTTTGTACCCTTGCTGGCCGATTCATTGGGGGTTGCACATGTTGGTGTTGTACCTGCACTGTGGGCTAAAGTTTAGCCACAGGGACGTGCAATGCATAATCCACAGCCCAGACCCAAACCTTTGACCCTCCACTCATATACACACCAACTGTGTGCATAGAGCCACAGTGCTGCCATATGGTTACAACATTCCCTGGGGCTGACCTACTTCGCATCAGACAGACCTTGGCACATGTTGTATTGTGCACTGTGCATAGGACCAGGGCATGGCTTTGGTCTGCTGCAGGCGGGTGCTGCTGCCCCCTCCACCAACACCTCATACCATGCTGACATGCCCCTGTGCTGTCCGTGTTGATGGTATGTAGTCCCAACCCATCAAACATGTGGGTTGGCGAGTGCCTTGGGCACAAAGACCGGATTGGAGGGGGGGGGGCTGAGGCATGCATGGATGGCCACACATCCCCCCACAACCATCTGCCTCTGCAGGAATCCCATCACTGCCTGCTAATGTTATGTCTCTTCAACCTTTGGAAGAGATGGTTAGAGGTCTATACAACATTGCCTGGAGTAAATTGGGTAAATGTGGATCGATTATTTACGCCAACCAAATCTAGTAGGACTAGGGGACAAGCAATGTGGCTACTGTGTAAGCCATTGAGGACTACTGGGGGTGAATAGTTTCTCAGTCAACGCATATTCAAACTCTGGAATTCATTTCCGGAGGATGTCATAAAGGTTGCTAGTGTAGCTGGGTTTCAGAAATGTTTGGGCAGGTTCCTGGGGAATGGTCCATAAACCATTACTAATGAGGGGCCCAGAATATCCCCTGCTTGCCCAGTACACACACACTGTGCATCCTGTGTGTCTTTTGTGAAAACTGCTAGGCATCTATGACATATATTGGCCACTGTTAGACACAGGATACTGGGCATGATGGACCTTGGATGACACAGTCTGGCATATTTTCAAGTCTTATGTTGTTATGTGCCACCTAGGCTACTGCCTGGTCCACCCTGTGCACCAGAGGCCCCCATTGCATGACCCACATGCACCCTCCTTTGCCCCATTTGCACCATAGACATAATGCCCTTCCATACTTGGGCACTATGCTGTTGCTGTTAATGGAGCACTACTATCACTCATTTGGGCTCCCCTGTCTGTGCAGCACATTGCAGACATTTAAATAGGCTCTCTCTCCTCAAAATGCACCCTTACCGCGAGGTTTTGATATGAGTTAAAGTTCCCGCCCACTCCCCGCCCATTGACCCCCCCACTCTCTGCCCCGTGGATGCCTACTCTCCGCCCACAGGGTGCTTTACACTACCTGTACTGTTAGTGTATGCTAAAGTGGCCGTTTGGACGTGCTAAGGGCACAAGTGCGCAGGTGGCGTGCACTAACGACACACTTGCTCCTTTATCATAGTTTTGTAAACATCCCCCTTTGACTCTGCTTCCCTACCACTAAAGCTGCTCTATACCTGTGGCTCCCAAACCTGTCCTGTGGGGCCCCAGCCAACTGGGTTTTCAGAATATCAGCATGAATATGCATGAAACAAATCTGAATGTAATGAAGGCAGTGCATGCAAATATATCTCATGTATGCTCATGGCAGATATCCTGAAAGTCTGTCTGCCTGGGGTTCACCCAGGATAGATTTGGGAATCACTGCTCTTTTCAAATTCTGCTATTATTTTTTTCCCATGACCTCTGTTGGGAGAATTTTCTTGGCATTCACCCTCCTCTGCCTTGTGGAAAGAAAGCAGAAAACATTGTCCACCACTGTTATGTTTATTTAATAGCAACACAAGAAATCTGTTATTCTGCCTTTCCTGTCTTGGTATGTTGTCGAGTTGATGTACTCTGCAGTATGTAAAAGCAAGCAAGGTGATATTAATAACACTGTTTATTGTACCCATTTAGAAAAGGAAAGATTTCAGTTTCCTAAGGAGGAAGACAGAGCAAGTAAAACAATAAAGATCAACTGGGGACAAGCCTGCACCGACACTAACTCAATCATCACTCTTAAAAAAAAAGAACTAAACAAGATTATTTTCATAAACCAGGTATGCAAATGATGCTGTTCAATTATGTTTTACACTTTTAAATACGACTAATCAGCATTAGCTTACCAGTGACAAAAGTTAGAATTTTAGAGCAACGTTGCTTAAAATACCTCCTCAGATTTAGACTTTGATTTATATTAGCACGACCTTGGGTGGAACAATAGCAAAAGTTCAATGTTTCACTCGTAATCATAAGCAGACGCGCCGATTTTCTTGGAGGTCATATTTAAAGATCCCTTTACTCCTCAGAATGAGCTCTAATTTCATAATATGATGGTTTTATCCAGAGTTAACAACTTTGGTTTGGCTTTGAGTTCTAATCTTGGAAAATGTAAAGCAATGGTTTGAAGAAGCTCGGGCTGTGAAAGTCAGGAATACTGCAGCTTAGTAAAAGCAGATGTTGCTTGCAGGGACCTCACAACCACATTCATTTCAAACGCTATTGCTGCCAAATCAGGTTAACATTCCCTAAAGCTCCTCTAGCTGTCTTTCCCAAATGGGGCTCCTATAGCAGGCTCCATGTGGTATGAAGGAGAGCTACAGCAATCTGTGCTGGTGAATAGGCCTCTTCTATCTGAACATGAGTTTCAGCAATCGATCAATTGAAGTCTGTTTACAGTACTGTCAAATGTTCAGCTGGGAGACAGATGGGGCTTGATTTTATAACAGAGCATTAATATGGAATGTCCAAAAAAGCGCCTATTTTATGCTTATATTTGAAAGGTAGCATAGGAGCTTATGCGCCTTCGTTAAAAAAATGCTCCCAAAAGCAGCTCCAGCATGCAAATGTCTGCACAGATTTATACCAGCTTCAAAAACCACATATACATCACTGTGCTTCCTCACCCGAACTACACTATAGAGATCACGTGATGTAGGCGAACTTTCCTTGTGTCTACTTTTTATGTGTATATGTGGTCACACAATTAAAGAAAAATCTTTTCCTGCGTGTAAACAATTTTTACATGAAGTAAATGTGTTCGAAAATTACATTCTTTTCCCTCAAACACATACTTTCTTAGCAAGGCTTTGTACGATAACATATCAGAATGAGATGCATGTTATGAAGTGGAGAGAAGGACATACCAAGGGTAAGACTGCTATTAGAGAGGATTGGAGCTGTGTATGAAAGGTGATTCCATGAATCATAGAGTGTGTATAAAAGAGATTAGAGATGAAAGTTGCTGGGGAGGCAGCAAGGGGAGCAACAGATCTCTGAGGTATAGGGAGCTAATTACGCTGAGGTCCCACTGAGGAGGTGAGGTGCTCACATTCCCTATCTGAAGAGTGGATGGCAGAATTCCAGGAGGGACTCAGCAGTCTAGAGTAGTCTGGAAGACATTTATCCCAATTCGCGGAGATCAAGGGCTCTACCTGGAGAAAAGGTTGCTAACCCCTCCCCCTTCCTCTCTTCTCTATTTCTGTGCTTAACACGATACTCTTCCCTATTTCCTCAGTTCGCAACCTTAGTATCATCTTTGATTCTACTCTTGTTTTTTTCTGTGCACATCCAATAGATTGCTAAAACCTGTTGCTTCTTTCTACATAACATCAGCAAAATTTGTCCTTTCTTTTCTGAGCACACTGCTAAGCCCTTATCCACTCTCTAGTCTATTGCAACCTGCTCCTTGCTGGTCTCCCCCTGAATCATCTCTCTCTCCTTCAATCTGTTTAAAACCCAGCTGTATGGCTTATCTTCTACCAATGTTGCTATGATCAGGTAACCTCTCTTCTCAAGTTACTTCGCTGGCTCCCTATCTGTTTCCGCTTCCAGTTCAAACTTCTCCTACTGACCTATACGTGCATTCATTCTGTGGCTCCTCACTACCTTTCCTCTCTTATCTCACCCTACACCCTTCGTGGGGAACTCCGCTGCTCTGGCAGATTCTTGTTATTTGTGCTCTTCTATGCCTCTGCCAACTCCAGACTTTGTGCATTACATCTCGCTGCTCCATATGCCTAAAACAAACTACCTGATTCAGTACGTCAGGCTCCTTCTCTAGACCTATTCAAATCCAGGCTAAAAACCCACCTCTTCGAGGTTGCTTTTGGATCCTGATGCCCGTCTCTCTCTTGTTCACCACTTAAGTGTAAATTACCATACTCTAGTCCATCTGTTACATCTATAGTACAGTGCTGCATTCACCTCGTAATGCCATACACATGATAAGTAGTAGTAGTAGTAGTAGCAGTAATAATCCACTGATAACTCTGTGAGGGATGAGGTTCCATGAAGGCCTCATTAGGGACAGAAGCCTACATATGAAGTCCTAAGGAGTCTTTGCATTCCTATAGCTTGCTCAAGAAGCTTAAGGGGTGATTTTGTATGGAATGGATCTGATCTTTTTTTTTTTTTGTTTTGAATGTTATATATCTGTGAAGAATGGACTGCATAAGCTAGAGACTATTTCTTTTATGTACTAGATATTTAATGTGATGTTTCTGATGATCTTTACCTCAGTAAACTTTATTTTCTTTTGTATATAGCAAGACTTGGGGGTATGTTTACTAAGCAGTGGTAATGAAGCAAATGAGCCATTAGCAGTTACCATTGCGGAAAGTGCCAATAACACCGGCTTAACACCCAGTAGCATGTTACCGAGTGGCAAAGTACAAGGGGGTGGAGAAAGGGCATTAACTGGGTGAGAATAGGTGGAGAGAGCGTGTGTGCCCTTAACGCCGGTTCTAGTATTGTGCATTGCAGGCACAGCAGCTGGGAACCCTAACACCAGCTTGAAGCTGGCATTAGGGGCTCTTTTCGGAGACAGAGAGCCATTCTCAACTGTTAAACACCACACAGGGAGCCCATTCACATGTATGCAGTGTACACCTCCCAGACAAAAGTCCTGAAATTACTGATAGTAGTGGTTCATTGGCAGTCACAGCATGGTGCTGTTTCAATAAAGGGCACTATGTTGGTGGTGCCAAAGAGGCAAAGGTGCCATGTCAGTGATTCCACAGGGCCGGTTAGTCCTCTAAGAGGACTAGGCGGCAACCTAGGGTGTGCATCTGCAATGTCTGGTATGACAATGCTGTGACAGCCGCGGCATTCTCACATGCTGCCACTGTCATAAAGGACTCATGCCACTTTTACTGCCACCATGCAGCCATATTAGCATCATGAGGGATGCGGGTGGCGGCAGCAGCTTCTGCCTAGTATAGAAGAAAACCTTGGCTCAACCCTGTGCATCAGGTGCAACGCTGCTGTGTCTACTGTCAGGGGCATGTCACTGCCAGGTAAAGCAGAGCCCATGGCAATTCCTCACTTCCGTGTGGTGGTAAGGCTTAAGGCAGCAGCACACCTAGCCGTATGCACACCACTGCTTTCAGAATGCCCGCAGCATTGAAGCGGTGGCTGTGCATGCTTGCAGGTATGGAGGGACAGGCCAAAATGCCATCCACCATGATCGGTGGACCTAGGCACCCACCTAGTTCGCCTAGTGGATGGGCTGGTCCTGGGTACTGTGAGCCATAAGTAGCCAAGTTAGGACTGACCATTCATTTCCTAAAGAGATACAACTGTGCATGACCCTTAAACTGCAATGTGCAAGAATGTGTGTGCATGCACCAGGATATCTGCATGAACCAGGTACCCTTCTTTGAGTAAACACCCAGCTATTCACACCCATTGGAGCCACATGGAATCTAAACTACTCACTGTGGTCTGCAAAATGAGATTATTCCAGGACTGGCCCACAAGCACACATCAGGAAATGGTTACATTGGTCACTCTGCTAGGTCACCCATGGTGTGTTCATGTATTATGGCCTGCCCCTCTGGCAGGAGATCCTATATGTAAGATATGAACGTCAGCTGAACCAGCAGCACATCAATGCAGTTCTACATACAGACCTAACAAGATATTCTTCCCCCATACCTGCCAAACATACCTTGTCAGACAAGTATGGCCCAGAGCCTGCAGAAAGCTACGCAGACATAGGCATACCCCAACTCATGCCCTCATGCATCCTGACAATGACCACATATATACAAATGGAGCAATGTACCCACACTCCCACCTGGCTGTTCTGTGGTTCCCAACACATGACTACTGTGTGTAGCAAGAAAAGGGTCATGGGTTCAAGACCAGCCTGTGGATCAAGACTGATATGCTGGCATTGCTGTCCAGAGCCTATGTTCACATGCACAGAAGCTCTGAGGGCTACTCAGTCTCTGCATGTTTTACATCAGAAGCCCTGTATGACAGTCTCACCTGCTCTCCACGGGCACCAAGCCACAAGGAGATTGTTAGAGTACAAAGAGGCAGGGAATGGCAGCATATGTGTAGCCAGCAACTGTACCAACATCTAACCCTATGTCCAATCTGCCATGCTTTCACATGCTCTTGGGTAGGGGAGAGAACAATGTCCGAAGCGTGGAAGAACGCATGTGCTGCACTCGCCATTTTCACAGTATCCATGGCTAAGTACATTTCATAATATGGGAGTACGAGCATGGCACTATGTTCAATGCTCACTGCCAAAAGCTGTGTAGGGGAGCACAGTATTTGGGTACATGACAGAAATAGGCCACTGTGGACCAACATGCACTCGCAGCCTCTCTCTGTCCCACTTTCTAGTGTGCTTTGCATTGTATTAGCTGTCCTCAAGTTCAAAATAAAAGGTTACACAAATGAAGAGCTGAGGATTCTGGGTATTGTCTAAAACAGAGCAGTTTGCACAGGCTGTATGTGAGTCAGAGATTAAGTAAATGGCTGAGCCATATTAACGTGTGTCTGGCATGAGCATAGCCTGTGTGCACACATCTGTTCATGCTGAGAAGTTACTCTGACTCTGACCGAGCTGTGGCTATGTCACGGCTATGTATCTACATAATGCTTGAACAAGGTGAAGTTGCATTGGCATTAGTGCTGGATTTTTTAAAAATTTTATTTAGTTATTTATTGCTATCCAGTTACTAGCCAGGTTGTTGGCTGTTCATGCAATTTGTATGAAACCAACCTCATTATGATAGTTATGAGTGCATGCAGTGGGCGATGATTAGCAGACATGGCACAGAGGCTAGGTGAGTGGTTGACACAGCACAGTGTTGCCCAACATATGTAGGCTGACTGTGAGTGATCTAGCTGATTAGATTTCTCAAAAAGAGAGGCTAACAGCTTTTTCTATTGCTGCTAGTAACCTGATGCTGACTATGTTTTTGGCAGGGCCTGCTGGTTGGTGTCAGCACCCCAGCACCCCCTCCTGCTTAGACAACACTCACTGTATTCAAGTTCCTTGAAACAGCTACTGCGACCTTAGGGTATGATATAAGATGTTATAGGAGAGTCTCTGACCAAAACAGGTGCAGGACACAAGGGCCACACAGGACATGCCATGCCACATCTCCATGGTGCAGTTGTATAGAATTCCAAACAGCTAGCATCACACACTGCACACAACACCTACAGCACTCCAGCAGGGAAACAAATCTGTTTCAGAACCTAGAAAAACCACCTTTTGTGTTGCTTGCTCTGGGGACCATATCGTGGACATGCCAGTTCCTCCAGGGCACACTTCTACTCAATCCTATGCCACACACTGACATCACAGCAGATTACATGAGCACCCCTCACTGATACAGTCCAACTGCTTCCCACATTATCCTCACACTCACTGTCTGACACGTAGGAGACATATGGATTTGACAGGTCCATCATCAGCTATTACCTTTTCTTCCATCCAGCACCTAAAATGTGACTTGAGGAAAGACTCCCTTATCCTGCGTTAAGGAAACCAACCTTATTGGGCATTAACACCCTTACCACCCTATATCCTCTTATTGCTCGATAAGCGGGTGCTAGCACCCTTACTGCCAGAACACCTTCTCCCTGCCCCTGCCTTTGCCACATGAAGAAACCCTTAACACTGTCATTTGCACTCACAAAACAGTGCACCCATGCTATTGCTTAGTAAACATACCCTTTGTGTGTAGAGTGTTTTTATGAAGAAAGTGATTCTCTAGGGCAGAGGTTCCCAATCATTTTGGGTGCGTGGACCCAAATGTTCAGGGACTCTTAGTTCATCCCAATCATTCTTTCTGGATCCACTGCCTCTTCTCAAAGCCAAGCCTGTCCCCAGCCCTCTTTATCTCCCTCACCCTTCCTGTCTCCACCCCAGTTTCCCTTTCTTTCTCTCCCTCTCCAGGCAGTTCCCTCCAGTCTTAGTCTATCTCTCTTCCTCTCTCCAGCCAATTTACACCAGTCTCTATCTATTTTCTCTTTTCAGTGTCCTGTGGACCACCTCTAGTGGTCTCATGAACTTCTAGGGGTCCATAGGCCATAGGTTGGGAACCAATACTCTAGAGCAGTAGCAACTTGTGGTCCAGTGATCTCTGGGGGTCTGAAGGGCAGGGGATCTTCAGGATATAGAAAAGAGAAGAAAAAGAGAGAAGCTAGTGGAGATTGGCTGGGGGAAGAGAGACAGAAACTAATAAGGATGGCTAAAAAGAGAGAATTGATGGAAGGAGAGATAAACTGGTATATCCTGGTTAAGAAAGAAAACTTGCTAAAGAGGGCTAAGGGAGACAGATTGGCACTGAGGAGGAGAGGGTTCATGAAAAGTGGTGGGGATGAACTATGAGTCCCTAAATTTCTTGAAGGTCAATAAGGGGTCTAAATATCTAAAAGATTGGGAACCTCTGCTCTAGAGCCTTGGTCTTCACTTTTGGTGCTTGAGGGCCCCTAACAAGTCAGGTTTTCAGGATATCCCTAATGAATATGCATGGATGAGATTCTCATTTCCACTACCTCTATTGTATGCAAATCTTTTTCATGCAGATTCTTTATGAATATCCCTGGCCTGTTGGCAGCCCTTGAGGACTGATAGTGAATATCAAAGCTCTAGGGCCTTACAGCTTTGCTGCCCCTATCCAAACATCTGTGCTCCAGTCGGCTAGGTTTTTTCCACTTTGCATCATCTGATGGTATCCCATTCAGTTTGTAGGGAGTCCCCTTCCAAAAAGAGCATTACTCTAGCAAAACCAATTTTATCAACACCATCTTTGATGAAAGTTAGCTTTCAGGAGTCAAAAGAACAAAACTTCCTTTCAAATGTCACAGTAACAGGATCCATGACATGAGCCATATACACTTTCTATTGCTGTGAACAGGCAGGAGATAGATCTGCATACATACTACACCCATTAAATGCAAACTTATCTCCTGCATATTCATTAGGGATATCCTGAAAACCTGACTGGTTTGTGACTCTTGAGGACTCAACTCGAGGACTCATCTGTGATAGAACAAACACTCCATTTACTTGAATTTACCCTCCATGTGCTCTCCCTTACTATTAACACTGAATTGAGTGCTTTGTCTTACCTTTTGCCTCTGTTATCTCTTTCCTGTCTCTTAATTCGCGTTCCTTTCTTTTTCTGAAGCAGTCTCAAATTTTGTATTGTAAACTGCTCTGAGACACCCAGTATGAGTGGTATATTAAATATGTAATAAAGATAAAGATAAATTTGCTGGTTAATTAAATACATTGGTTGTCTCTCTCAGGCTTTGAAAATGACCTTCCCTATGCCCACTTTTCTCAGAACCTTATGTTATCCATGGACAGTCCCATGCTTTCTACAAGTTTTGATGGTAACATAGCAGCTCCTTTGTCAGTTGAAATGGATGTTTCTTACAGTACATAGTCTGGGAGAAACAGAAACGATATCATAGTCTGTCAGTGATTGAAAGCCTGAGAGCAGAGCACAGAGTTTGATTTTCTATAGCATGATGCATTGGTAAGTAGCCAGGCCTTTCACATTCTCCAGTGAGAAACCACAACTCAGGACAGTGGAGGCAATTCTAAGCATATGTATTTAATACACCATCTGTATTAGGAAACTGTATCCCAACCCTAGAATGACACACATCCATTATCATTTATATTTCTACTTCCTCTTGATAATATTTCAGCTCATTCAAAGTCTTCGTCTATGTAACTAAGGTCTACATGGCATCCCTCCACTCTCAAAATGAGGAGGACATTCTTCTAGCAAGGCAGGGATGTGCAATCAATTTGTTTTGCCTAATGCAGACATTGTTGACCTGGAGAAAATCTGAGGTCGATATACTAGGGACGCACACAGGTCTGCCAAATCTCCAGGATGCCCCAGGCCTCATTACAGAGGTCTCTTACCCTTCCTGTTGTTATGGTACCTGCTCTTGGTTACGTTTCTCAGGTCTGCCATATCCCTAGGATTCCCCAGGCCTCATTACAGAGGTCTATTATCGATCCTGGTGTTATGGTACCTGCTCCTGTTTATGTTTCCTAGGTCTGCTATATCCCCAGGATGCCCCAGACCTCATTACAGATGTCTATTATCCATCCTGGTGTTATGGTACCTGCTCTTGTTTATGTTTCACAGGTCTGTTATATCCCCAGGATGCTGCAGACCTCATCACAGAGGTCTATTATCCATCCTGGTGTTATGGTACTGCTCTTGTTTACGTTTCACAGGTCTGCCAAATCCCCAGGATGTTGCAGGCCTCATTACAGAGGTCTATCATCCCTCCTGGTGTTATGGTACCTGCTCTTGTTTAGGTTTCACAGGTCTGCCAAATCCCCAGGATGCTGCAGGCCTCTTTACAGAGGTCTATTATCCATCCTGGTGTTATGGTACCTGCTCTTGTTTACATTTCACAGGTCTGCTATATCCCCAGGATGCTGACACGGATCAAGACACTGGACACGGATCAAGTAAAGAGGTGGTGGTATTGAGGTTTGATATGGTATCTTGAAGTTGTTTATTCAAAATTAGGAGAAATGAGCTCCATTCAATGATGTTATTTGTTGTAGTAGGAGTCAGGATAGAACTAGGACGGGTACTCTGTTTGAGTTTGCTGGCAAAGTGATTTGCCAGGAGTTGGGGGTCAATTAGTGTTTTGCTCGAGGTGTGTTCTGGAACTTTAGAAAGGGATTTAATAATCTCGAAAAGTTCCCTTGGTCTGTTGATGGCTTTTGATAAGGTTTTTGTGTGATGTAATCTTTTCATAGTGTTTATAGCTTCTTTATAGGATTTGAGGTTTGCAAAGTATTGAACCCTAAGTTCAGAATTTTTTGTTTTACGCCATTTAGCTTCTAGTTTCCTGAGGTTCTTCTTTAGGATACTAAGCTCAGAGGTGTACCATTTCTCCGAAGACTTTCTTCTTAATATTTTATTTGTGGGCAATGGTTTAGCTTCTGCCCCTACAACAGAGTTCCAGATTGATACAAGTACATTAAGATTGTTTGTATCAGTGTCTAACTTGGTGGAGATTGATTCCAAGAAGTTTTCCTTATTAAACTTGCGGAATCTATGTTCTTTGTGTTTGGTATTGAAATGTGTTGTTATGGGGAGTTGGAAAGGAAGAGAGAAATGTATTATGAAATGGTCGGACCAGGGTACCTGCGTTGTGGTAGGTGGATTAAATTGAGGTAATTGTGCGTAATGTGATGGGATGAATATTAAATCAAGAGTGTTACTTTTGCAATGAGTAGGGAGAGTAATTATCTGTTTAAATCCCATTTCATCCATTGCTTCAAGGAAAGATAGTTCCTGGCACTTTGGCAGGGAGGCGAGATTAAGATCTCCTAGGATAATAGAAGGTTTCCTCGAGGAGGATTTACCCACAACCTCAAGGATAGTGTCTAAGCTTTGCATATCAAGTGTGGGGGGTATATATAAGACAGATGGCCATAGTGTGACTTTCTATTCTGAGGATATCTATTCCATCATGTTTATCAAGTAAAGTAGATGTAAGGTTGAGGTCAGTTTTAGCTATTATTAGAACTCCACCACCTCTTTTTCGATCCCTATTACAGCTTAGCATAGTATAACCCTGTACTTTCAGTTGGTTAAGAAGAACTGAATCAGATTCATTTAGCCAGGTTTCAGTTATACAAAGAAGATGAGGTTTTTCATCAGCAATGAGGTCAATCATAATTGGGATTTTATTTCTAATCGACCTTGCATTGATGAGTATACATTTTAATTGTGATGTCTGGGTAGTGTCCTTCTTAGGGTTATCCATTGGTATTAGGTTTAAATGGATTAACCTTCAAACCTTGGAATGCTGGTGGTTGCGTAATCTATATTAGGTTTAAATGGATTAACCTTCAAACCTTGGAATGCTGGTGGTTGCGTAATCTATCCATGTAGGGGTGTATGTTGACATATTTTAGGGTGGTATGTCTGGGTCTGCATGGGATGATGTGAATGTGTGTAGGTTTAAGAATGTTTATATCTGGGGCTAGAGAGTGAATGGGGGGAGTGTGAGAGAGTAAGAAACCTAGAATAAACATCAGTATATTTAAGGTGAGTGCTAACAATCTTCTAAGCTCCATTATTGTGATTAGCAAGTGAAGGGCAGAGTAGCTATTGGTATAAATATTATATTATATACTCTACAACAGTAGTACAGTATACTATGATATATGATATATATATATATATATATATTTATTAGGAGTTGTCAGCAAGGATAATATCATAAAATCAGTAAGCAATTCTATTGATAGTTAATAGACGTTATATGGAGGAGAGTCAGGAGATGAAAAGCTGGAGAGCTTGCCTGGAGCTTCGTGGTGCTGTTGTTCGGATGGTGGTTCATTTCAGAGAAGCTGTACACTGTGGGGGCTTGAGATGACTATCTCCATGTCGCTTCAACAAGGTTTGCTAAAGATTTGTGGTGTTTAAAAGTTAATGGAAAGTGGGCCACCGCCTAAGGGCCACGCCCAAGGGCCCTCTGGCGAGGCCCTCAGGCGCGGGCTCGCCTGGCAGTGGGTTGCTTTTAAAGATACTGCTCCTCCTCCCACAGCCCCGACTGGGCTGGAGTGCCAGAGCAGGGACGCTTGCTGCTCTGCTGCGGTGCTCTACCCCAATTGGGGGAGTTTAAGAATGGCGGCAGGCTCAATTGAAGTTCCCGCCGGCAGCGGGTTGCTTTTAAAGATGCTGCTCCTCCTCCCACAGCCCCAATTGGGCTGGAGTGCCTGAGCAGGGACGCTTGTGAGGGATATGTGTGCATGGGTGCAAGGGCCGGCGTGGGTTGGGCCTGTGGCAGTGTGACTGGTGGTGTGCTGTAGGTGGCTGCGTGTAGCAGGCGCATGTGTAGGTGTGAGCCACACGGGTCTGTGTTGGGGCCCCTATGCCCCCCACTGATGCTGTCCCTTGTATATTGGTGCCTCCTGTGTCTGGCATCTGACACTACCATGGCCATTCCCCCCCAGCACCCGCAGCCACCCACCCCATGCCACCACATCGCCACCTGCATCCCTGCACCCAGTGCCTATGGCACACATACATGCAGTCCACCTCTGTCTCCCCCGCATACCGACCCATGTGGCCTTGCTGTCCTCGCTACCCCTGCACTGTGTCCCCACAATACATTGTCACCCAATGCTGCTACCATGGGCCTGTTACCCCCTGCCCCTGCACCCTCTCCCAGCCGGGGCTGTCACCCCCAGCACCTGCCTCCATGGACCGCTGTTGCTCCCTGGGGGAATATTGGCACGCAACGTGCCTGATGCGCGTCCATGGCCCCCACCCACCCCATGTCCCATGTGCTTTCCGGTGCCATGTGGGGTGCATACTCTGCCCCTCCTGCCCCAGCTTTCAGACATGATCCCCCCATCTCTGCTGGCCAGACTCGTCATGTGCTGCCTGACACCTGCTGACCCCCTGACGGGTCCGCACCTGGATCCATGCTCTGTCCTGGGGTCCCTGTGTTCACCCACATGCCTCGTCCCTCTGGCTGGGGTGATGGTGTCAGGCCCAGCACCTCTCCTGCATACCAGGCCGGCCCCCCCCTTCTGACCTGGTCCTGGCACCCCGACCATTGGCTGGTCCATCGAACCATGGTCCTCCTCCGCCCCCTCCCCTGCTGGCTGGCCACTGCCGGGTATATCCTTGTGTCCTTGTTCTCGGTTGGGTGTATGGCTCTGTACTGTCCTCAGTGGCCCCCTACCCTATGCAATGCTATCTCTGTGTGTGTACCTGTCGCTGCACCCCCACTGCTATGCCGTCCCCAGGGGTTGTACCCCATGGCTCTGTTCGTGGCATGCTCTTTTCACCCTGTTTACACAGTCCCTTGGTACACTATCCATGCCCATGTGTGCAGTGGCGGTCTGTGCACCTCACAGGACTATTCTTGGCACAGGGCCATGCATGGCAGATGGCAGCATGCTGTCCGCGCCCCTGTCTGAGGTTTTGAGGGCTGCCAGCCTATGAATGGGTGAGTGGGGTCCCTGGACCTGGCTGTGTGCCTTTGCAGGGCCCTGCCGGGATTGGCAAGTGCCCTGGGATGGCAATGCATGTTGACCAGTGTTGTGTCAGGGCCACATGGTGTGGTGCTGGGGACATGGCATGGGGGAGTGTGTGGGGTGTGTGTGGGATGGTGACCCCCCATTGAGCCAGGTTTTGGCCTTCTGCATGTGTGGGGTCTGCGGGTGGCGGCTTACAACATGCATGGCTGACAGGGGACTGTGGTCCAGGGGCAGTGTGGGGATGGTGCACCAGGTGTGGGTTACGCCATACGTTGCATGGGACTGGCTGAGGACATGCATCTCTGTGGGACCCCTGATGTGGCCCCCCCATCCCCTTTCATCCATCCCTGCACTCGCTTGTTTATGGTCTGTCACCGGAACACCTCTCTCTGTCTTAACTGCACGTGGGTGCGCTGTATCCAGTCCAGGGGGCAGGCCATGTATGTACATGAGCCCGAGTCGGTCTGCCAGGTGCTGCTCCAAGGTGGTCAGGGTGGTCCCCTGCACTGGACCCCCGCCTGTGCCCTGCGCATTGTGCGTCTCCCGTGAGAGTTGGGCACAGATGTTTCTCTTGATGTTGCAGTAGCGCTTGCGGAGGCTCTCTATGTCATGGTGTGGGCTCCCTGCTGCCGCCACCTCTGCCTGGACCTCTGCCCATGCACTTGTGTGTATGCCAATGGTGCTGGTTGAGCTCAGCTGGCCGAAGAGCACCTTGAACCTGTCGAGGATGCTAGCCAGGAGTAGGTCATTCTCCTCCTGGGTGAAGCGGACCTCACTCTTCCTGGCTTCCTCGGCTACGGGCATCTGGTGGCGCTTCGGAGGCACACCTCCAGGCTGTTCTGGTGTGTCGTATATGGCCCTGGATGGGCCTGCCATCTCACTCTCTGGATCTGCAGTGGTGTGGGCCGCTGGTGGCTGCTGGCTGCACTCCCCTCCTGCCTCATGGTGTCCCTCATCCTCCATGATGTGGTATGTACTGTGTACCATACACCCTTAGCGTTATGGGCATGCTGTGCCCAGTTATGTACCTAAGGCATGGTCCTACGCGCGTTCCGCATGGGTGTTGCGCACATGCGCAGTAGTGCGCATTACACTTGCAAGCACTCTACTGAGATTGGGTCCGCGGTGCATTCACATGCACGTCTGCACATGCTAGTGCGTGGGGACACCTCGTCTGTCCCATACGAGCACTTCTCCCATCCTGCGTGCACGTACGCACCTTATGCATGACGTATCTCATCCCGCGCTGTGTGCACATAAGGCACGTTCCTAGGCATGCTACGTCCTTTCCCTATGCTCCCCATCCTCAGATCTATCCTCGGCTTTGCTATTGGTGTGCAACGCTGCATATATGGCCCGTTTATCCTCCGGAGTGGTTCATGGTGCGTGCACGCACACTCTGCTGTTTATCATTGCTTTGGGTGCTGTCTGATACATACGGCACATTCTGATGCACGTAGTTGGGTCATGCGGCGTGTCCCCATGTGCTACTCTGTGTCAGACGTACGTGTGGCTGCCCCGCCTGCACGCATTGGAACATGCCTTGCATTCTGCCCTCACCTATGTGTCTGAGTGGGGTATGCAATGCGAAACACCGTACGTTTGTGCGATGCTGGGGTGCGGGGACACACCATGTGCACTCCTACCCTCATTCAGCGTACCCAATCATGGAACATGAATTTTGGGGAACGCGTGTTTCTGCGCACTATGGCATTATGCTTCTGTATGTGCAGGGCGTGTCTCATGCTGTTGCTGGTGCATGTCCCAGCATCACCAGGTGTGTAAGGTTTGCTCTGATTATTTTCCGCACTCCACACCCTATTTAACATCTACCTGTGCTCCATCTCATGTTTATCATGGCTCAGATCGTGAATGCGGGTTGTGCAGTGGTGGCGTTTGTGGAGCTGGCGAAGCTGCGGTTGCCTGAAGGGGGAGAAGGTGTCCCTGGGGCTGTGGCACTGGGCATGGGTGCAGTCCCGCTGCAACTCAGACCTGCAGCTGTGGGGGCTCCACAGGCCAAGGTGATACCAGCACAGTGCCATAGGCGTGCTGAGACACGACCCCACCTGCCACGCCTCTACAGGCCCAGGTCCATGCTCCAGGACATATGTGAGGACCAGGTCATCTCCCTCTACTGTCTGGACACAGGGGATATTAGGGAGCTCTATGAGGATCTACGACCTGACCTCGAGCCCCAGACTGCCTGGCCACATGCCATACCAGGATTGGCCAAGCTCCTGGCTGCCCTACATTTCTTTGCCTCTGGCTGTTTACAATCCTCAGTGGCCGCAGTGGGCAGTATGAGCAGGCCAGCATTCTCACGCTGTCTCCACCAGGTACTGCGGGCCATGGTCAGATGGGTTGGGAATTACATTGCGATTCCTAACAGTAGGCAACATTGGGGGGGCCCTGGGCCAGGCATTCCAGCAAATTGCAGGGATACCACACGTGATGGGAGCTATTGATTGCACAATGTTGCCCTGGCCCCACCACGCGACAGGGAGGTTGTGTTCTGCAACCGCAAACACTACCATTCCCTGAATGTGCAGGTTGTTTGTGATGCAAATATGTGTATACTGAATGTGGTTCCACGGTTCCCAGGGTCAGTCCATGACTCCTATATCCTGCAGCACTCGGCACTGTTTGGCCAATTTGAGGCTGGACAATATGGGGACTATGTCCTGCTGGGTGGGTATTTACCATATCTTATATGCATGTATGATATCTTGGGTTCCATTGTCACCTGTGTCCTCTGCATGCCTTTCCTTGCATTGTGGTTGTGGGGCGTTGCCTTGTATGGGGCTTTGTACAACGTCACACCCTGTCACCGGGGACGTGGCCACGTACCTCTGTGTGATTCTAAACATCTCTTTGTATACCATGTGTGTCTCATTGCTCATGTGAGTGTCTCGGCACACATGCGGATGGCACTAGTATCTGCTACTGCTGTTCTGTTGCACAGGTCTTATGTTCAGGGACACTCTGGGCACATATGGTGTGTCCCTTTTATGGCTGGGTGTGACACCTCTTGGTTGACAATGACTCCAGCACATGGCCTCGGACATACTGCACACGCAGATGTACATGTTTATGCCTTTGTGGTATGTCCCTCATGGACTCCATATCCAATTTGTGGACTCCATATCCAACATATGGACTCCATATCCATATCCTCGTGGATTCCATATCCAACGTGCGGTCCAGGAAGGGGGGGGGGGGTGTAGATATGCGCCCAGAACTGTCCTCATGCTGTACGGTGTATGTGGGGGCTATTCTCTGTTGTCCATGTCTGTGACAACACGTGGGTGGAGCTGTGGTCACACTTGACATCACACATGTATGCTGTATGTCTGTCCATGTTATCTTGTCTCTACTGCCATTCCGACCTGGCCCCTCAGGTATGTGTTCCGGTGACATCTGGTGTGTGCACTGTATCATGGGTGTCACATGGTTGCACACATGCGCATCTCTGCCCCTTCCAGTATGCTTTGCCACTGTCGGCCAGATGCCTTCACACCTGCCACTGCTGCCGTTTGGGTACAGGTTTTTGGCCGTGTGTTTGGCCTGGATACAGTTGATATGTGTTGCCCTCATTAACCTTCCCTGGGGTTCTGGGTCTCCCAGCTCCAGACGCTGGTGTAGTGCCATCATGTGCCATTCTATGATGTCATATGTTTGTGTCCCTGTGTATCTGTTGTCCAGTTAAACTTTGCTACTTCTGTGCTTTTGTGTGTCCATCATCTCCCGCTTGACCATACCACATTTCTTTCTGCAGGTGATGTGGGATATGGCTGTCGTGCCTGGTTGCTGACCCCTGTGCGTCTCCCTCGGCCAGGTACAGAGATGAGGTACAATGAGGCTCATGCCTCCAGCTGCTCAGTCATTGAGCGCACCTTTGACGTTCTGAAGAGTCGCTTCAGGTGTCTGGATAGGACTGGCGGTGCCTTACAATACGGACCCATGACTGTGGCACATATCATTCTGGCCTGTTGCATCCTGCACAACATTGCTCTCAGGCACAATGTCACTCCCTCTTTGTTCTTCTTCTTTTATGCCTTTCCTACACCGGTACTTGTCATTCCTGTAACAGTCATTTATCTGCTGATTTGTGCTGCCAGCACATAGGAGTGGAGGAGTGGCCTAGTGGTTGGGGCAAGGTACTTCAGGCCGGAAGGTCGTGGGTTCAAATCCCACTAGAGGACAGCAACCTTGGGCCGGAAGGACTGGGGTTTCTAGTCTCACAGGTGCTCCTTGTGGTCTTGGGCAAGCCACTTAACCCTCCATAGCCCATGTTCCCTGTAAAATAGTTATCTCCAAGTTATAATGCCCTGTTCAATGTAATTTCAGTTTGTTCAATGTAAACCGCACTGATGCAGAATAGCGCGGTATATAAGAGAATGTAAATAAATAAATAAATAAATCTTACCCTCATCACAGTTGCCAACCATCCTTCTGTCCGCCTATCTGTGTCTGTCAGCTGTGTGGCATCCGGTGTTCATGTGCAGGCTGCTACCCCATGTCCTGCTTTTCAGGTGCCTTAACCTACAGTGCCTTATGGGGCACCTTGCTGGAACCTTATATGGGGCCTTCAGGGGGTGGCTGCATGGCGCCTTAGGTTAGGGCACCTTGTAGGGTGCATGACAACGTGCCTTGTGAGGCGCCTACGGTTAAGGTGCCTTGTGATGTGCCCTATATGGCGCCTTGTGACGCGTATCACCCGACGGTGCATTGTTACGCGCATTACCTGGCACTGCTTGTCGTACAATGCACCGCTCACTCCTTTATATGGAGAAACAGGAAGTACTTTCTCTGAGTGTTTAATTCCCATCTGGTGCTGTCAGCCAGAGGAAAGGCAGAACATCAGAGTGAAATATGTTTCTTGCCATTCTTCAAAAGACTAAGGTTCTGGGCAGATAACAGAAGGGGGCTAATTCTAGGCATAGGAATGGAAGACAGGTCTGAGGCTGGGGCTGGAAGAATGGAGCAGTTGCTGGGGAGTGGGGATGGAAAAAGGAGTCTGGACCTGGGGAGAAGGGATCTGGGGCTAATGCAGAAAGCTAGAGATAGGAGAAAGGGAGATGCTAAGGGAAGAGAGTGGGAGAAGAGGTGTAATGCTGGCTTGGGGCTGACAGAAAACCTGGTGATTGACAAGGGAGCAGTCATGAGAAGGAGACTGAGGGTCTCTGGGTCTGATGTTAGGAGCTGGGGATGGGAGAATGGGCAGACACTGAGAGATGGAGGTGGGAGAAGGGGCTGTAATGCTTAGTCTGGGAGAAGGGGCAGGGGGAAAATGCAGAGGATGGAGGTTGATACTGTAAGGCAGCAGGTGCAAGAAGGGGTTGGGGCTTGGAGATTGGTCTGATCCTGGGGACTGGGAGAAGAGGGGCTCAGTGCTAACACAGAGACTGGGGCTAGAAGAATGAGATCGATTCTAAGGGGTGATGATGGGAGAAGGGATCTGATGCTGGGCCCGGGGAGAAGGGGGCTAGGGCATAATGCAGAAACTGGAGGTGGGAGAAAGGGCAGATGGTAAGGGATGAGCCTCGGAGAAGGCGCTGTGTAATGATCAGTAGTGGCAATATAATGGGTATAAAGCTAGGATTGGGAGAAGGGGTTGGGGATTGGGGGCTAATGCAAAAGCTGGAGGTTGACAAGGAGGCAGCTGGAAGAAGGGGTGGGTCCTGGAGATGGATCTCATTCTTGGGTTGGGAGGATGGGAGTGAGAAGGAAGAGAAGGAACAGATACAATTGGCAGGGGAGAAGCAAGGGAATATGTAGGGGAAAATGAAGATAGATGGGCTGAGGGATGGATGCTGGGTTTAATGTGGAGGAAAGACAGGGTAAATGAATACTGGAAAAGGAATGCTAGTGGCCCTCAAACCATGGTATCTTGTCTCCTAAACCAGTGCCATGACCATTATACCATGCCTTCAAGCAGATGGCAGACATTTGCAGGGTTAACATGTTTGACCCCCTGCAGTGGGCTGCAGCAGAGCCAATAAAGCCATGCTTTCAAAGGGGCATGTTTGGGAATTGCTTGTGTGCTGATGCAAATTGTGTTCAAAACACATAACAAAGTCTAAGGATGTGTGTCTGCCAGTCACAGCAGAGCCTGGACTGTTACAGGCATGAAAATAAACTGACTAGCACACAGGCCCAAAAAAGAAGAAATGGGAATCAAACCCTTCTCCTTTTGCATATTGGAACATTGCACTAATCATTAGGCTACACCTCCACACTGCTCTGCACAGCAATGTCTGGAATCAAAGAGACTGCAGGTCACGGCCTAAAATGTCTGCTGTGTGTTTCCATATAGGTTAGCCCCTCCAGTACTCATGATGTACTGCACATGCAGAACAGCATTTTGCAGCTGATCAACAAATGAAGAATGCATTGAGCCATCACATCAGCTCACTAAGACACATTGACAATGTGTGCTACAAGCACATAACAGCTGCAAACTGTACTACTGAGTAGGTTCAGCAGTCACCATGAGGGCGAAGATGGGCGCCCAACACCTGATCACCAGAGCTTACCCCTCTAGAGATAGACATTGCTGGCCATGTCACAGATCCATATCACCACCAGTGTGTGGCAAGTATTGTCTGCAGTGTGTTATGCTAGTCATATCATTTCCTGCATGATTGCAGCATGCCATTGTTGCCTGTCACCTCTGTGCCCTGTTGGACATGTACTCTCCTAGAACATCTCATGGCAGCGCTCAATGTGGCAGCAGCTGATGTCATGGATGGCACATGCAGTGGAGATTGCAAGTGTGTGTGGGGCTGCTGTTACTATGCTGCTCTGACCACAGTGAGCAGAGCAATAATAACTGCTGTCCTGATCATCTGGAACTACCAATCCACCACAGCAAGCACAATCAGACTGCACCTGTTGCCCACCGCAGGGCTGTCTCAACCATGCACATACTTATACTGGGGTATCTATCATAGAGTGTGCAAAATCCAAACTCAAAACAATACACTCCAAATATATCACAACTGCTATAGTAAAGGGTGATTCTTCTGTTCCTGTGGGTACTTCTCAAAAGGAAGGGCACTATTATTACAACTCTCGAGGTCTAACCATGCACATACCAACTGTGCCCAATCTGCTGGTCAGCACGCACACTGCATGTACTCAGAGTGACCATGTACATCCTGATTTGGGACAAATAGCATAGAATCACAGGACAAGAAGTGCACCTACATCACTGGAGTTGGACACTATATTGCACTATGTGGATATATAGGTGTGCCATGGTCACAGCTCAGTCATGGTGGGAATGCCCTCTCAGCATGAAATGCTGTGGCCACCCAAGACATGCACATGGGAGACAGGCACTCCGAAGACCCAGACATTGACCCTACTTTGATGTAGACACATCCTGGCCAAACTGCTCTGTTTCAGGCTATACCCACAATCCTCTCCTACTCATCATGCACATTGCAACACCAATGCCTGGAACAACTTATGCAATGAGGGCCACTGTGACTTGCAGAAGTCTATAGTATTCTGGAGAGACATACACACACAAACACACTTCACCGCAATGTGAAAAAGTGGTGATGGTTGGTATTCCTGCCTGCCACCTCCTTATCAGCATTCCTAACATGTGCTCATGCTATTAGTGTGCTCTGAAATGATCACATGTTGTTAACACCCACTCAGTTTGCCTCTGCTATCAGCCTGCCCCTCAATGGGGAAACTGCTAGGTATGTATGACCTAGATTGACCACTGTTGGAAACAGGATACTGGGCTTGATGTATCTTGGTCTGACCCAGTATGGCATATCTTATGTTCTTATGTTCTTAATGCAGGGGTAGGTAGTGGAGGCTGTCTGTGCAGCTGATGGGCAGGTTAATGGGGATTATATGTGCTGGTGCTGTACCTGCAACATGAGATGAAGTTTACCCACAGGGAACACGCTATACATGATCAACTACTAGGACTTGAACCAACAACCCTACTCTAATATACACATTACCCTTGTATGTGGAGCCACAGAGCTGCCTCATGGCTCTAGCAACACATGGGTATAGATGTGGTCATTGTCAGGGTGGATGCAGCCATGCAGAGGGTATCTCTGCAGTCCATGTGCCTTGCCTGTCTGACAAAATGGGTTCAGCGGGTGTGCGAGGGAGATGTGTTGTTTGTTCTTTTTTCTGCCCTGGCTGTCTATGCTGCTGGTGAAACCGACATTCTTGACTAACACATGGGATATGTCCACTCAGGAGAACAGACCAGGTGACAGGTACACACACATCGCATCGCATGACGGAACAGGCAGCATGGCCATGGTTACCCTTAGCTAGTGGGTGCTTGTGCAGTGGTAAGGCCATGATATCACATCTTGCAGACAGACTTGGCTGATGTGGATTCACATGTGCCTCAGATGGTTGTTGGTGACTGGGTTCGCAACTTTGGAGTGGTCCCTGGTTTAAATCGAGCACCTTGCTCTCTAAACGCAGAACTAAAACTGGTGTCCACACTATAGTTACCTCCCATCTTGCAACTGCATCCTACTCCTTGCTGGTTCCCTCAGAGTCATCTATTTCCCTGTCCATCTATGCAGAGCTCTTCTGCGTGGCTCATCCTTCGCCATTCTCAAGACACTCATATCACCCCTCTCCTTATATTGCTTCACTGACTCCCAATGTGTTTACTTATTCATCTCTGATAACCTCGCCTAAGCTATTAATGCATCCCCTGTACTTCCCTTCAGCACCTTTCATCTCTCCTCTGTCCCAAAACTCCTTCCCGTGGACTTTGCTCTTCCTCTGCCTACCCACTCTCAATGCCTGGCCTTTAAATGCCATCCCCTGACTTCCCTCCTTTCACCTTGTTGCTCCTAATGCCTGTTGCAAGCGTCCTCTATCCTTAAGTCATATCTCATTTTTCTCCCTCTTCATATCCATGCAGAAGGCATACCTCTTTGGGGCTGCTGTTGGTTCCTTCTCTCATGTTACTCTGGTGTCTCCTCCCCTTATTGTACTCTTCTTTCTCTTGTAGTGTACTGTCTGTCATCACTTGATAGTAAGCTTTTCGGCCAGGGACTGTCTTCCTTTGTGTTTGTCCTGTGCTGCATATGCCTTGTAGCACTTCATGAATGATGTATAGTAGTAGTAGTACTAGTGTTATCATCTTGCAGAATAAAGAGAAGGAAGAAAGGAGGTATAAAATCTAGCTTTAGGTAGATAGGCAGACTGAAGAAATAGAGAAAAAAGATGAAGGATCATTTTTAGTGAGAAATAGAGAGAAGGAAAGAAGACAGGAAAAAGAAACAGAAAATAGAATAGAGACCCTGGAAAATAACTTACAAAATGATCAACATAGAGAAAATGAAAAGTGACCAGGTCCATTAGAAAACTAAAAGGACTAGACAGCAAAAAAAAAAAAATAAAAAAAATTTGATTTTGAGTTTTTAGTGTTTGTAATACATCAGCTTTGAAAATGAGCACTTTTTATGTCATTGTATTTTGAGGCCTTACTACACCTACATCTTTGAGGTCTTACTACCTCCCTCCTCTCTATGTTTGTTGTCTCTTTCTCTCTCTTCTTTCCTTTCTTGTCTTAATATTGGCATTCCTTTCTTCTTTCTGACACTGTATGTAGAATTTTTACTTCTGTAAACCGCCTAGATGTCTCAGCACAGGCGGTAAATCAAATGTTCCAATAAACATAAACAAATAAACATTTTACTCAGTACAGAACAATATAAGTCTCGGTTTTTCTTTCTTCGGTGTTCTACTATTGAAAGTCTAATTTCTTGGACTATCAATTTCAGTTTTTGTGTGTGTGCTTCTGTTTCTAATTTGCAGGCCCTTGCTCTGTGTTTGGTGAAAGTTACTCTGTGTTCTGTGTATGAAATATTCTACTAGCTTATAATTTCTTTGTGGGGATCTGTATGAGTCCAGCTTGCTTCATTTTTCCAATTGGAGGTAGGGGTACTCTAGGACCTTTATAATACTGTTTTTTCCTAGGTAGGGTTATTGCTGTTTGAGTCTTGTAAGTTAGCGCTGTCATTGTGTGGGGACGTTCCGCAGAAATTTGTGATACTTCGCAGAGTGTCTGGCAGTGGATGGAGCTTGTGTTGCTGTGCCAAGGTGACATAAGGAAAGGAATGCAGAATAAAACCAAGGATATTATGCCTCTATCACTGCATAGCGTGACTGCACCTTGAATAGTGTGTGCAGTACTGGTCGCCATATCTGAAAAAGGATATAGCAGA
Source organism: Ichthyophis bannanicus (assembly GCA_033557465.1). Classification (NCBI taxonomy): domain Eukaryota; kingdom Metazoa; phylum Chordata; class Amphibia; order Gymnophiona; family Ichthyophiidae; genus Ichthyophis; species Ichthyophis bannanicus. The sequence goes on from CM066032.1 coordinate 851,731,458, forward strand.
AACAGAAAAGGTACAGAGAAAATCAACAAAAATAATAAAGGGGGATGGAAGGGTAGTCCTCCAAGGAAAGGCTCAAAAGGTTAGGGCTCTTCAGCGCACATCCAGATTTATGAATAGGCAACAGAAGCACTTGCCTCTGGTGCCAATATTTAGGAAGCCTTTTAAAGTCAATGCCTTCTGTGGAGAGCGCTAATTGTCCCTTCTAACACAGAGGCAATACAAAGAAGAACTTCCTTTCTTCTTGAGACAGACACACCCCTCCCCATTTCCTCCACCACATTACTTTATTTTATTTATTTATTTGAAAGGATTTATATACTGCTTTATCCAGAAATCAAAGCAGATTACACAGCAAACAAATCAATTACACAGCAAACAAATCAATTACACAGCAAGCAAATCAATTACACAGCAAACAAATCAATTACACAGCAAACAAATCAAGTGGTTGGGTGCGTGGGTGTGGGCATGCAGTGAAAAATCGGGGCGTGTGTGTGTGAGTGGTGTGAGGAGGTAGATTGCGTGGTGAGCTTACATTCGACCCCCGCCTATTCGCAGTTCAGTATTCGCGGATTCGCCTATTCGCGGATTTTTCTGTGGAACGTAACTTCAAATTATTTGTGGAAAATTCGACTATTCGCAGATTTTTTTCATAGAGCATATCTAAAATATTCGCTAATTATTTTCATTTTATTTCGTGACTAAATACATTTTTTATGATAAAAAAATGATTTACTAATTTTCAAATATTAATACAGTATTAATGTAAACACAGTTTCCTCGTTGTGCGTGGAGAATGCATAATGAAAGCAGTTCACGATGGTGGATGCTTTAACCAGGTCCCATGATTCGCGGAGAAGTACAGTACTGTACCGTTGCATCAACGAGGTTGAAAGAGAACTCTACATTCATTTTCCTTGGCACTGATTGGCCTAAGATGTCTCCTAAATGCCCTGCTTCTTCTAAGGCTTCTGGTAAAGAGCCTAAGCGCCAGAAGAAAGTCATGACGCTCCAGGAGAAGGTAGCACTTCTGGAAATGTTGAAGGAAGGGAAAAGTTATGCCGCAGTAGCCCGCCATTATGGCGTGAATGAGAATACCATCCGGTACATCAAGAAGAAAAGAGACGGAGATAAGAAAGACCGTGGATGTTAGCTTCTGCGGTAGTGCCAAGACGGTTTCCACTATGCGTGATAAGAGCATCATGAGGATGGAGTCGGCCTTGGAATTGTGGATAACGGACTGCCCTACGAAGAACACCCCCCTTGACGGCAACATCATCCGCGAGAAGGCACGAAAACTCTACCAGCAGTTTTGGACTGTTATAGAAGGTGGCAACGTACAGGAAGCAGACTTCTTAGGCTTCGACGACCCCGCTGAAGAAGAAGAGGAAGAAGCAGGACCATTGTCAGCTTCTGAAGGTTTTCGGGCCTGCAAGGAGTGGTTCCACCATTTCCAGAAGCAGTTCTACCTAAAGTGTGTTTCTCTGCATGGGGAAATGGCATCGGCAGACATGGAATTGGCCACGAAATATCCCGAGACCTTCAAGAAGATCATCAGGGACAAGGGCTACCATCCAGAACAGGTGTCCAATATGGACAAGACTGGCTTGTTCTGGAAGAAAATGCCTTCACGGACATACCTCATAAAGGACAAAGCCAGAGCCCCCGGGTTCAAGGCCCAGAAGGGTAGGGTTACCCTCATCATGTGTGGCAATGCTTCTGGCTTCTGGCTCCCAAGGCCCTCAAGAATAAGAACAAGAACTTGCTGCCTGTGTTTTGGATGCACAACGCCAAGGCCTGGATCACCAAAGTCCTTATGTCTAACTGGTTCATTCAGAGCTTCATCCCTCAAGTTAAGGATTACCTCAACGACTTGTGCATGGAGTTCAAGGTGTTGTTGATTATGGATAATGCTGGTGGCCATCCTGTGAATCTTTATTACGAGGGAGTCCGGCTCAAGTTCCTCCATGCCAAAACGACCTCTCTCTTCCAGCCTATGGACCAGGGCGTGATCCATGCCTTCAAGGCACTCTACACCCAGAACTCCCTCGAGCACCTTGTGAAGGAAATGGACACTGACAGTGAATTTATGCTGAAGGGGTACTGGCGTAAATTCACGATTGCCACATGTCTGACCGTCATTGGCCGATTGTTGAAGGATATGAAGAAGGAGACCCTTAATGCGTGCTGGAAGAAGCTGTGGCCGGAGTGTGTTCACGATTATAAGGGCTTCTCTCCTGAAGAAATTAAACATTTGGCCATTGATAAGGCAGTCCAATTGGCGAGGATGCTTGGTGGAGAAGGCTTCAATGACATCACCGAGGATGAAGTTGGCACCCTCATTGATGCCCACGCTGACCCCCTGATGGACCAGGATTTGGAAGAGCTGACAAAGTCTGCCAGTGAGGAAAAAGACACGGCAGGTTCAGGGGACGAGGAGGAGGATGAGGGCCTGTCTTTGGAACATCTGTCCCGAATTATGAGGGCAGCCAGGGAGCTGCAGGAGATGACTGGGGCATGGGATCTTTATATGGAATGCTCCATAAAGTTTTCAAATGCCCTTGATGCGTGCATGGGGCCCTATAATAACCTCCTCATCAGCATGAAGAAGCAGCAACAGCAGCTGCCTATCACCATGTTTCTCGAGCCCATGAAGAAAGACCATCCAAAACCTCCCAAAATGTTGTAAGATGACTTTGAAATGATAAAGTGTTTTAGGATGATAGTTTCAGGTATATTTGGTGCTTGAACTATTGAAATAGGCAGTTATAAGCGTTTATAGAGGGAGTCTCAAGTATTTGCGGATTTCAGCTATTTGTGGGCTGTTGTGGTCCCTAACCCCCGCGAATACCGGGGGTCGACTGTATACAGTATGAGCTATGTACAGGAACTATTTACATTTTTTTACATTTATGTTTATATTTACATTTTTTACATTTTGTTTGGGCAGTTCATGTGATGTCATTGTAGTGTTCTGTGAAGAGCGTTGATTTTAGCATCTTCTGGATGTTTTTGAGGTCTTTTGTTGATCTCAGGTTGTCGGGGAGTGAGTTCCAGAGCGCATGAGCGGCCAGGGATAGTGTTCTTCTTTAAGTGTCTTTTCTTGTTTTAGCAAAGGCACTGGGTATGATGATAGTGTCTGATGTGCCTCACCTTCTGGCTCCCCCGGCTCTACCCCGATGAAGGAAGTTCATAATGGGGTTGCATATATCAACTTATTCCAGGAACTTGAAATATCAACAGTAACATTAAGAGTAATGAGGTGTTCGTTTGGTGTGGTTGCTGTGGTTGCTGTGGCTTAGGTTTGCTTGTGGGGTGATTTGGGTGTTTGGTGATTGGCGATCTTCATTGAATTGTTTGATGAATAGGGTGGTTTTGAGAAGCTTCCGGAATTCTTTTATATCTGTTGTTGCTTTCAGTTTATCTGGGAGGACATTCCAGATAGCAGGGGCAGCAAGAGAGAAAGCTTGCATGGATGTGGATTTGTTGGTTCTTGTGAATAGGCTGGGTGTTGGTATGTTGTTCTTGGTGCTGTTTCTGTCTGGTCTTTTGCTAGCTTTGGTTCCAATGAGTTCCTGTAGTATTTCTGCTGACATGTTGTTTTTAATTTTGAAGATGGTGAGTGCTGCTTTATATTTTGCCCATGATGAGATTGGTAGCCAGTGCAAATCGTATAGTATTGGAGTTATGTGGTCTTGTATTGAAGCACTTGTAATAATGTGGGCAGCAGTATTCTGGACTATTTGTATACTTGAGCCTTGTTTCAGTTTTAAGGTGGCTAGAGTTATATCTGCTGTTCCACTCCCCCCTCCCCCCCACACTAAAAGAAGTACTTCTAAATTTTGTGCCTATGGGAGCCAAGAGCTTAAATTTGGCTGTGCTTCAGCTTGGAAGAGACTGCTGAGAAAAAATATGATAGAGATCTATAGAATAATGAATGAAGTAGAATGGGTAAGCAAAGAATGAGGCGGAGCCAGCAGGGGTCCAACATGGCCGATTAGGAAATTTCCTCCCTCGGTCCCAGTCACTTAATCCTGTCCTATCGATGTCTGGAAGGAAAGCCAAGCCTTTAGAAGACACTCATCACTCTGTGAACATGGCTAACAGCAAACAGACCCAGTTAAATTTTGCAAATCCTCAGGGTGCCGGCACCAAAAGAACAAAATTGGACCCGCTGTCCCCCCTTAAGATGACGCCTCAACAGGAGGCAGCAGAGGGAGTACAAGAGATATTAAAGGAGATCAGAGCGGTCTATAACTGTGTCGATGCAAACAGAGAATCGCTGAATGAAGGAGATGAAGTCATAAATGTTATCGCTTACAACCAGAACTGAAAATATGGAAGGGACCACTGTGGCCCACGAAGAGCGCATTCTACAACTTGCAGAATCCTCACGGAGAGCAGAGCTCTTGGAACGCAGTCTGGAGGATATGAACAACAGGGCCAGGAGGAACAATATTCGGCTCGTGGGGATACCTGAGGGCGCAGAAGGAAAAGATCCTGTGGCCTTCTTAGAGAGATTGGTTCTTAAGCTGTTGAAAATCAATTTTGCACATCCATTTGAAATAGAATGGGCACATCTCATCCCACCAGCAGTGAGCTTACAATAAAAAAAGACAAGGCCCCTGATTTTCTGCGTATTAAAATTCCAACAAGTAGTACAAATAATGACGGCAGGTAGAGCTACTACTTCCCTTCAGTTTGATGGTTATAATATTGCCTTTTATCCAGACTTTAGTAAAACTACAGTTGTGAAACGGAAGCATTTTCTCTCACTTAGAATGAGACTTCAGCGTTTACAGGCACGATACGGACTCTTTTAACCAGCCCGCTTCAGAGTGACTCTAAACAACGTCACAAAAACTTTTGAAGATCCAGTGACTTTGGAATGATTCATTAAAGATCAAGAAGCTTTTTTAATGCACTGACTCTGTCATGGTTTCCAGTGCGATGGCTGGCTGCCTACGAGAGCAGATGGTGGGTGATCCATCTCTCGGAGCTTGCATGTGTTGGGTGCTCTCTGCATTGGCGGCGGCACCGAAGACTACACTTTACTCTAATTCTTAAATACTCCAACCTGCTGGTTATTGTTTTGCAGATTCTCGTTATGTTGATAGCCTGAATTTCAGTCTGATCTCAATAGAGTGAGCAAGTTTATATTTTATATAATGATGAAAGATGGAGACCCATTGGTCAAGCTTGGGTGGGTACTGACTCTATATGTTTAGGAGAAGGCTAACCGAATTGTGTGTAATTGTTTCTAAAGAGATCTATTTGGTAATTGTGGGTTGGGGTGGGTCATGGGGAGGCTCCTTCTGTCTCACCTAATGAATGTAACCCCTGATTTTGGGGGAATTGGGTGGCTCTCTGAGGGTAGAAGTTTGGTTTATTTCCCTTTGAGGTTTGCAGGCATCTCTTGGCATGTCCTCCTTATTGTCCCATGGCTAACATAACGAAGGTATTGTCTCTGAACGTTAAGGGCATTATAAATCCAATGAAAAGGAAAAATATCATTGCTTATTGTAAACATCAGCAAGCTGACTTGGTCCTATTACAGGAAACCCACTTATCTTCAGCTGAAACTAAGAAGCTGGAAGATAGGCAGTTTCTTCTAATTGGTCACTCTCCTGCTATCCAAAAAAAGAATGGAGTGGCCATACTGGCACATAAATCTTTAGGGGTCAAAGTAGAATCCCTGCATAATGACACAGAAGGGAGATGGGCGAAAATATCTATTTTAGTTGGTGAAATCAGGTTATCATTTTTAAATGTTTATGGCCCTAATATGGATGACCTTAAGTTTTTCATGGAAATTGCTGGAATCTTACAGATGGATATCTTGACACCAGTCATAATGGGAGGTGATTATAATCTGGTCCTCGACCCATTGCTGGACAGGAACCCAGGTAGGGTGGAAAAAGTTTCCAGAGCAAGGACGGCTCTTAAGTCCCTTATGGAGTCCACAGGCATGGTAGATGTCTGGAAACTGTTTCATCCTAAAGACAAAGACTACACCTTCTTCTCTCTGCCGCATAGCTCCTCCTCTCAAATAGATTTCTTCTTAATATCTAGATCTCTGATCTCTGCTTCTTGTGAAGCAGAAATTCTAAGTATGCATATCTCCGATCATGCGACCATAAAGCTAACATTATCATTATCAACAGAGATCCATTCTAATCAGGCATGGTCTTTTAATAGATCTTGGCTAGCCGATGCTTCATTTCATGCAGAAGTTAGGGAGGCTATAAAGGGCTATTTCAGTATAAGCAAATTAGAAGATACGGCAAGTTGGGCCTGGTGGGAGGCCTTTAAGGCCTTCCTATGGGCCACTATCACAAGTTTCTCTATCAAGGAGAACAGAAGAAGGCGGGCCCACTTAAGGTCCCTGGATGAGCAAATAAGAGCCGGAGAGCGTCTTTGGCAAAAACAGGCGGATGCAAGTGTTTTGCTGTGGCTCCAGAGGCTAAGGTATCAATATTTATTTTATTTATTTATTTAATATTTTTTATATACCGCGCTATTTATCATCAGTGCGGTTCACAGTGTAACAATAAAACACATAGGTCAGATGACTGACCTTCGTTTACAGATAACAGGGAGATAAAATGGTGGTAAACAGGGGAACTAATTACAATCATTAGAATACCTGATATGATTTATGTTAGCTTTGTACATTCATATGGATAGGTATGGGGTTAAGAGGGTAAGTATGGGAGGGTGGGAGGTAAGTCTGGAAGCTTAAAGTGAGTGATAAAGAGATGTTGTTTGAGGGCCTTTCTGAATTGTTTAAGGTCCTTAATTGCTCTAATGCGAGGGTGGAGTTTATTCCAGCATCTGGGGGCAAAATTAACAAAAGCTCTGTTGATAGTTGATTGATTAGACTTTACAGCATTTTTTGGTGTAATTAGCATATCAATGGCACAAGCTCTTTTAGGCCTGCAGCTCTCGGTGTGTGTGATGAGCTCTGAGATGGTTGAAGGAGATAGTTTGTTGAAGGCCTTGAAGGTGGTGAGGAGGGCTTTAAAAAGAATCCTAGAGCTTATTGGAAGCCAATGAAGATCTTTTAGAATAGGGGAGATGTGGTCACTCTTTGAGGCTCCGTGGAGGATCCTAGCTGCTGCATTCATGGCCAACTGAAGTGGGTTGATGGTGTTTTTTGGTAGGCCATGTAGTATAATATTAGCATAATCGAAATACGGTGTGACTAAGGTTTGGAAGATGGTTCTAAAGTCATCAGGTTCCAACATTGGTTATATAACGTGCTTTAAAGTTTGGAAGTAGAGCAAGTTATGAACAAACAGCTTTCTCGATATCATGTTGAACAAAACAAATCGGGAAAGCTCCTAGCCAATGCTTGAAAAGGGAAACGAGAAAGAGCACGTATCATCTCTATAGTGGATGACCATCAAGATAGGGTGACCAGCAATGAGCAAATTCTACAGGCATTTGCAGACTACTATCATAAGTTATACTCCTTTGAAGTGACAGCCGACCCTGTATCCTCTAATGCTTTTCTGAGGAATTTAAATCATCCTAGACTAGGGGAACATCAGTCTAAAGAATTAGACAGGCCACTGTCTAGAGAGGAATTACATTTGGTAATCACTTCTCTGACTCCGGGCAAGGCGGGCCAGATGGAATACCTGCTGAGTTTTATAAAGTATTTGGCGACGATTTGATCCCATATTTGCTATCTTATTTTGAAGAGCTCTATAAGTCACAGGGGCATAAGGGAAATTTCGCAGAAGCTACGTTTGTAGTGCTTGAGAAACCAGGGAAAGACCCCAATTGAGTCACAAATTATAGGTCAATCTCCTTATTAAACTCAGATTATAAAATATACGCACATGTCTTAGCAAACAGACTTGTGGGTGTTGTTAGTGATCTGATCCACTCTGACCAATGCGGCTTTGTCCCTGGGAGGTCAACCTTTGACAATGCAAGATTACTTTGTAACCTGCTCAACAGAGCAAACTTTGCTGACTCTCCCTATATGGGTCTTTCTTTAGACGCTGAAAAGGCATTCGATAGACTGGAATGGCCTTTTTTGTTTAAAGTTTTAGACTGGTTCGGGCTTGGTACTAACTTTATCAACATGATCCGTGTATTGTACTTAAATCCTAAGGCCCACATTCTTGCCAATGGTATCCTGTCTGACTCCTTTACGTTACACAGAGGCACCCGGCAGGGATGCCCTCTTTCCCTCTACTTTTTAATCTGGCTCTCGAGCCACTTGCAATAGCTATCAGGCTGAATTCAAGCATCAGGGGGATAGTAATAGGTGACCTACAAGTGAAACTGTCTGCTTATGCACATGATCTCTTATTGTTCACCCAGCCTGCCACTGTTTCTGCAATATTGGATTTAATAGAGAGCTACTCAGAGATCTCGGACTACAAAATAAATTGGACCAAGTCAGTTGCCTTCCCTATGAACTATCTAGCTTCTTCAGACTCTATGGCAGCATTCCCATTCTGTTGGGAGACGGAAGGAGTCAAGTACTTGGGAGTTAGATATGATATTTCATCTGACCATACCATACAAATTAATATCGAGGATTTAATAACAATGATATGTAAAATGTCACTAACATGGTCCCCTCTTCACCTAACATGGTGGGGAAGACTGGAAACTATTAAAATGACCTTAATGCCAAAAATCAACTACGTTTTGGGAATGTTGCCTTTTATACTTCCAGCAAAAATGTACTCAGCTTTAGAGAGAAACTTGAGCAAGTTCTTATGGGGTGGCTCACAACCCTAGGTTTGCTTTGAAAAAACGTAAAGCTTCCAAAGACAAGGGAAGGGTACATTTCCCGGATTTCCGATGGTATCACCATGCTTTCCTGTTTAAACAAGGGGCTTTGTGGTGTCCAGTGATCACCTTACCCAGAAGCCTATGTGGCTGGAGGTGGAGAGTCGAGTTGTAGCGCCATGTCCTGTATCTCGGCTGCTTGGCATGAAGTATCCAGAATGGACAAAGGTAGGGAAGGCGATATCCGCTACTCAGGAAGCTTATTTATCCCTTGCGCAGTATGCAGGAGAAAATAATCCGCTCTCTAAGATCTTGCCGCTTTGGTGGAATCCGAAACTTAAAATTAAAGGAAAGATGTTCGCGTGGAAGAAATGGCAGGAGTGTGGAATTTGCACATTGGGTCAACTTTTGGACTCAGGTAGCTGGAAAGATTTCCCATCGTTACAAAAAGAGTTTTCACATCCCAGGGCTGTCTTTTTCCAATGGCTTCAACTTAAACATAGTATAAGAACGTCTACAATAAATGTAGCTGGCTTGGCTGCAGAAGGAGTTTTATTTAAAAACATGAGTTAAGTATCAGAGAAAGCTGGGGCCGTATCAATAATTTACTCATATTTTAGAGAAAATGCTCCCTTTTCTTTTAGGGGATTAAGGAAAAACTGGGAATCGGAATTAAACCGCTCCATGTCCCACAAAGATTGGAAAACCTTATGGGGCCCAATAACAAGGGTCTCCAGATCAGCAGCGATTACCCAGTCAATGTTCTTTTTTTTGCACCAAGCATATATCACGCCAGTAAAATTGGCGAAGTGGGACAAATCGTCCAGGGGAATATGTTGGTCCTGTCAGCAAGCCGCTGGTACATTTGAGCACATGATCTTCGGATACCCATTCGTTCAGAGATTTTGGAGACCTGTTTGGCATAAAATACAGAGTATATTAGGCATTATCTTGGAACATGGTATGTTTAAGATCCTTGGAGAACATCTCAGGCCTATCCAAGGACAAATTCTTTTTATTGAATTTTATGTTAGCAATTGCTATAAAAGTTATTTTTACAAACTGGAAAAATTCTTGGAATCTAACGTGTGAGGTGTGGTGGAATCTTGTCTGTCAAAGCGCTAGATATGAGAAATTATACAATACGTTACATCAGTCTAACAAGGTTGTCCCAAACTTAGAAAAATGGACGTTGCTAGATAAATATGCTGCCTGTGGCAAACTAACAGTAGAGTTGTAATAATATATTTAGGATGGTATCCTCCCCCGTAAGTATGGGGGATGGACACTCTATGTGATTAATTAAGATTGCCTGTGGATGCTGAGCTGGTAAGCTTCTTCCCTCAGAGAGCTGGGGTGGGTGGGGGGAGTTTTTGATATTTTTGTAACTTCATAAGTGTTGGTTTGTAGTGTGATATGTTAGTCTGTAAAATTCAAAATAAATATAATAATAAAAAAAAGAATGGTTAAGCATAGATGGGTTGTTTACTCCTTCAAAAAGTAGAAAGATTAGGGGACAAACAATGAAGCTACAATGTAGCATATTTAAGACAAACTGGAGAAAGTATTTTTTTCACTCACCATGTAATCAAATTCTGTAATTCGTTGTCAGAGGATGTAGAAAAAGCTGTTAGTGTAGCTGGGTTTTAAAAAGGTTTGGACAAGTTCCTGGAGGAAAAAGTCTATAAACCATTATTAAGGCAGACTTGGGAAATCCTCTGCGTACTTCTGGGATAAGCAGCATGGAATCTGCATACCTTTGTGACCTGGATTGGCCACAGTTGGAAACAGGATACTGGAGTTCATGGGCCCTGGTCTGACCCAGTATGTCATTTCCTATGTTCTTATGACACCAGAACTTGAATATAATTTTTTCATATGTTGGGCTTCAAAGTAAAGCATCCTAATACTGCTGCACATGTATTATTTCTCATAATTATCATGATTACTGTCATAATTTTTTGTCTGTCTTCAGTGTTCTGGAAAAGTGACTTAACACATACATCAATATATTTTATATTATGTGCTTGGATCTGATTTTTCTATTATGTGCTCTTTGCTTTCTATACAATATTTTTCTTGTGTAATTTATAAGCTGCAATAGATAAAAAAAGACCTCATCAGATATACAGCATTTACCTATTAAACAGTTTAATAAGGCATTAATTTGTCATAAAACAAAGTCAAAAGCATATATGCTAAATTAGAGTAACTAATTATTTTGCCATTACATCAGGTGAGGTTTTAAAACACGTTTTAGGATATTTTATTGACATATTTTATCTTTATAGTAGTCTGTTTACTTTTGAAATAAGGTCAGAATACCGTCTATTGATGCATCTTTTAATATAACTAAATGGTTGCCATAATTTAATAGAATTTAATTGCAGGTTTTTAGATCTCACTTTATCCCTCTTAGTTCAGAGTAGGTTACATCAAAATAAGACTATTACAATATTGGTAAATCACATGAAATGATAAATTACAAATTATTTCATGCAAATCGTGCAGCATCACAAATGATAACCAGTTCTATGATCAATGCCAGAATCCTTCCCACAGAACTGCCACCCAAATTATTACCTGGCAAGAAAAAGATTAAAGTAATTTAAAAGAACAAAAAATAAATCAGCCCCACCGATAATTCCAACCTTCTCTGTTGCTTACCTAGATATTGTTGAAACAGGAGCGTCGTAAGAACCTGGTAAAATAAGATATTTACTGATGCACCTAATTTCGATAGAGAGGCAATTCCACTCTAAAGCTGCTTGATAGGAAAACAATTTATTAAATAGCCTTTTAGAATGAATATCTTTTTTTTAACCAGAGAATGCTAATGTAAGGCACTTCCCTAAGTGCAACACTTTCATACGATCAAAAACATAAATTATGAGTCATAACAATTTAAATATTACCCTTGCCTTAACAGGAAGTCAATGTAACAGGCGCCATAGAGGAGTGACTGTCATTTGTATGGGCTTTTAATATAAATTGTGCAACTGCATTTTGTAACAGCTATATCCTCAAATTCAGTTTTACTGAAAGACCTAAATAAAGGATATTACAGTAATCTAACAGGATCAAGATGAGGGGCTTCACTCAAATTCTAAACTGTTCCTTGGTCAAATAAGGCCTTATCTATCTAAGGTGGCCAGGGCCAGTGCAAGGATATTGGACACCCTAGACAAATTTACAGCCCGACATTTTGGTACTCACCAGTCATGATTGTCTCATCACCACCTTTCCCACAACAATCCTGTAAAAATGAATAATTACACATCATGGGGGTAATTCTGGAAGCCCTATTTGTGCTTTGGATATCTGAAAACATCTCCAGAGCCATCTTAGAAGCCTCATTTCGCTGAAAACACATCCAGAGGGTACTATTTCCATGACAAAATCCACAAGACCACCCTTCAATTCCCCACAAAGCCAGCTACTTCCCCTCCTCTCCCATCTCCACCCCAACTCTCCCCCCCCCCCCATCCTTGCTACCCTCTCTTCCTTTCCTGTGATCTCTGAAGAGGAAACTGCTTGGGCACACTAATGCCCAAGTATGTCTATCCTTCTGCTTGGGCACACTAACGCCCAAGTATGTCTATCCTTGCCTGTGATCTCTGAAGAGGAAACTGCACACCTTCTTTCTTCCTCCAAACTCACCACCTGCTCATCTGATCCTATCCCCACCCATCTCCTAAGCCCCATCTCCTCCACCGTTGTCCCTTCCATCTCTCATATTCTCAACCTATCGCTCTCCAATGCAACTGTCCCTGCAGACTTCAAGCATGCTGTGGTCACACCTCTCCTCAAGAAACCCTCACTTGATCACACCTGTCCTTCTAATTATTTACCCATCTCTCTCCTTCCCTTCATTTCTAAACTACTTGAACGTGCGGTTCACCGCCACTGCCTTGACTTCCTCTCCTTTAATGCCCTCCTGGATCCCTTACAGTCTGGCTTTCGTCCTTTACGCTCTACTGAAACTGCTCTTACCAAAGTCTCCAGTACTTGTTCCTGGCAAAATCCAAGGGCCTTTACTCTGTCCTCATCCTTCTTGACCTCTCTGCTGCTTTTGATACTGTTGACCACAACCGTCTCCTCAATACCCTGTCCTCGCTTGGCTTTAAGGGCTCTGTACTATCCTGGTTCTCCTCCTATCTCTCCCATCGCTTTTTCAGTGTGTGTTCTGGTGGCTCCTCCTCCTCTGCTACCCTGCTCCCAGTTGGTGTACCCCAAGGATCTGTCTTGGGTCCGCTCCTCTTCTCTCTTTATACCCAGTCCCTTGGTGTGCTTATCTCTTCCCATGGCTTTCAGTACCATCTGTATGTGATGACTCCCAGATCTACCTCTCTATGCCTGAACTCTTTCCAGCAATCTAGACCCAGATCTCTGCCTGCCTTTCTGACATTGCTGCCTGGATGTCTCACCTCCGCTTGAAATTGAACATGACCAAGACTGAACTTCTTATCTTTTCCCCTAAAACCTCCCCTCCTCTTCCTCCTTTCTCAGTCTCTGTGGATAGCTCTGTATGCCTCCCCTGTTTCCTCGGCCCACAATCTGGGGGTAGTCTTTGACTCCTCTCTCTCTTTCTCCACACATATCCATCTCATAGCTAAGACTTGCTGTTTCTTTCTCTATAACATCAGCAAAATCCGTCCTTTCCTCTCTGAACACACTAATAAGACACTAATCCACTCCTTAATCACCTCCTGTCTTGACTACTGTAACATACTCCTTGCTGGTCTCCCTTTGAATCATCTCTCTCCCCTTCAATCTGTTCAACACTCTGCTGCGCGGCTAATCTTCTGCCAGCCTCGTCATGCCCATATTACTCCTCTTCTCAAGTCACTTCATTGGCTCCCTATCCTTTTCCGCATCCAGTTCAAACTTCTCCTGCTGACCTATAAATGCATTCACTCTGTGGCTCCTCAATACCTTTCTTCTCTTCTCTCTCCCTACAACCCCCCTCGGGAACTCTGCTCTTCTAACAAACTGCTTCCATCTGTGCCCTTTTCTTCTACTGCTGACTCCAGACTTCGCTCCTTTCACCTTGCTGCACCTTATGCCTGCAACAAACTACCTGTGTCTGTACGCCAGGCACCTTCTCTAACCCTCTTCAAATCCAGGTTGAAAGCTCACCTCTTCGCTGCTGCTTTTGGATCTGGACTCACCTGATCTTTTTCCTTCCCTTTGTTTTATCCCTGCCTATATCTTCTGTGTTTTGTCTTGACTAGATTGTAAGCTCTGATGAGCAGGGATCATCTCTTACATGTCTGTGCAGCGCTGCGTACGACTGGTAGCGCTATACAAATGCTAAGTAGTAGTAGTAGTAGTAGAGAAGAAAGTACTCCATCATCCCCATTACTCAGCCCAATTTCAATCATAGCAGCAGGGGCATTTGAGCCCCAGATTCCCTGTTCTAACCAATAGGCTATTGCTAGATATCCAGGTTCTGAAAAGCTATTCTGAGGATGTCTTAGTAGATACCCTCACAGTTGTCCATATCTGGAAAGTCCATATTTGTGAAATCATGTGTGCACCTGGACATGCCTGCTTTTTTTCATTTGTGCTAGTCTTCTTGCAAGTAAAAGAATTTGCTGATGGCTGAGTTGATGGGGGCTGTCAGAATCTATTGGTTTGCTTTGAATTTGATTGCTCTTTGCTGCCTCTCAGAAGATGCTGCCCTAAAACTGCCTAGTCATGCCTAATGGTTGGGCTGGTCTTGAAGGTGGCATAATGTAAAACAATCTTTTCTGTTAAACTAAGGAGCTAACTTGCAGCCCCATGGTGAACGCAGAATGCAGTATAACTCCTAGAACCTTTAAAGCTGGTGCAAATGGAATGAATTCTAGCTGGGCTTGGTTTCTACCAAATTATGTAACTATAGAGTTTACTTTTGTCACCATTTAGTTTTATACGGTGAGGACACATCCTCATTATGGATATACAGGAAGCCTTTCGGAGTCTGGCTACATATTAAAATGTTCGACTATCAAAGATGAATATTCATATTCTCTGTTACAAAGTACATAACTTAGAATCATCACATTATTTTAAGTGCCATCAAGTAAGTGCTGACTCCTAGCGGCCCCTGGGTTGTTTTGGCAAGATAGATTGCTAAGCCCTTTCTTCCCAGGCAATAGAGGGCAAAATGATTTGCCGAAGGTCACAATGAGTGCTAGTGGGAATCAAACCCTGATCTTGTGAGAACAAGACTGCCCCCTCAAACCACCAGGTTACTCCTCCACCTCAATTATCCTATAACTCAAGATAAAAAAATAACCCCTTAGCTCTGCTGTTTAGACTGGCACTCACTTGGAATTGTGTGATACATTATCAACTTCATTTAATATGCATTATCTTCATTATTCCTTTCTAGATACAGAGAGTTTCTCTCCTTATGTCACCAACATCTGGAAGCATGCTCCCACCTTGATGACAAGAAACGCAAAACACTAGCCCATTGTTTAATTACCACACTGTCTCATTTCAATATGCTTATCAGGACAGGTGCTGTTCTCTATCTAGCATTTAATAGAGAAAGAAAGAAAAAAAATAACATAAAAATAGAAACCTGCCATTCTTGTGAAAAAATCACTGTCATAATTGCATTTGATTTGTAACTTCCATTTTTAGGAAGTTAAAATAAGGTTAAACAGGAACTACAACAGGATCATGTGTATACAAAAAAGGAAGAAAATCCTATTACAAATACCTTGCAACACATCTGGGTCAAAGACTGACCAGGGAAATCTCTAAGTTTCAAAATTCTCCTTTCCTTTCTCCTTGCTGATCAACTAATCCATCCACCTGTATTCACAAGATGCACGAAATTAGCAAGTCAGAAAAGCGACATCTTTGGATGTCCATGGGGCCAAATCTCACAGCACTGGAAAATGTCAAGGCCCCTAAAAAATA
This sequence comes from Ichthyophis bannanicus, assembly GCA_033557465.1. Classification (NCBI taxonomy): domain Eukaryota; kingdom Metazoa; phylum Chordata; class Amphibia; order Gymnophiona; family Ichthyophiidae; genus Ichthyophis; species Ichthyophis bannanicus. The sequence continues at coordinate 851,747,130 of CM066032.1, forward strand.
CTCCCTCTCCACAAATGCCTACGATTCTCCCAAGGCAGAATTAAAGTCCTTAAGACTCCCCCCCCCCCCAACTTCTATCCAAATTCCCCCATCCTCTAAGGCCTCCCCAGGCCTACCTTAAGTAAAGCGACTTCCCACTCACTCTCACACAGGCCGGCACTGGATTCAAAATGGCGCCCTTGACGGCTAGCTGCAGTCTTGTTCAAATGTTTATTCCTGTTTATATTTATCATTTGCCTTCTGTTTTACCAGATTCAAATTCCTAGCTATAAAATAGTAACTGAAAAGTAATATTTTAGAAGCATTGTGCAGCATCTCTGTGTGCAACTAGCAGCATTTTCATGTGTAGATTGCAGAAATGTGTAAATGGCAATTTCAAAATGCTCTGGGGTCTATTCTGACATGCCAATAGTGGGGATGGACATCCCATTGGGACGTCCATCTCCGCTATTTACCCCCTTTGCCATCCCCGACGAAAGCCTCCCCATATGAACAAGGAGTTTGTTTTGGGAGGCTTAGACAGGGGTGGGAGGGGGTGTCGCGGAGGCAGGGTGAGGGCAGGCAGTGGGCAGTCCATGGCCCCGGACGTACAGGGCTGATTCTGAAGTCGGCCCTGTATGTCCAGGGCCAACAGACTGGACAGGGAACGGCAGGCCCGAGTGGCAGAAGTGGAGCAGGGGGGTACAAGGGGTTCCCCGCAGGCCAGCCCTCGCCATGGGAGGCCCGATCAGGGGTCGGGCTGCAGGGAAAGGAATAAGTGGCTGGCGACTAGGGATCGCAGCTCCTGAATGGAGCTGTGATGCTATAGCAATAGGACACCAGGGCACTGTGGTTCCATTCAGGAGCCTGACTGAGTTAGCTGGGCAGGGGCCTGTATGTGCAGGCCGATCTGAATTGGGTCCTGGCCTGCACGTTCAAGCCCAGACACAATTCCAATCTCGCAGGGCACGTCTAGCCCCTCCGCGATCAGAACCGGGTGTGCCTCTGTGCGTCTCGCTTCCGACCTGGTGCACAGCGGCCTGGATGGCCAACTTGGAATGTGCCTCAATATGTACCCTCGGAGAAGGTCCAGAATGCACAGGTTTTCTAGATGTGGTTAGGGTAGGTGAAAAGATTATATTCATATTTCCCATTTTACAATGAGAAATATATATACAGTTCAAAACAGTTCCCCTTTGGCTTTTGCAGCACCTCTCGTTATGCATAAGCCTCTGCCAAGTGCATTTTTTCGGCCGGGGTTTGAAACAAGTGATTGAGAAGGTAATTTTGCTTAGTCCCCCCCCCCTTTCCCCCATACTTTGTTTAGCTTTTAAAATGTAAAATTTTATCTTTCAGGGCTTTGCTCTAGCTGTTATGTGTGCATTTGCTGGCACTTAAAAGTGGAAGCATCGACAATCGACACTTCCAGACATTACCACCAGCATTTATAAGAGAAGTTGCCAAGTGATGCTGCATGAGTAAGTTCTTGAAATTGATGCTCCTACTATAAGTGACAAGTGCTTTAAAAAAGCTGTAGGGTATGTGTTTGCTCTGTTATCTTTTGTTAAATATTTAAGGTGAGTTTCTAAGGAAGTTTCAGGTAATTTTCTACTTTGACTTTCCCAAACATTTGCAAATTATATACAATTTTGGAGTGAAAATTCACTAAGCTGCTTATTCAACCATTTTGAAGCTGTAAAGGAGGGGGAACTGAATAATTGTTTGGGAAGGCACCAAATGAAAGTATTTGCTGGAACAGAGACTGCTGAAGACTGGCTGTTGGAGGAGATCTGCGAGTAGTCACAGAGGAGACCAATAAGTATCACTATTACTACTACTACTATCGAGCACTTATATAGCGCTACCAGTCGTACGCAGTGCTGTACAGACATGTAAGAGACAGTCCCTGCTCATCAGAGCTTACAATCTAGTCAAGACAAACAAAGAGCTAACAATCTAGTCAAGACAAAAACACAGCACTTACAATCTAGTCACGACAAAACACAGAAGTCAAGATCTGAAAGCAACAGTGAAGAGGTGAGATTTCAACCTGGATTTAAAGAGGGCTAGAGAGGGTGCCTGGCGTACAGACACCGGTAGCTTGTTCCAGGCGTAAGGTGCAGCAAGGTGAAAGGAGCGAAGTCTGGAGTTAGCAGTAGGAGTGGAGGACATAGATAGAAGTAGTTTGTTAGAAGAACGGAGTTCCCGAGAGGGGTTGTAAGGAGAGATAAGAGATGAAAGGTACTGAGGAGCTGCAGAGTGAATACATTTAAAGGTTAGGAGGAGAAGTTTGAAATGGATGCGGAAGCGGATAGGGAGCCAGTGAAGTGACTTGAGAAGAGGAGTAATGTGGGTATGGCGAGGCTGGCGGAAGATTAGTCACGCAGCAGAATGTTGAATAGATTGAAGGGGAAAGAGATGATTCAGAGGGAGACCAGCAAGGAGTAGGCTGCAGTAGTGTCCTGCACTGTTGTTTCAGCTCCCTTTCATGGCCTATTAGGTGGCAAAAGAAGGCTTGATCAGTTGGCTACAGTAGGAAGTACAAGACGCACAGTAGAAAAGATGTGTTTTCTTCTTTCCATTCTTCCCTTGACCAACTGAATTCTTTCCTTGCATTTGGCTGCCGTCAAAGGAAAGCAGCTCTGAAGTGGCAAGTGGATCCAGTTTTTACCCTCTAGGGTCTGTTCACTGCCTTTCGATAAAGGAAGAATGTTGGGCCATGGTGTTCTTTTGTTGCTGGGCCATCAACTCACTGGTAAAATGGATTCCTGTCCACCCTACCATCAGCTCTGTGGTAGGAGAGAAAGTGAGGTAAGGAGAGAAGAAGAAGAAGGAAAGAGAGATATGTGGTCGCTGCAGTGAGACACATAGTGGGGGTCATTTTATAAAGTAATTTGTACTGCCTGATGCCCTTATTCTGAGGTACCCTATTATTGACAGGGATATATTTTGACATTTAGCCATAGGGAACCTATGCTGATTCCATCTGGATTATTTTACATAGGGTACTATAATTAGATCAGTTATTGTTGGCAGTGTGATAGGGCAGCCTTACATCTGCTGTGCCAGGCATTGGGAAACATGACTATATAGTGCCAACATTCCTTGAATTGTCCCATGTGGCCCAAAACATGTAATGCTTCAGAATACAGTGGGAATGAGGATGTCCAAAACGTTTACCTGTATCCGAGGCAGGGGGCCAGCTGGATAGCACTTGCACATGCCCGCTGAACACATCTATCTCCCCGATTCCAGCCCTGCGGGTATGTCCAGACCTGCAGATGTGGAATTAGGTTCAAAGGGGCCCATTTTTTATTTAGACAGTCTGCGGGCCAGACATGCATGTTATGGAATTGCGCTCCATGTATACACCATGGTGTTATTCAGCCTTTGTAATGACCCATCCATTTTATATTTACAAGACCTTCTTTTGCAGTATGTAGTAGTCTATCTTGATGACATCTCGATCTTCTCTCCTGACAATATATTGAAACCATCAGGTGTCTGAACCCTCGATAGACCCATTGGAGCATGTTTTTTGCATGATTACAGTTCATCACCTCCTATTAGGAGGTTCAAAAATGTCATGGCTGATGCACTTTTTTAACAATTCACCTGAGGAGAGCCCAGATCCAGTCGACAAAGGGCCCATCCTATCTTTTTCTAATATTGTCACAAATATTGTGAATTTGTTATTGCTGAAGAAAATGTAACAAGAATCCCATGGTGTGGAAGCCCCAGGTTCTGTTCCTGCCCCTAGTACTTGTTGCCTACAAGTTGTCTGGCCACCCAGGATTCACAAGACCACTGAGCTTCCCTAGGACCTTCCATTGGCTCTCAATACACAAAGACTGTGCATACTATGTTTTGGCCTGTGGTATGTTTGCTAGGACCAGGATTCTTGCAGCCTCCTCCTGTACCAGTAAAGCCATGGTCTCATCTTCCATGGACCTTATAACAAATCTTCTGCCTTCAAAAGCCTGTCCAGCAATTCTGGTGTTTGTTTCAGGTATTTTTGCATGGTGTATTGTGTACCTATTGCTAAGTTGCCCTCTGTTTCCCAACTAGAATTCATGTTTATCAAAAGTATTGTATTGTAGGCCTGCATGATATTCCAGTTATGTTTGACTGAGGTCCTCAAATTGTTGCCAGATTCTGGAAGGCCTTCTTCAAGGATTTGGACATCACTTTCCAGTTTTTCACTGGATAGAATTCTCAAATTAATGGCCCGACAGAGTCGATCAGGATCTGGACCAGTTCTTTCAATGTTTTGTCTCAGCTCAGCAGGATGATTAGGTAAATCTGCTTTCCTGGGCCAAGTTCACTCACAGCATTCACTTGAACAAATCTATGTGTGTTTCACAGTTCTTTGCCATGTATAATCAGCATCTCATCTGCATTTCCTCTTCAACTTCAATCACAGAAGCCCCCTGCAGCCAATGACTTTATTCAATAAACCACGAGAACTATTTCAAATAGTGAAAACACTAACCAAAACAACACAACCAGAACAACAGGGTGACACTATTCAGCCCCAAATTCTCGCAGATCACTACGCGAGCAAACTAACAACAACCGCAACTGCGTTATGCCCGGCCGAACCCCACCCGAAAACTTCAGTGACGAAAGAACAGATTTGGAGCGAATTTCACAAAATTGATGATAAGCAAGCAATTGGAATAATAACCAGTATAAATACTACCACCTCCATGCTTGATCCTTGCCCAACCACCTGGATTAAAGCAGCAAAAAAGGATATTGGCCTCCAGGTCTCACACATTGTGAACCAATCATTGTCACAGGGAGTCATGCCCAACCAGCTCAAAAAGTCTATAATTAGACCGATATTAAAGAACAACTCGCTTAACAAAGAAGACCCATCTTCTTACCGCCCAATCTCCAGCATATCGCTTCTAGCGAAGATCATAGAAAAAGCAGCCCTCATCCAACTGCAAGAACACCTCGATGACCACGAAACCCTCGACAAACAGCAATACGGTTTCAGAAAAAATCATGGGGTCGAAACTCTGCTATTAGCACTGTTTAACTGCCTCCTCAAAGGGCTAGAGGACAGGAAGAAAATGTTTATTCTTATTTTTATCGACATCTCAGCAGCCTTCGACACTGTACATCACCTAACCCTCCTTAACAAGCTGGCATCAATTGGTATATTAGGAACCACCCTGAAATGGTTCTCCTCCTACATAACAGACAGAAAGCCACAAGTCCAATTCAACGGAGAAAAAGCCGAAGCCTTCACTCAAACTCAAGGCATACCACAGGGGTCGGCGCTCTCGGCATTTCTGTTTAACATTTACATGCAACCCCTCAGTGAAATATTCAGGAAATATGGCATCAACTACCACATATATGCAGACGATATCATGCTGTACACACAGCTAGAAACCGTCGACCCAAAGTACGATCAGCTGGAAACCTGCATGGGAGAGATGTTGGGATGGCTAAAACAAAACAACATGTCGATTAATCATAAGAAGACTGAAGTAATGTTTATATCCAGTAAAACTGACTTCGAACCGCCACCAACAATCACATTGTGCAACAATACGTACAACACGAAGAAGGAAATTAGATATTTAGGAGTCATAATCGACAGCAAACTGAAAATGGAAAAAAACACCTCAGCAACACCAACAAAGCCATATTTCACAAGCTTAGAGTATTACGACCCCTACGGAATGTACTAGATCCATGCGACTTCCGTTCAGTTGCTCAAGCACTCATCATGCCTCACCTCGACTACTGTAACGCCATCTTACAGGGTCTACCAAAGAAAACGACCAACAGATTACAACTGGCACAACACGTAGCAGCAAGGATCATCATGAGAACAAGCGTCACCGAACATATTACACCTATATTGATGGAACTACACTGGCTCCCAGTCTCTGCCAGGATCCAATACAAAACATTGGTAACGACATTCAAACTAATTCACAACCTAGCCCCTTCATTCCTTTCCACCCTGATCACCTTGCAAACTAGCTCCAGAAGCAGGAGAACCATAAACGAAGACACACTTATAGTTCCAAACAGCATCAGACATGTAAAATCCAGTACTGGCCGCAGAGCATTCTCCTTCTCTGCCCCCACTTTATGGAACAACCTACCACATGAGATGAGAGCAACAAAAGACCTACTCGATTTCAGAAAAAAATTAAAAACTCACCTATTCAACTGCCACTATGGCCAGCTGTGAATCCAACAAGATGAAAAGAAACAAATAGCTGTTTGTCAAATGTAAATAGTTAAAGGATAATCGCTTTTGTACATATGAATGATACCTACTGGAGGGCTATATCTAGACCCTGCGATGTGTGCTGTGTATTACCCCTCTTCTTTCTATCTATGCCCCAATCTTCCTGTCTTGATTTTGTGACATATCCCAAAGACTTTAATCAAACCGCTTCTGATCGCTGGAAGTAGCGGTATATAAGTGTTTGCTAAATAAATAAAATAAATAAATTTGGCATCTCCAGAATATCTGGAAGCAGGTGAACTGTAGCCTGGAGAGAACAGTAGCACAATGAAAGAAATTCATAAACAAGAACCATAACTGGAACCTCAGTTCAATGAGGATAATAAAGTTTGGCTGTCCACTAGGAATATGCACTTGAAGCTCCCATGCAGTAAATTGGGTCCTAGATTCATTAGACTTTATGCCATTTCAGAAAAAAAATCAATCCTGTGATAGTATATCTGCAGCTTCTTGACTTCTTATTGAAGCCTGTAGTCCTTGATCCTTTAGGTCATCAAGGGGATCCCTTGAATTCTATTCTGGTAGTTAGCAGGAATTTTAGGTGGATTTTAATATGGATTTCTGAATATTCCACTGAAAAGTCCACTAATTAGTGCACGGGAAAGGCTTCAATCCAGAGGAGAGGTTCTGAGTCAGTTTAGCTGACTTTCATCCCCCTGTCCCCCTGAAGAAAGCTTTCGCCAAACATCCTATTAGTCATCTAGAGGCTGCCCCTGAGAGGGAAGGGAGGGGAGCTAATGTGAGGTTCTGCCACCAGTCTGAAGATGGATCAATTTCTTAAAGAATCATACCCAGATGGACCTTTGACCTCCAGCCAGCAGGCCTCAGAATTCTCCATCCAGCTGACTAGGCTGTCTTAACTTGCTGTACACTTGCTACTTCCTTTTAGAGGCCATCTTTTTCTTGTCTAGGATCTGTATAAAAACCCAGCTCTGGATAGACCTCTTTGCCAGAGCTTGGTTTCCGCCTTTGTATCTTGTGCTTAGCATTCTCCTTCACTTCAGATCCTGATTCACCTTGTTGGTCTTACCTAGAGCCTACCTTAGCTCTGATTGTGCCTTATCTTTTCTTCTGTCTTGTTCTACCTTGGTGAATGCCTTATGCTGTGTTTCAACTCTCCTTGGAGTTCTTCTGACTCCTGGTGCCTATGTTGAGTCCTGGATTTGGGCAGCAAAACCCCAGTGGCCATCAGTACCAGAGGACTCAACCTGAAGGGAAGATGGCTGTTACATTTGGAAGGCACATCCTAGCTATCCATGAACCCCGGGTGCACTGTCCTGTGGAAAGCCTGTCCGTGGACCTCACCCACTTACCATTCTCAGGTTTTTTCCACCAACAAGAACCATCAAACTCTGGTGATAGACCTTACTGAACTAGCTATAGTCATAGCTGCTCACTGTTCTCTGGTATTTTCTACTCATGAGAACTGCCACATCAAGCAAAGGCCAGAATGAATGCTGCTGAGATGGCTATGGACCTAACTGGATTTGGCTGCTCAAGAAAAGAGCCCTCTGGGCCTGGTGGCCACCAGGTCTATGCTGCTCAAATACAGCACCCTAGGTGAGACCCAGGAATCATCAGAACTCCAAGGAGACTGGAAAAAATAGCATTTACCAAGGCAGAGCAAGCTAGGAATAGGGCCAGGTCTACCATTAGTAAAACTAGGCAGGTCAGCTAAGGCGGCAGCTTCTGGGAAGCGGAAAACAGCAGGATATTCAAAGCTAGATTCTGTCAGCCAGAGGGCACATAAGGCATAATGTTTGCCTATGGTGCCAACACCTTGAGCCAACTGTGGGGACAACCCTGGTCAAGAGAAAAGCTGAAGCACAACCAGTTATGTGACTCTTCTGATTTGTGGCTCCAGTGGCGAGACTTCAGCCAGAAGAGAGAGAGGCAATGGGCCTGCATTGGGAGCAGCATGGCAAGTCACCTGGCTTTTAGGTAAACTTGCTGCGCTGCTGCGGATGTGTGTGCCCAGCAGTGGTACATCCCCCTCCTGGTCAGCAGTGGGGCAGGCCACACCCACCACCCTACTCTTCATATGCCACTGCCTGGCTCCCAGCTTCCTGGGTTAGGGAAGAAAAGACCAGGTAGCCAACAGCACCCAGAGAGCTCAACCTGAAGATAAGGTGATTGTTACACTTGAAAGACCTCATCCTTGCTACCCTTGAATCCCTGGTGCCCTGTACCATGGATAACCTGTGGATGTCACATACTCACCATTTTGGGGTATTTTCTACTGATGGGAACCATCGCAAAGAGAAATTGGTGATTCGTAGAGTTCATTAAGTATCAGTTACTGAGTTTATTTTGTTAAATATCCTTATGGTCAATACTGAGGAGAGCTTAAGAGGAAGAGCTTGTCATTTTGCATATGATAAGATCTGCAAGAGAGTGAATAACCTTGAGGGAGTAGACAAAATGAGAAGTTATGGAAGTGATCCCTTGGTGTTCTCATTTGAAATGTGATAGACACTACTTTGATGTATGAATCAAAAGACAATCATGTTTTCAGATACAAGTAAACTAAACTGAGAAAACTTGAGCACTGGTCAAATTCCAGGCAACTGGCATTCAACATAAAAAATGTGTAGTCATGCATTTGGGGGTGCAGAAGACCAAAAATACAGTAAGTGATGGGGGTTGAGGAGCTGATGTGCAGGTTCAGATTAACTCAATCTCTGTCTAAGGCTAATATCAGAGGAACAACAAGCTATCCTAGACATAGTCACCTCATAATTACAGTCACTGGCTTGCATTACATCTAACAAGTTTATCTCAGATCACCAAAACCCTAGCCAAGCCTAATCCAGTTTGGATCAGCATTTCAGACCTTGATCTGCCTCTAGTTCGTGATTAATCCCGGTATACTGAAAGCCAGTCCTGTCTTTGATTCTGTCCATAACCTAAACATACAGAAACATAGAAACATGACGGCAGAAAAAAAAACACGTGGCCTATCCAGGGGTGGCCCAAGGGGGGGTGTGGGGCCATGTGCGGAGACTCGGTGTGGGGCTTAATTTGCATAAGTGGCCTCATTTGCATAAATATTTGCATAATGTTACCATACACTAACTTTTAGTAAACATATCTCTTAATGAATGTATGGATAAAGAAAGACTAAAAGATTTCTACATTACTATAATCCAGTGCCAACTGCCAGGCACATTAGGAACTACTACAAACGCTGCCCATTTAGAACCCATAGCAAACCCACCGTATCATAACAGCACTACCAGGACTCATAAAGCACCAACCCTACCTATCAAAAGGCAACACTGCAAATATTAAACCAATACATTTCAGAGAATAACAATACATGACCTATTGGGGAAAGAGAACAAGTGGCAATGTCAAATAGGAATTACATAAACAGAATACCTCAGCTCAGTTACACATGCAGAACATAGACCATCACCAAACAAGGAATCACAATTTAGAAACACGGAGGCAATAATTAAACTGGGAACCCCAAAAGCCAAACTTGGAATGTACAACAACACTGTAGAAATAAAACTATAAATTAATTTCCTCTTGTACTAAACAAAGCGCAGACGTTAATGATGCACATTTCCCAGAGCTGACATATTCCAGTTAATAAATTCAAAATAATCGGAGAGGCAAGATGGCGGCGGTGATCCGCTTCTGGTTAGAGAGCCCGTATTGGCGGCGCGGGGTGTCGGCGCGTATTGTGGTTCCGTGGGCTGACATGAGCTGACGGAAGGGCAAGCAAGCTTACCCTTCCTCCGGTGAAGCTGGTTCCAGCGGCGCTGCCCAGAAGACGCTGCCAATGTGTGGTTTCCAGGTTCCAGGAGCAGGAGCTGAGTCTTCAGCAGGAACGGCGTCTCTGCCTGACCTGAGCACATCGGGTGTGGTGTTGTCCCCCGAGCAGAGAGCCCCGCCGCCATGCCCCGGAAGTGTTGCGGCAGGTAGAGAGGAGCTTCCCCCCAGCGTGAAGACTAGCATGCCGGTGCTGGGAGGTGAGGAGGGATCCCCTGCCTTTCTGGCTTGTCCGTGTGAAACTCCGGGAGATGAAGGAAGAGCTGAGGCTGCATCTTTCTTGGGTGATAGCCTTACTCAGGAGGTGGTTCATTCGATTGTCACTGTAGGTGCTGGCGGATTGGTGAAGCCTCCTAAAGTTACATTGGAGGTGCTGTGGGACGCTATTTCAACCATGAATTCCTCCCTTATAACTATTGCAGCTCTTGTAAGTACTGAAACCAATTCTTTACGTAAAGATTTTCAAGAAGTTTCAAGAGTCCAAAAGGAACAGGAGGGAAAGTTGACCCAGTTGTCTGGAGAACTTGAGCAACTTTGGGACCTACATGGTGCATTTATTAAAGATTGGAGTGTAACGGCTAGGAAAATGGAATATCTTGAGAATCAAGTCCGGAAGAACAACTTAAGACTGATTAATTTTCCTAGATCCCCACTGCAATCACCCTTGGAAATGGTTCATAGGTACTTCCAGGAGGTCTTGCGGATCTCCAGGGAGGACCTCCCACCATTAACTAGAGCTCAGTATTTGTCTGGGGGTCAGGGTGATCAGGGTGTTAGTAGTGGAGCCCAGGGGGACCTCCGAGACCTTACGGGGTTTTTGGAGAGTTCTTGTGAGCTGGTTACTGCTCGCACTACCCTCCTTATTACGTTGGCTCTTGAATCTGATAAAGCATTAATTCTTCGTGCATATTTTAGGAATTTCAGTGAGAAGTTTAAGGGCTCTCATGTTCGCATTTTCCCCGATCTCGCTAGGGATACCCAGTTGAGGAGGAAGGAATTCCTGGGTTTTAAGCCCAGGGTTCTTTCCCTTGGTGGGACTTTTTTGTTGAAAGTTCCTGCTAGATGTCATCTTTACTATAATGAGAAATTATTTCTGTTTTTTGAGCCCCATCAGCTCCTAGAGTTTCTTGTAGCTAGGGAGGAATTAATAGTTGTTTCTGCGTCTCATCCGGCTGACGCATAAGTCTTGCATCGCCATGTTATTGTATAAATTCCTATTATGTAAGTTTTGTATTTTTTTTCCTGTTGCCTCTCTCCTTTATTGTGGGCTAATTTAGGCAAATGTATTTCTTCTTTTTATCGGCTATCTGTTATGTTACCTGTTTTTTGCTGTTTTGCATTCATTCATTTGATTGAATGTATTGGAAAAATTTCAATAAATAAAAAAATAAATTCAAAATAAAGAGATATCTTTCTACCTTTTGTGCATTTTTTTTTCAGTTGCAATTGCTCCAGCCACTTTCTTCTGGTTTCTTCGTGTCTTCTGCTAACTCTCCATCGTCTGCTGTCCATTTGTCCTTTTTTCTCTCTTCTAGTTTTTTTCCATTCTTTCTCTCTACATCTGCTTTAACATATTAATCTTTCTCCTTTTGCTCTTTCCTCATTCCTATTTCATCCACTCAAATTTTACCCCTCCATCCTCAATCCCCACATACTCTCCCAATACCCGGCTAATTGTAGATTTTTCATCCCTCCCACACAAAATATTTTTCCCCTCTCCATGTCACTCTCCCAGCCCCATCCCATTCTAATCCTCCCCCAATATCAGCTCCCTTCTAGTTCCAGCCGCACCCAGCATCCGCTCCCTTCTAGTCCCTGCATCAGCCCATTACCAGTCCTAGCCTCCCATCAGCCCATTTCCAGTCCTAGCTCCCCCATCCATTTTCAGTCCTATCCGAGTCCCTCCATCAGCTCATTTCCAATCCCAGCCCCCATCAGCCCATTTCTAGTCATTTCCTAGCCCCACCATCAGCCCATGTCAAATCCTAGCTCCCCTCCACTCAGCCCAATTCCATTCCAAGCCCCCCATGAGCCTACTTCCAGTTCTAGCCCCTCCATGAGTCCATTTCAATCCAAGCCCCCACCACAGCCCATTTCCAATCTTAGCTCCCCCCAACAACCCATTTCCAGTCCTATCTTAGCTGCTCCATCAGCCCATTTCCTGTCCTAGCTCCCCCCGCCTCAGCCCATTTCCAGTCCTAGCTCCCTCCCCTCACAGCCCATTTCCATTTCAAGCCCCCCTCCCCATCAGCTATTTGCAATTCAAGCCCCCCTTCCACTCAGCCATTTCCATTCAAGTCCTCGTCCCCATCAGCTATTTGCAGTTCAAGCCTCCCCTTCTACTCAGCCCATTTCCAGTCCTAGCAACCTCCCCCCCCAACCCATTGCCAGTCCTAGCCCCCCATCAACCCACTTCCAGTCCTAACTCCCCCATCACCCCATTTTCAGTTTAAGCCCCCCATAGCCCATTACCAGTCCTAACCCCCCATCAGCCCACTCCCAGTCCTAACCCCATCAGCTCATTTCCAGTCTTAACCCCCCCCATAGCCCATTACCAGTCCTAACCCCATCAGCCCACAGCCCATTACCAGTCCTAACCCCATCAGCCCACCTCAAGTCCTAACCCCTCCCCATCAGCCCATTTCCTGTCCCAGCCCCCCCATAGCCCATTTCCTGTCCTAGCCCCCCATAGCCCACTACCAGTCTTAACCCTCCCATAGCCCATTACCAGTCCTAACCCCCCATCAACCCATTTCCAGACAGCCCCCCATAGCCCATTACCAGTCCTAACCCCCCCATCAGCCCACAGCCCATTACCAGTCCTAACCCCATCAGGCTTAACAGAGCCGAATTTCTCATCAGCCCCTGCGGGCTTAACAGAGCCGCGAGGGAGACGCTCTCCCTTCGCGGATCTGAAAGCCATTGTGGAGAGGCTCAGCCAGGCAGGGAGGGCTCAGCCGGGCAGGGGGGGCCCCGCAGGACACTCGATTCTGCCGCTGCCGCGGCCAGCTTTTTTTTTTTTTTAATTTAATTTATTTTTAAAGCAGAATGTTCTTTGCGCGGGGCCCCCTGAAACGCGGGGCCCTGTGCAAAAAACATTCTTGCTCAAAGGATGGGCCAGCCCTGGACCTATCTAGTCTGCCCTTCCATATCAACTACATTAGTCCTCTTTTTACCTTTAGAGATTCTCTCTGTTTATCCCATGCTTTTCTGAATTCAGATACTATCCTTGTGTCCACCACCTCCACTGGGAGACTATTCCATGCATCTACCACTCTTTCCATAAAGAAATATTTCCGCATATTATTCCTGAGTCTATCTCCATTGACTCTCATACTATAAGAACATAAGAACACAAGATATGCCATACTGGGTCAGACCAAGGTCCATCAAGCCCAGTATCCTGTTTCCAATAGTGGCCAATCTAGGTCATAAGTACCTAGCAGTTTCCCCAAAAGACACAGGTTCCACAATGCTTGTATTGGGTCAAGCAGTGATATCCTAGGTCCCTTTTAATAATTATTTATGGAACTTTCCTCCAGGAACTTGTCCAAACCTTTTTTAAACCCAGCTACACTAACAGGTTTTACTACATTCTCCAGTAACAAATTCCAGACTTTGATTACACATTGAGTGAAAAAATATTTTCTCTTATTAGTCTTAAATAATTTACCCTGTAGCTTCATTGCATGTCCCCTAGTCTTTCTATATTTTATTTATTTATTTATTTATTGAAAATCTTTTCTATACCACACTTTTTAGAATCAGTGCGGTTTACAGGTAACATTAATTTGTGCAATGCAGGATGAATCATGCATTGCACTTACATAGAACAGGTATAGTAACTTGGGTTTTAAACAGGGTAACTATGTACAAATTGAGCAATTATGTCCCAGAGGTGTTGTGGCGGCAAGACATGCTCTTACAACTATTTACAAGCTGGACAATTATTTATAGGTCAGACCGTAGTATTGATGGATGTGGTTGCGTCACTATGATGTGAGTGTGCTGGTGGTGTCGTCATGGTGGGTGGAAGGTATGCTTAGTTGTGATGTATCACTGGTGTGGGAGTAATGTAGAAGGAAAAGATGGTGCTTTAGTGCCTTCCTAAATTGGGCAAGGCCAGTAATGGCTCGGATGGTGGTTGGGAGGGTGTTCCAGCAGGTAGGTGCATAGAACACAAAGGCTCTGTTCTTTGTTGCCTGGGAGCATTTCATTATTGCATTGGGGACTATGAGCGTGTTGACAGAAAATGACCTCCTAGATGTGTTTGGGGGAGTGGGGTGGACAAGGTCTGTGAGGGAGGTGGAGGATCGTTTGTTGATGGCTTTGAAGATCAGCAGTAGTACTTTGAAAGTGAGCCTGCAGTGGATCAGAAGCCAGTGGAGGTGCTTCAAAATTGGGGTTATGTGGTCTCTTCTGGAGGCTCCAAGCAGGATCCGGGCACCAGCGTTCTTTGCCAGCTGTAGTGGGTTCAGTGGGTTCTTAGGGAGTCCGTCAAATCCCATTCATTTACTCAATTCTACCAGATTAACCCTACCCCTACATAAGTGCCTCTCCCTCACCCCCTCAAGTTAATATATCAACTCCATTGTACACATGTTCACACTGAATTTCCAATACTCGATCTCATTGCACATATGTAAGTAGTTTAGTTTGCATTCCCCGTTTATCCAAGTTATTACTCCTGTTCTATGTAAAGCATAAGCATGTTATCCAAGTTATTACTCCTGTTCTATGTAAAGCATAAGCATGTTATCCAAGTTGTTTTCTCCTGTTCTATGTGAAGCCAAACAGTTTGTTATGGTCATTTTGTTGTATGTAAACCGCGCTGACAATAGTGCGGTATATAAGAAACTGTAATAAATAATAAATAATAAATAAATAAATAATAAGAATAGAGTTGGCGTAGTCAAAGTGGGGGGTTACCAGTGCTTGAAAAACTGTCCGGAAGTCGTCGGGTTCCAACAGAGGTCGTAGATGACGAATTGTTCGTATCTTGTGATAGATTGCCTTGATGGTGTTGCTTATGTGCACCTTCATGTCAAGCTGTTGGTCTAGTGTGATAGCCAGGTAGCGGATGGTGGGCCTGTTTAGGAGCTTGGTGTCTCTCACCTTTATTGATGACGTAAACAATCGATCTACTATGTCCCCTTGTAGCAGAGAATGCCTTCAATTTTAAAGAGACCCTCCTGTGCATTTGTGCCACGGGGGTATTTAAATGTCTCTATCATATCTCCCCTATCCCTCCTTTCCTCTAAAGTATACATATTAAGATCTTTAAGTCTATCCTCATATACTTCATAATGAAGACCATTAACCATTTTAGTAGTCACCCTCTGCACCGATTCCAACCTGCTTATATCCTTTTGAAGGTGCGGTCTCCAGACTTGCATACAATACTCCAAATGAGGTCACACCAGAAACTTATACAGAGGCATTATCACCACTGTTCCCTCTAAGCTGTGCGCGTGTGCGCGCGCACACACCTCGCCGAGCGAGCGCACATACTTTACAACAGAGCGCACAAAAATTACGGTTCTGATTCTGATAGAAAACAACACAGATGTCTTAAAATTTAAAAGTTGTTGTGCATTTACAGTTTTCACAAGTTCTACAATATTTTCTAGTGCAATCAATGTGGTGTACATACTGTATTCTGACATGTAGTCAAATTTTAAAGTATATAACTCCGAGTGTCGTTATGTGGCGCACAAAAATTTGACCTGCCTTCAAAAGCTGCACAGCTGATGTTTTATGCGCACACAGCCTAGAGAAAATTAGAGGGAACATTGATTATCACCTCCTTTTTTTTGCTGGCCATTCCTCTCCCTATACACCCAAGCATCCATCTGGCTTTCACAGTCACTTTTTCTATCTGTTTAGCTACCTTAAGACTGACAGACACAGTTACACCCAGGTCCTGCTCCTCTTTTGTGGAAAAATTATCTCACCCCCTACTCTGTACCACTCCTTTGGATTTTTGCAGCCCAAATGCATGACCCTGCATATTTAGTATTAAATTTCAGCTGCCAAATTCTAGACCATTCTTCAAACTTAGCTAGATCCCTCCTCATGTTATCTACTCCTTCCTGGGTGTCTACTCTATTGCAGATTTTGGTATCATCCACAAAGAGGCAAACCTTACCTGACAGTCCTTCCACAATATCACTAACAAAGATGTTAAATAGAATCAGACCAAGGACAGATCCCTGCGGCACACCACTGGTAACCTCCTTTTCCTCAGAGTGTGTGCTCCACTTACCTGTACCCTTTGTTGCATCCCACTTAACCGATTTCTAACCCTATCAGTAACTTTAGGATCCATCTCTAGGATGCTCAGTTTGTTTATAAGTTGCCTGTGTGGAACAGTGTCAAAGGCTTTACTGAAATCTAAACACACCACATCTAGAGCTCTCTCTCGGTTGAACTCCCTGGTCACCCAGTCAAAGAAATTAATCAGATTTGTTTGACAAGAGCTGCCTCTGGTGAATTCATGCTGCCTCGGATCCTGTAATCTGCTGGACTCCAGAAACCCCACTATTATTTCATATGTACATGGCACATCTGTCTTTTCATTTGTTGGGTGTCACAGTTTTATAATTTTGATAATATCATTTCCTTCAGCCTTTGATGGGTCCCAGCATTGAATATCCAGATTGTCTGGATCGCGATGAAACTAACCAGGCAGTGGCAATATTCAGCCGCTGTCTGGTTAACTTCTACTGCAAAGGTTAGGCCAGCCTTTGCTGCGCCTGACTTTTGCCACTTTGCGATAACCGGATAGCAGCTTAATATCACCGCTGTTCGGTTATCACCACTGCCAAGTGCTGCCCCCAGAATGACCCAATGCTAATCAGTGTTAGTGCCACTGAATATCCTGGACAAGGGGATTAACATGGTTAGCTGGTTTGCTAACTGTGTTAATCCCATCAGGCCCTTTATCCCTAAACATGCCAGTTTCACCACTTTACCAGTGCTGCTGATCCTACAAGTTGCATTTGTGCATGCAGAGTTTTATAGACATTCTGGAGTAGGTTTACTAAGGGCCATTAAGGGTGCAAAGGTGCAATAAGCAGGTGTTATTAGCACCCACTAGTGATTAACGCAGTGGAAAGTGTCAATAATTCCAGTTTAACTGCCTGTAGCCTGTTAACGGGCATTAAGGTACAAAGAGGTGGAGAAGGTGTGTTAACTGGGTGGATTGTGGGAGGAGATAGCGTGAGTTCCCTTAACGCCAGGTGCTATTAGCATGTGTTACAGGTGCAACAGCTGGGAACCTTAATGCCTGCTCATAGCTTGGGCACTATGATGTTGCACTAATGCCGTGAAATGTATGTCTATCCTTTACTTGGGGCACTATGATGTTGCTGTGCATGTATCAGTACTATCACTTTTCTTGGTTTCCCTGCCTTTGCTGCACATTGCTGACTGAGATGGTCTCTCTCCCCTGCAAATGTGCCTCTAGCGCGAGGTTTTCACTGGCGCTAATTTTCAGACCTTCATTTCACGGCGTTAGTGTGCATGGAGCCTCTCCCCACCCACTCTCCGCTCATTAACCCCTTATCTCCGCCCCTAGGGAGCCTTACTCTGCCCTCTGGGGAGCCGTACTCCACCCTTTGTGCACCTTAACGCCGCAGGAGATGTTATCGCGCGATACGTGATGTTATCACACGGTAATAGATGCGATAACATCACGCATCGCGCGATAACATCGAAGCTACGACGTTAGCGCTGTTTAGTAAACATACTCCTAAGACGGTTTAGTAAACATACCCCTATATGATAATGATAGATCTGATCAAATTGGTGGAGGGATTGCGCTTTATGTTAGAGAGTGCTTGGGTCACAAAGGATGAAAGTTTTGCAGGAAACAAAATTTGCTGTAGAATTTTTATGTTCCTTGTAAAAAGGGGAAGGCGATGGCAGTGGGAGTGTACTATCGATCGCCTGGCCAGAATGAACAAATGGATGATGAAATGCTCAAAGAAATCAGGGAAGCTAACAAAAGTTACAGCACAGTAATAATAATGGGTGATTTCAATAACCCCGGTATTGACTGAGAGAGTGTCATGGTAGAACATGCTAGGGAGATAACGTTTCTTGATGAAATAAATGACTGCTTCTTAGAGCATCTGGTTCATGAACCGACCAGAGGGGAAGTCATTTTGGACCTAGTCTTTAGTGGAAAACCAGATCTGGTGCAAAAGATAAGGGTGTTGGGACCACTTGGCAATAGTGATCTTAGCATGATTGCGCTTGATTTAATTAATGGATGAAGGATGGTAAGGAAATCCACAGTACTACCTTTTAACTTTTGAAAGGGAGACTATGATAAAATGAGTTAAATAGTTAAGAAAAAACTAAAAGGAGCAGTTGCAAAGGTTAAAGACTTACATCGAGCTTGGGTGTTATTTAAAAATACTATCTTGGAAGCTCAGACCAGCTGTATTCCATGCTTTAACACTAGAAGCCCCAAAAGGAATTTTACCTAGAAACCCCAAAATGTGTCAATTGACGCATCATCACGACGACTGCGTTTAGCATGAAATGAGGATGTGAATTAATGTGAAGTTACTTATTTGTTAAATACGTGCAGTATGTGACGTCATTACATTTTATTTATTTATTTATTTTATTACAGTTTTTTATATACCGCGCTATTTACAATCAGCGCGGTTTACAGATAACCAAAGACCAGAACAACAGGCTGCTCGGTTTTACATAAAACAGGAAGATAAACTTGGATTCGATAAACTTGAATAATATGGGGGTAAAACTATATACATAGAATGTTGGTCTGTTAATTTTGATAACATGAAAGGTATTTATGAGACGTTGCTTGTGGGGTTGTGAAAGGAGGCAAAGTGGTTAATATTGAGGTGAATATTTTGAATTTATGTAGGGTAATAATTGTTGATTAGGTTATGCTTGAGGGGAAGCTTTATGTAGGGTAGTATTTGATGAATAAGTTATGCTTGAGGGCCTTTCTGAATTGGCATATGTTAGTTATAGCACGAATTTCGGGTGGTAGGGAGTTCCAGTGTTTTGGGGCACAGAACATGAAGGCTCTGTTCGCTGTTGATCGGCTACACGTTGTTATGGTCTTCGGTATTATTAGGGTGTTTATCGCTATATGTCTTCTGGATCTTGTTGGTGGTAGTGTTTGTGTGAGATCAATTATTGAGTTTGCAGATACACCGTGGATGGCCTTGTATGTTAGGACTAGGGTTTTGAATTCGAGTCTGCCTTGTATCGGGAGCCAGTGAAGCTGTTTGAGGATTGGTGTTACATGATCACTCCTGGCAGCTCCTTGTAGAATCCTTGCAGCAGTATTCATGGCAAGTTGAAGAGAGCTTAGGGTGGATTGTGGGAGACCTTGTAGAATTGAGTTGGCGAAATCGAAATGCGGCAAAATGAGTGCTTGGAAGATGGTTCTAAAATCATCTGGGTCAAGTAATGAGCGAAGATGCCTGAGTGTGCGTATTTTGAAGTATACAGCTTTTGTAATATTGTTTACATGTGTTTTCAGATTGAGACGTTGGTCCAGCGTGACTCCAAGGTATCTTATTGTTTCTTTTGTGGCTAGATCCGCTCCTTTCACACTTATATGTGATGGTGGAATGAAGTTGGGGTCTCGCGTAACAAAGAGAACCTCAGTTTTCTTGTGTGGATGCGGAGGTTCTGTGAGAGAAGCCATTCCGATACTGCATTAAAGCAATTTATTATGGGCAGTAGGTCTAATTGCCTTGTAGAAAATGGCATATAAAGTAGGATATCATCTGCGTAAATCATACATTTCACGTTGAATGATCTGATGATATTGCAGATAGGCTGCATGTAGATGTTAAACATGAGAGATGAGAGAGATGACCCTTGTGGTACCCCTTGTTTCATGTGTTCACATGACATCATCATGTGTTTATTGTTTGTAATGTTGGAGTAAAACTGTAAACAGTGATTGAGATGCGCCACCTAATGGGAACATGAATTTATACCTAGAAGCCCCAAAGTACGTCAATTGACGCATCCAAGATAATTGAGTGCATCAACTGACTTACTTTGGGGCTTCTAGGTATAAATTCATTTTCCCGCTAGATGGTGCATCTGTCACTAATTTTCATTGCACATATTTGAACATCTTGACCTTGCTAACAAAGTCATGGAACATGACTGACATGGTTCTAGCAGTGGCGCTGGTATACAACTTCGAAGATGCATTTGCGTAAATTGACGCACTTTGGGGCTTCTAGTGTTAAGAAAAGTGGAAGGAAGTCCAAAAAACTTCCAGCATGGTTTAAAGGTGAGGTCAGAGAGACTGTAGTTGCCAAAAAGCATCTTTCAGGAAATGGAAAAAAAAGCCAGATAACGAAAAATGGAAACAGCACAAGCACTGGCAAGATAGACGCAAGGCATTGATAAGGCAGGCAAAGAGAGAATTTGAGAAGAAGCTTGCTGTGGAAGCAAAAATGCAAAATTAAGACCTCTTCAAGTATATTCGTAGCAAAAAGCCTATGAGAGAGTCAATTAGGCCATTAGATGATAGAGGGTAAAAGGGTCACTAAGAGGGGACAATGCCTTAGTAGAGAGATTGAATGAATTCTTTGCTTCGGTCTTTACAGAGGAAGATGTAGGGATGTCACCCATGACTGAAATGGTATTTAAAGGTGATACTCCTAAAGAATTCAAAGAAATATTGATACACCGGGAAGATGCATTACAACTATTTGATAAACTGAAGAATAGCAAATCACCTGGACCAGATGATATTGAAAGAACCTAAATATGAGATTGCAGATCTGCTATTAGTAATCTGTGAACTATCATTAAAATCAACTGTAATACCTGAAGATTGGAGGATGGCCAGTGTAACGCCAATTTTTAAAAAGGGTTCCAGGGGTGATCCAGGAAACTGCAGATCAGTGAGTCTGACATCAGTACTGGGAAAAATGGTAGAAACAATCATAAAGAACAAAATTACTGAAGATGTAGTCATGGCTTAATGGGAGACAGCCAACATGGCTTTAGACAAGGACAATCTTGTCTTACTAATCTGTTATGTTTTTTTGAAGGTGTGAAAAAACAGGTAGACAAAGGTGAGTCAGTTGATATAGTGTATTTGGACTTTCAGAAAGCCTTTGACAAGGTCTGTCATTAGAGACTTTTGGCAAAACTAAAAAGTCATGGGATAGGAGGCAATGTACTATTGTGGATCAGGACATAGTTAAAAGATAGAAAGGGTAGGGATAAATGGCCAATTTTCCTAATGGAGAAAGTTGAATAGTGGAGTACCCCAGGGATCTGTGCTGGGTCCACTGCTTTTTAACATATTCATAAATGACCTGGAAATGGGAATAACTAGTGAGGTTATCAAATTTGTAGATGACACAAAACTATTTAAAGTTGCTAAAATCCATGAGGATTGTGGAAAATTGCAAGAGAATCTTGATAAATTGGAAGACTGGGCATCCAAATGGCAGATGAAATGTAATGTGGACAAGTGCAAAGTTATGCACCTAGGAAAGAACATCCCAAACTATGGTTACACGATGCAAGGTTCCACATTAGGAACCACCACCCAGGAAAAAAGATTTAGGCGTCCTCGTGGATAACATGTTAAAATCCTCCACCCAGTGTGTAGCAGCAACCAAGAGAGCAAATAGAATGCTAGGTATCATATGGAAAGGAATGGAAAATAAAACAAAGGATATTATAATGCCTCTGTATCATTCCATGGTGCAACTGCACCTTGAATATTGTGTGCAATTATGGTCATCGTATCTTAAAAAGGATATAGCATTATTAGAAAAGGTACAGAGAAGAGCCACCAAAATGGTAAAGGGGATGGAAGGATACCCCTATGAAGATAAGCTAAAAAGGTTAGGGCTCTTCAATCTGGAAAAGAGACGGCTGAAGCGGAGATATGATAGAGGTCTATAAATTAATGAATGGAGTGGAACGGGTAAACATAGACGATTGTTAACGTCATCAGAATATAGAAAGACTAGGGGACATACAATGAAGCTACAGGGTAACCTATTTAAGACTAATAAGAGAAAATATTTTTTCACTCAGCGTGTAATCAAACTCTGGAATTTGTTACTGCAGGATGTAGTAAAAGCCGTTAGCTTAGCTAGGTTTAAAAAAGGTTTGGACAAGTTCCTGGAGGAAAGGTCCATAAACCATTATTAAAAAGGACCCGGGCTATCACTGCTTGACCCAGTACAAGCATTGTGGAACCTGTGTCTTTTGGGGAAACTGCCAGGTACTTATGACCTAGATTGGCCACTGTTGGAAACAGGATACTGGGCTTAATGGACCTTGCTCTGACCCTGTATGGCATATCTTGTGTTCTTATGTTCTTAAGATGCTGCATGGTCAGTTATTCTGCAACTCCACAAACTGTGTGAGACACCATTTATGCGCAGAAGGTTAGTAGTTGCAAGCTGTTGTAGTCACTGAATGGCTAACCGTGCCTGTACACATGTTGTCCCTTTTACCCATTCATTCCCAATTACACCATCATCAAGTCCCATCCCCACAGCATGCCCTTACACTCACCCCCCACATAACACTGCTGTACAGTTCCAATATTGCCTGCTGGTTTGACTGGAGTGAGCTACTCTCAGCAGAGAGAGCTCCAATACATGTTTATGTGCAGCAGTCCTCACCTCTGACTGAAGCTCCAGGTCTCAGGACCCACCTTGCTGCAAAGATGAAAGGCCTAATTAAAGCCAACTGCCATAATAGCTGTATCCGCGGCAACACTGTCAGCCCCCTTGGTGCAGCTGCAGTCTATTGGGAGCTAGTCACATATGGACTGCTGATTTCTGTGAATGGCCAATGGATTCACTGAGTTGGTGAGACAGGAAAGATTCTGCCATGTAGCTGCATGCACCTTACTCTTATCCTAGGCTGCAGTCACAGAGTGTAGTCTGGGGGTCTCTTAGCTCCATGCACAGTATGCACATACAAGCATGTCTGTCTCAGGCACATCAGCACTCAATATATAGTATCCCAATTCTGTCTACTTATCATTGACTATGGTTTTGGCAGGCTGTGCTGGTTGGTGTCAGTATTCCTCTTTCTGCCTAGGCACCACTCACTGTATTTGAACTCCTTGGAAATAGCTGCCTGAGCCCTAGAGCATGACATAAGATGTTTCATGAGAGTTCTTGGCCAATGGGTGCAGAATACAAGAGCCAAATGGGACTCTCCATGATTGTATTGTAAACCTTGTAAATGCATGACACATGAGTTGTACATGATTGGAAACTTTTGTGATAATTGAGAATGAATATCTTTTGCTCCATCACATATATGCAGTACATGCAGGCATGTCACACCCTTGGAATGACCACCCACACAGATCATCACACATCCTTACTTGCTCCATAAGGCCAATATGAGAGACACAACAGTTCAGAGATATGAGTGGAAGCCAAGTATGTAACATCATGCGAGTGACCTTGTTCTACCAGACAGTATGGCTGTAGACCTTATCTGTACAAGAACACTTTGCGTTTGCATTAAGCTTGTGCAGATATTTGGCTGTTATGCCCTTGGATCATAGCCCATTTGTTAAATTCATATGTGTGAGGAAGATTGTATGGTGGTTAGAGCAGCTGAAACAGCTGTGAAACCCTAATATATGGTATTAGGCCGTCCCTGAGGCACACTTACAAGTTAACTGCATTTGTGAGGTCTCATCCGATACACTAGGGCAGCAAGGCCATACACAGGGCTGGCCCAACCACTAGGTAAACTAAGCTGTCGCCTAAGGCAGCAACTTCTGGAAGGCAGCAAAAGCAGGGCATTTAAAGCTAAATAGTAGATTTTGACAGCCAGAGGGGATGTAAAGCTTGAGGTTCGCCTAGGATGCCAACACTTTGGGCCAATTCTAGGGCCGACCCTGGCCATATAGCACTTTCATCTACCCCCAACCATCAGCATATATCCATCATGTTCACTCATGTATTCTCATGCCAGCTGCTACACCCTGGCCCACACTATGACATTTTACCCATTAGGGCGTATCACTCACACCTCACCTGTAAATGATGTGCAGATCACTACTACCACCTAGGCATTCTTTCTATGCCGGGGCAGAATAAAAAGGAGAAGGACCTCCGCAGTCAAACGGGCGGAGGAAAACACAGCCACATAAACAACGGTTGTGAGCAAACACCTTTATCAAAAGACCCGACTTGGCCAATTTTCAGCCATTAGGCCTGCATCAGGGGTCTAAAACAAAGCAAAAATTAAAACCAACATACATTTTACATTCATATATAAATGATAACATTGAATATAAAACATTTAAAGATTTAAAATATAAATTATAAAATATGGAAACCAATAGACAATGACATATTTACACAGAGGTAATTATCTAGATAATTACAAAGATTCGACTTGTTCAAGCCATGGTATTTTCAATAACATCATATGGATGTGAAAGCTGGACAGTGAAAAAGACAGATAGGAAGAAAATTGATGCCTTTGAATTATGGTGCTGGCAGCGAATACTGTGTATACCATGGACTGCCCGAAGAACAAACCAGTCGGTACTAGAGGAGATCAAACCTAAGCTTTCTTTAGAAGCTCAGATGACAAGACTTCGACTTGCATACTTTGGACACATCATGCGAAGAGAGAGATCATTAGAGAAAGACATTATGCTTGGCAAGATAGAAGGTCAACGCAAAAGAGGAAGGCCAGCAATGAGATGGATCGATACAATAACAGCAGCTACAGGTACCAGTCTGTCAACAATGAGCCACCTGACTGAAGACCGAACACAATTTAGGATAGCTATCCAGAGGATCGCCATGAATCGACTCCGACTCGACGGCACTTAACAACAACAATTATCTAGATAGACTATGGGGTATGTTTACTAAGCAGTCTTAACATGCACTCTGCCACATTATCACACGATAAGGTACCTTATCGCGCAATAATGGTGCTTTATCGGGTGCAGAGGTACCTTAGAACGCGATAACGCGCGCAGAGGCACAAATGAGCGCTGTGGGTGGAGAAAGGCTTCGTGAGGGCGGAGGAAGGCTCCCCAGGGGCAGAGAGAGAGGGTCAATGGGTGGAGAGTGGGAGGGGAGAGGCTCCCTGCACACTAACACTGTGAAATCCGAGGCTGAAAACTAAAGCCAGTGAAACCCTGGCGTTAGAGCTGATTTAAAGGGAAAAGAAACCATTTACGTCAGCAATGTAGAGCAAAACCAGGGAAACCTACAAAAAGTGATAAGTGTGATACATGTACACGGAACAAAAGGGCAAATAAACAGTGAAAATGAACAGAAGAAAATGTAAAAAATAAAAAAAAAACAAGCTGGGCAATAGTGATATCAATGGGAAACAGCAAAAAATACTCCCAAGAAAGCTCCAAAAACAATATATGAATTTTGGAAGGGTCTATGCTCCGTCCCCATACAAGGTGAATGAGCCTACAGTGAAATTGCGCTGAGCAGGGTTTTCCTCTCCATTAGACAGGTTTCCTATGGCATGCACATGTTCTGCAACAGCAGGGCGGGCATGTCGGAACGGGCAACTGGACAGATGCTGGAAAAGGGGACACAGAGGGCTGCAGGCGGCACATGCTGTGGTGCAGCTGGGTCACAGTGCGGACTAGGGTGATGCCTAGCTGGCCCATAGGAATGCTGAAAGAGTAGAGCAGCCAGACAGCAACTGCTGAGGGCCCAACATGGGCACGAGTGTGCTCCCCACGGTGTCACAGGGGATAGTACCCAGCAGGTTCCCCCAATGGCACGGAACATTGGCAGGCGGTGCTGGGGGGAAGCATGGACAGCTATTCAGGCACCCCTACCCCAGAACCTGCAACATAGGCAGCCGCCTACCCGCACACTGGATGGCCTGAGACTGCGCACCACCAGCACCACCAGCAGAAGGGCATGTCAGCATGGTGGCCGAGGGGTACTGGTGGTGGAGGGGGAAGTGGCAGCTGCCCAGAGCAGACCATGGCCTAGCCCTGTGTAGGTGGATGCCATGCACTGCAACAGACAGGCCCTGTCTGACGAACAGTCATGGTATCACCAGGGAATACACTATCTCTGTGGCAACACGGTGGTGCAGTGCACACAGCCAGTGTGTTCAAAAGCAGAAGGTCATAGGTTCAAGTCCCAGCTGTGGTTCCTGCCAACCCAGTCCCAATATTTTACCCACTACTAAAACGTGCTAATACAGACAGAACCTTTATTGCAGATGACGTAAACATGCCCAAAACACCTACATTTTACCCTACAGAGCACAGACACCATAAACATGCGCATTACCTAGAGCAGAGTCTCCCAAATGCAGTCCTGGAGGGCCAAACACCATTCAGGTTCCATGCTGTCTCTAATAAAGATGCCTGTGCTGCATTTCTATGCCCCACCTCCATGGTATGCAGATGTATCTCATGCATATTCATGAGGGACAGCATGAAAACCTGAACAGTGTTTGGCCCACCAGGAATGGAGTTGGAAACCTCTGCCCTAAAGCAGCGGCCAACAGGAACAGACACACCCACACCCACAGGCCCCATTATCCAATGTCTCCTGGAGAGGCAGGATGTTGGGCCCTGCGTGCATCTCCCAATACTAGCACTTGCATACCATAGCAATGCCACCCTAAACCTGGGAATACAGTACACATCTATCAAAAGGTTGCTATGATTACTGGCAGATAGCAATTCCGAAGTTAAGTGCAATTTTCTGACTGAGTTGCATCATAGCAACCTTTCTGATGTCTGTGGAGTGTGCTACAGGTCTTGTGTCTGACAATGTTTACCACCCTGGGGAGTGACCCCAACAGTATTGCGTACCATAGCCATGCCTGCACTGTGCCCAGGACTGGTGCGGTGGCCAGGGCTGCCAAACACCTCTATAGTTGCACAATGCTGGCATAGGTGTGGGGAGTGTGTGTCTGTCTATCCAGTGTGTGGTGGCTGCCAACACCCTCCACAGCCCACACTGCTAGCACTGTTGCCAGTATTAGCCTGCCAATGTGCATAATGAGGAGCAAGGTACTGTGAGAAGAGCCTGGATAGGGTGGCCTGGCCTGGATGCGTCTGCACAGGGCATAGGGCAATGGCTCGGACATTGTAGTGCCCGGCTACCACCTGCACGGACAGGGTGGCCACAGCATCTCCTGCTGGGAGGTCACTCTCACCCTGACTGGGCAGTGACTACGGCATGGCTAGGTTCCCCCATAGTGCTATATAGCATTTCTCTCATGTGATATTTATGGGTTTTCTTTTGGGGTCCAATCACTGATTTATCTGCTTGGTGTGTATGCTGACATCCTAGTTCTGGGTACACACATCTTCTCCAGGAATATGCACTATGGACTAGCTATCAGACTGTCTGCTGCTAGTATGTGTTTTTCTGGAACACCTTGCAGGGTGCAGTGGCTGGAGGCTTGCTGCTGGAGAATGTCAGATAGTGGTGGGGGGCAGCTGAGCATTTTCAGGCCTACTGTCTGTCTGCTATTGCTTTATGAATGTGTAGAGATCTGCAATGACTGCCCTGTAGGGTGTCTGATCCCCAGCAGGGCTGGGGTTGATGGTCCCCTCTACTGCCACCATTGCAGGGAGGTGGAATGTGGATCTGTTGGTTGGAGATCCTGTTTCCCACCCTGAGCCCTGGGTGTGAGGGTGGGGGGGGGGGATGGTGGTGGTACATAATCTGCCTATGGGTCCAAACATCCCTCCCTCCCTTCACCTACATCATGTAACCATGGCACCAACACAGGATATGCACTATTCTGGGTGCATCATAACCCATAAGGGATAGACATGACTGAGAAATACAGACAGACACAGATGTATCCTAGGTGTGTCTGCAGGAACTACCTATCACACACAGTAGCACTGATGGGGACCTGCAGCATGGCGTAATGCAGCCATGAAAGTTGCTGTGGACCTGGTGCTGGGCGCCCCACATACACTCAGGGTGAGCACAGTAACCGCACAATGTGACGGTCTGTAGCTACTCTGGGCTAGTAACACACATGGTCAGTACCCCCTAAAAGGCTGAGCTGCTGTGGGGGTGCACACGGTCAGTTCCTCCTACCAGGCCGAGGTGCTCTGGGGGTGCATACCCCATCTTGTGATCATCTGTAGACTGCTGATTTGCATGTGCAGTGCATCATGGGTACGGGTGGGTTAACCCTATCCTGGTAACCACAGCAGACAGTTTGTGTGGTGACCAGCAGTCCTTCTGTAGCCAGCCAGGTGTTTGTTAGTAGCTGTAGCCCACTGGTTACTTCACTGACTGTGGAGCCAGGGGTCATGGGTTTGATCCCACAGTGGGGTTTGTTGATAGGGCTGTGTAAGGCATAAGAACATAAGAACTGCCATACTGGGTCAGACCAAGGTCCATCAAGCCCAGTATCCTGTTTCCAACAGTGGCCAATCTAGGTCGTACGTACCTAGCAGTTTCCCCAAAAGAAAAAGGTTCCACAATGCTTGTACTGGGTCAAGCATTTATATCCTGGGTCCCTTCTTAATAATGGGTTATGGACCTTTCCTCCAGGAACTTGTCCAAACCTTTTTTAAACCCAGCTACACTAACAGCCTTTACTACATCCTCAGGTAACAAATTCCAGAGTTTGATTACACGTTGAGTGAAAAAATATTTTCTTTTATTAGTCTTAAATAGTTTACCCCATAGCTTCATTGCATGTCCCCTAGTCTTTCTATATTCTTATAACATAAACAATCGATCTACGTTTACCCGTTCCACTCCGTTCATTAATTTATAGACTTCTATCATATCTCCCCCTCAGCCGTCTCTTTTCCAGATTAAAGAGCCCTAACCTTTTTAGCCTTTCTTCATAGGAGTATCCTTCCATCCCCTTTACCATTTTGGTGGCTCTTCTCTGAACCGTTTCTAATAACGCTATATCCTTTTTAAGATACGGCGACCAGAATTGCACACAATACTCAAGGTGTGGCCTCACCATGGAACGGTATAGAGGCATTATAATATCTTTTGTTTTATTTTCCATTCTTTTCTTTATGATACTTAGCATTCTATTTGCTCTCTTGGCTGCCGCTGCACACTGGGCCGAGGGTTTTAACATGTTATCCACAATGACGCCTAAATCTTTTTCCTGGGTGGTGGTTCCTAATGTGGAACCTTGCATTGTGTAACCATAGTTTGGGTTGTTCTTCCCTAGGTGCATAACTTTGCACTTGTCCACATTAAATTTCATCTGCCATTTTGATGCCCAGTCTTCCAATTTATCAAGATCCTCTTGCAATTTTCCACAATCCTGTTGGGTTTTAATTACTTTAAATAGTTTTGTGTCATTTGCAAATTTGATAACCTCACTCATTATTCCACTTTCCAGGTCATTTATGAATATGTCAAAAAGCAGCGGACCCAGCACAGATCCCTGCGGTACACCACTATTCACCTTTCTCCATTGGGAAAATTGGCCATTTAGCCCAACCCTCTGCTTTCTATCTTTTAACCAGTTCTTGATCCACAGTAGTACACTGCCTCCTATCCCATGACTCTTTAGTTTTGCCAAAAGTCTCTGATGAGGGACCTTGTGAAAGGCTTTCTGAAAGTCCAGATACACTATATCAACCGACTCACCTTTGTCCACCTGTTTATTCACACTTTCAAAAAACATAACAGATTAGTAAGACAAGATCTTCCTTGTCTAAAGCCATGTTGGCTGTCTCCCATTAAGCCATGACTATCTACATGCTGAGTAATTTTATTCTTTATGATGGTTTCTAGCATTTTTCCCGGTACTGACGTGAGGCTCACCGGTCGATAGTTTCCCGGATCACCCCTGGAACCCTTTTTAAAAATTGGTGTTACATTGGCGATCCTCCAATCTTCAGGTATTAGAGATGATTTGAATGATAGTTCACAGATTACTAATAGCAGGTCTGCAATCTCATATTTCAGTTCTTTCAACACCCTTGGATGTATACCATCTGGCCCAGGTGATTTGCTACTCTTCAGTTTAACTAATAGTTGTAATACATCTTCCCGATGTATCGATATTTCCTTCAATTCTTCTGCACCTTTAAATACCACTTCAGTCATGGGTAACATCCCTACATCTTCCTCAGTAAAGACCGAAGCAAAGAATTAATTCAGTCTCTCCGCTATCGCCTTGTCGCCTCTTAGTGCCCCTTTAACTCCTCTATCATCTAATGGTCCAACCAACTCTCTCACAGGTTTTTTGCTACGAATGTACCTGAAAAAATCTTTATTCTGCGTTTTTGCTTCCGCAGCAAGCTTCTTCTCAAATTCTCCCTTTGCCTTCTTTATCAATGCCTTGCATTTGACCTGCCAGTGCTTGTGCTGTTTCCAGGTTTCGTCATTTGGCTCTTTTTTCCATTTCCTGAAAGATGCTTTTTTGGCAACAACAGCCTCTCTGACCTCACCTTTAAACCATGCTGGCAGTTTTTTGGACTTCCTTCCACTTTTCTTAAAGCATGGAATACAGCTGGTCTGGGCTTCCAAGATAGTATTTTTCAACAACACCCAAGCTTGATGTAAGTCTTTAACCTTTGAAACTGCTTCTTTTAGTTTTTTCTTAACTATTTTCCTCATTTTATCATAGTCTCCCTTTTGAAAGTTAAAAGGTTGTACTGTGGATTTCCTTACTGTCCCTCCTCCACTAATTAAATCAAAGGCGATCATGCTATGATCACTATTGCCAAGTGGCCCCAACACCCTTATCTCTTGCACTAGATCTGGTGTTCCACTAAGGACTAGGTCTAATATGGCTTCCCCTCTGGTCGGTTCTTGAACCAGCTGCTCCAAGAAGCAGTCATTTATGTCATCTAGGAACTCTATCTCCCTAGCATGTCCTGCCGTGACACTGACCCAGTCGATACCGGAGTAATTGAAATCACCCATTATTATTACCGAGCTGTAACTTTTGTTAGCTTCCTTGATTTCTTTGAGCATTTCATCGTCCATTTGTTCATTCTGGCCAGGCGGTCGATAGTACACCCCCAATGCCATCGCCTTCCCCTTTTTACATGGAATTTCAATCCATAGAGATTCTACAGCAAATTTTGTTTCCTGCAAAACTTTAATCCTTTCTGACTCAATGCCCTCTCTAACATAGAGCGCAACCCCTCCACCAATTTGATCAGCTCTATCATTACGATATAGTTTGTACCCAGGTATCACAGTGTCCCACTGGTTGTCCTCCTTCCACCATGTCTCTGATATTCCAATCATATCTAACCTCTCATTTAGTGCTATATATTCTAACTCTCCCATCTTATTTTTTAGACTTCTAGCATTTGCATACAAGCATTTTAGAGGCTGTTTT
This sequence comes from Ichthyophis bannanicus, assembly GCA_033557465.1. NCBI lineage: Eukaryota > Metazoa > Chordata > Amphibia > Gymnophiona > Ichthyophiidae > Ichthyophis > Ichthyophis bannanicus. Next base: position 851,778,496 of record CM066032.1, read on the forward strand.
TTATTCATATTAATTTGGCTATTGGTAGACATGGGTAATTTGGGATCTTTAAGCTCTGTCTGCTCCATACTCGAGGGTATTTGGGCTACTTTACTCTTTTTTGGAACCTCTCTGCTTTTGATAGTATCCTTCAAGGATACATTTTTCCGAACCATCTGCTCTTGGGCGACTGTCGGCTTTCCCCTATTATCTAGTTTAAAAGCTGCTCTATCTCCTTTTTAAAGGTTAATGCCAGCAGCCTGGTTCCATCCCGGTTAAGGTGAAGCCCATCCCTTCGGAAGAGCCCCTCCTTTCCCCAGAATGTACCTCAGTTCCTAAGAAATCCAAACCCCTCATCTCTGCACCAATGTCTCATCCACGCATTGAGACTCCGGAGCTCTGCCTGCCTTTTGGGTCCTGCACGTGGAACGGGAAGCATTTCGGAGAATGCTACCATGGAAGTTCTGGATTTCAACTTCCTACCTAAACGAATAGGCATTTTCTTTTTTAATTTAAATTAGTGCTGCCAGCAAAAACACTCTCACAGTGCTGTAGCCTTAAGGTGCCTCATAAGGCGCCCTCTAAAGCGCTCTATAAGGCACCCTATAAAGCACCCTATAAGGTGTCCTATAAAGCACCTTATAAGGTGTCCTATAAAGCGCCTTATAGGGTTCCCTATAGGGGACATTATGGACTGCCTTGGCGTACAGTGTACTTTATAATGTGCCCTATGGAGTGCCTTATAGGGTGCCTTATGCGGCACCTTAGGTTACGGCATGTGAGGGTGTGTTTGCTGGCAGCAATAATTAAAATAAAAATAAAATGCCTCAGAAAGCAATGCTTACACGTAAAAGCTAATACCTCAGCCAGCCTTATACATTAGGCACACTGGGGGATCAAACTCACTACCCCGTACCATCAGGCAGTGCATTAACCATTCTGCTATACCTCTGTTTCTGTGCTTGTATGTCTGTGCGCCTACTTAAGATTACCGTGGGTTAACGTGCTTAGCGGCGTTTCACCCGATAATGTGCGCAGCGCACGTTATCGCACGATAATCCCGTTTTGCTATGTTAAGACCGAAATGCGCACTCCTTTTATGGCAGCCTGCACACTATCGCCGGGTGCACGTTAAGACTGCTTAGTAAACATACCCCTATACTATAGTCGTATGCATCCAGTTGATAAAGGTATAGTTTGATACCCATAATTGTGAATGTGCTGCTAGAAAACACAGTAATACCTGTAAGAAAACAGAGGAATAGATGCCTGATATCAAGAGTAAAATCAACATTAAGGGTAATGAGAGAAGGAGCCTACCAAAAGAAATTTTTCATTTTGTATTGAGTTTGAAAGTGTTCATCAAGACACATAAAATATTATGCAATTACTAAAGCAATGTGAAGAAATTCTATACTGTAGAAGGACAATCAAAACCTAAGCTGCATTCTATCATCAAATAGCATGTGAAAACCCCACTATAGCCAAACTAGTGCCATAGGTAAAATCAGTGATATAAGTTATTGTCTCTTGATATAATGAATGCAACAGTGCTCTTAAAAGATATATAAAACTAAGTAGTATTCACCAACCATTAATATGTAGTATAGCGTATGAATACCCTTTTGGTATTGGTGCATTAAAAAGTGCATACAGACGTACGGCTTCTTTGTACTATGTTCGATATGGAAAAAACTCCAAATAGAGGTATCTTGTAATAAGTATAAAATGGGCTAGTGGGTTGTAGCCTGAGATAAGAAGGGGAACAGAAAACTATGCACTTACATTTATGACTATCATTAATCTTTAAAAAAAGGTAGTGCATGCTGTGTGAAAATTCAAAAGAAACATCAGAAAAGCACACTAGGACTGTGAGAGGCAATGGTGAGAAAAAGATCACTGGAGAGAAAAGGACACTGAAAAAAACAACTTAAATTCTATATGCAGGAATCGTGACAGGAGTGAGAAATTGTATATGTTCAACTGAACAGAAGAATACTATCTCTAATGACTGGATGAATATTATAACAGGTACAATCAATTATAAATGTTATCATCTATCGGTGTAATGAGCGTAACAGTACTCTTAAAAGGCATGTAAAAACTAAGGGCATTAATGTAGCAGGGGATAGCAAGCATTAAAGGCAGTGATAAGGTGTTTTCTGTGTGATAAAGAACGGGGCGGCTAGTAGGCATTCCGGCAGTAAAGGTGCTGTATTTCACTTATCAGGTGCTAACAGGACACTGGGCTTAAGGTGCCAGACATGCACCTTCATGCCAGAAAATAGCAGTCACCGTAATGCAAGATAAGGGAGCTCCTGAGAAAGTCAGAGTTGAGGTGATGGATGGAGGGAATTGAAGAAGCTGATAGACATGTCAGATCCATATGTATCCTACGTGTTAAGTATTTGGGATGCCAATGTGGAAGTCAGTATGACTGTATCAGTGAAGCGCACCCAGTTAATCAGAGGTACTATCAGTATGCTGCATAGGATAGGCAAGAAGTATGCCCTGGCTTTTTGCTGCCCAGCAAGTCCATGATGTGGGCAGCAAAAGAATGACAGAGCATGAATGTTGATGCAGATCAGTCACAGGTGAGGTGTAAGTGATATGTCCCAATGTCCAAAATGTGTGGGTCATGGTGTAGCATCTGGCCAGAGAATACATGACTGCACATGATGGGTATATGGTGATTGATGGCCTGCAGGATGGATGGTGGTAGCAGAAAGTGTGGTATGTCCATGCTGGCCTGTTGTACCTGATGTGACTGCACCTGTATGTGAAAAAATAGTAGCTGTGCCATGGGGCCCCTCAAATACCATCTGCATGGTGGAACAGCTGTCTCAGCCTTTCTGACCACCATACAATCATCCTGATACATGTGCATCAAAGAACTGGACAAGTCTCGCTCATATCGGCCATATGGAGCAAGTAAGGATGTGTGCTGATATCTGCATGAGGTCAACACAGGAGTGGGATGTGCCTGCATGTACCATGTTCTGTCACAGTTAGGATGTAATATTCCAATCATGTCCACCACGTGTATCACATATCTGCAGGGTCAACATGTCTGACCCTCTGCAATGGGCTACAGTAGAGCCAATAATGTCATGCTGTGAGATGGGCATGATAGCGAATTGTATGCTTGCAGACTCAAATTGTGTGCAGAAAACATAACAAAGCATATGAATGTGTGTCAGCCAGTCACAGCAGACCCCAGACTGTTCCATGAAAAAGAACTGAGTAGCATATAGAGAACAATTAGGAATCAAACCCATCTCCCTTGCCTACAGAGAGAGTGCTCTAACCATTAGGCTACACCTACACATTGTTTTGGACAGCAATGTCTGGAATCAAAGAGACTGCTGGTCCCTGCCTGCAATGGGTGGATTTCAGGACATGAAACAACACGGTTGGCACATTCTGAGACAGTGGTACACCACACCTAGGTGCTGGATCCATCGACACACATGCAGTATGTAATGCCCAGGACACACAGTACTGTAGCAGCACTACAGACACACTGCTGCAGGCTACTTCCCTTGTGCAAAGGCCAAGACACAGAGTCAAGAGGCCCATCCCTACAACGTACCCCCAACGGCAAAGAACAGTCACGCGCATGGGTCTGCTGTGCCACAGTGCGCCACATAACCCAGAGACAGCACATATTTGTGGCATGCAGTCCCCTGTGACCTGCTGCACACTGCAGGATAGGTATATGTGCACATACAATGAATGCAAACCACAGTAATGAGCTAAGCGGTCCATTGCAGACCATCCTGTGTTCCCCGGGGGAACATGCACACGTTCCCCACTATCAGAGATGACAGGTGGGTACTGGGCTATGCCCCAGTGATCACAGACACTACTATGCCTGCAATGTCTGCTGTGTGTGCTAGTATAGGTTAGTCTCTCCATAACCCATGATGCATTGCATATGCAGAACAGCATTCTGCAGTTGATCACCAAATGGAGGATGTGGTTATCCATCACATCAGCTCAGTAATACGCACTGACAGTGTGTGCTACAAACACATAACAGTTGCAAACTGTGTTAATAACTTGTTTCAGCGGTCACCCTGAAGGTAAGGAGAAGTGCACAGCACCTGGCTCCCAGAAGTTGCATAACTAGAATACTGCCAGCTCTATTGCAGATCTATGTCACTATCAGTGTGTGGTAGGTATTGCCTGCAGAGTGTGATGCTAGTTATCTGGTTTTCTGTACAATTATAGCATACCAGTGTTGTTTGTCACATGAAGGTTCTCATCCTGTTGGCCAGGGACTCTCTTAGTACATCTCATTTATTGCTTTGGGTTGTGGCAGCAGTTTCCATAGAAGCCAAATGATGTGGAGTTTGTCTAGGCAGGTGTGAAGCTGCAGTCACTGTACTGCTGGGCCTGCCAGGGCCATAGTGAGCAACCAAGATCAGCTGCTGTCTAACAATCTAGAACTACCAATCCACCACAGAAAGCACAGTCAATCTGCATTTGATGCCCTTCACAAGGTTTGTCTCAGCCATGCACATACCACCTGTGCCCAGTCTGCTGGTCAGCACACACTGCATGTGCACAGAGCAACCATGGACACCCAGAAGTCAGCTCAGTGATTGGGCTCCCAGGAAAAGGAGAGCACCCACATCACTGCAGCTTGACATTATATAGCACTATGTGGATACCTAGCCATGACATGGTCACAGTGAGAGTGCTCTCTCATCATGACAGGCTGTGGGCACACAGGCCACACACCTGGCGGACAGGTACTACGAGTCTCAGCCATTGATCCCACCTCTGACACAGACACATCCTGAGCAAACCACTCAATTTCAGGCCATACCCACAAACCTCCTCTCCTCATCATGCACATTTCCAGACTAACACAGGGAACAGCTTATGCAATGTGGGGCATAGTGCATTGCAGAATGCCACAATACTCTGGAGAGATACACACACACACACACACACACACACACTTCACCGCGCTGTACAGAAGTGGTGATGGTTGGCATTCCTGCCTGCCACTTCGGTCTCCTTATCTACTCAAGCATTGTTAATGTGTGCTCATTGTGCAGGCGCTATTAGCACGCTCTGAAATGCTTGCCTGTTGTTAACATCCACCGGTGCAATCAGCCTGCCTCTCCATCCAGGCGTGGGTAGTGGTGCGGCGGATGGGTGAGTGGTCCCTTGCTGGATGATTTGTTGGGGGTTGCACATTCTGGTGCTGTACCTGCTATGTAGGATAAAGTTTACCCCCAGGGTCATAATATACATGATCCATATCCAGGTCTTGGACCTATGATCCCCCTCTCATATACACACTGGCCTTGTGTGTTGAGCCACAGAGCTGCCTTATTGGGGGGGGGGGAAGCAATCCATGGGTGTAGATGTGGTCATTGTTAGGGTGAAAGCGGGCATGAGTAGGGGGTCTGCCTATGTCTGCTGGGATCTTTGCAGGCCCTGCGCTATACCAGTCTGACAAGATGTGTTTGGTGGGTGTGGGAGGGGGATGTCTGGTCTTTTTGATGCGATGGCTTTCTATGCTGCTGGTGAAATTGACATTCCTGTCTCACACATGGGATATATCCACTCAGATGGGCAGCCCATGAGACAGGCACACACACATAGAATGCCATTGCAGATCTATCAGAATGGCCATGGTCCTCCATATCTAGTGTGTGCCTGTTTTGCAGTCATGGCATGACCACACATCCTGCAGCATGACCTGGCTGTTGTGGATTCACATGCACCTCAGATGGCTGCTGATGGCTGGGACCTTACATTTTGAGGAGGCTCCGGATCACACAGTACCCCATGCTCTCTGAACACACAACAAAAACTGTTGTCCTCTCTATAGTTACCTCCCATCTTGCCTCCACACCCTCCACCTTGCTGGTCTCCCTCCTAGTCATCTCTCTCCCCTTCCATCTCTTTAGAACTCTGCTGCACAGCTGATCCTCCGCCAGCCCCAATATACCCATATAACCCCTGTCCGTTTCCATATCCATCTCACACATGCAATGTGTGCTAACCTATCAATGTCAATGCATCCCCTCTACTGCCACTCATTACCTTTCCTCATTCCTCTCTCCTTACACCTCTTCACATGGACTCTGCTCCTCCTCTGGCTAACTCCTCTCTATGCCCTGTTCTTCTAATGCCACCTCCAGACTCCAATCCTTTCACCTTGCTGCTTCTTATGCCTGATGCAAGTGTCCTTTATCCATACGTTACTTCTCATCTCTCTCCCTCTTCAAATCCATGCAGACAGCATACCTCTTTGGGGCTGCTGTTTGATCCTTCTCTCTTGTTTTCCTGGTGTCTCCTTTCCCTATTGTACCCTTAATTCTCTTGTACTGTGCTGTCTATCGTCACTTGATGGGCAGCTCTTCAGGCAGGGACTGTCTTCCTATGTGTTTGTACAGCACTGTGTATGCCTTGTAGCATGCTATGACAATATATACTAACAATGGTAGAGTTATCATCTGGCAGGTGATGGTTCTGGGTGGGCATTTTGCATCTGACATGCCCTGTTCTTCTATTGCACGGTATTCCTTCCACAGCATCATTCCGCTCCCCTCCCCCCACCCCACCCCACATACACATATCCCTTCACTATGTGCAGGTGGGAGGCATCTTGATCCATGGCCCAAGCAATCCACATGGTTACCTAGACCGATGCCATGGGCCAATGGTCACTGAGGGCAGCCTACCAGTCACTCCATCCACCCTATTATCATGGCACATCCGTCAGTTCAGTGCGGCAGGCAGCCTCCCTGATATTACACTGTACAGTTGTGCACACCTTGCTGATCCTGCCCCCCTCCACTGGGGAATTTGGGCATGCATGTTATGTCTGACCTCTGTTAAGAGGTATCAGCATGTGCTCCAATGTCCCTGTCGCTGAAATGTTCACCATCAGACAGACTTTGGCAAATGTTGCATTGCACCAGACACAAAGGGTACAGCAACAACACACATGCCTAGTCGCGCTGCCTCCCCCCAACTGCCACCACCAACCCCCCTCACCGGCTGCCACCCATTCCATCTCAGGAGGGGGACAGACAGCTACACCAGCAATATTTTTGAGGGTGGCTGCTTTTTGCAGCCCCCTTTAGTGATACTGCCACTGCCACTGCCAGCCTATCCCTCCAAAGGTGACTTTGGCAGCAGAGGGGGGGGGGGGGGGTGTCTCTGCCTCAGGTGCCAGGGACTCTTGGCCCACCCTGAGGTTGCACATCACCTTTTTCATAGTATCAGCATGTCTGTGTGCTGCCACTGTTGCTGTGGGGTCATGACGGACATCACAGATGTGCCCCCAGGGCAGCTGCCTTGTCAGCCTTGCACACCAGCAACCCCTACTGCATCACCTACATGATACCTCCTTTGCCCCATTTGCAGTATCAACATAGTGCCCCTTCATACTTGACCACTATGCTATTGCTGCTAATGGAGCACTACTATCACTGTCTGAGATTTCCTTGTGTGTGGATCACATTGCAGACATTGGAATAGGCTCTCTCCCCTTAAAATAGCCCATTTTGGCGATGTTTCACTTGGCATTAGGGTTCCCAGTGCTGAGGGCTCTAACACGCGATTGTGCATCCGGTTTTAGGGAGTGCCCGATGTCAATGCTCACTCTCCACCCTGTTAATGCCCACTCTCCACCTCTTTTTCCCTTAATACTGAAGCGTTATAGGCCATCTCTGCAGTGTTAACGGCACAAGGGTGCCGATAACTGACATTAATGGCACAATTGCTCCCTTAACGCCCTTTAGTAAACATACCCCTAAGTGATATCCTACATCGTTAGTATATAGCTTAAATGCCCAATTTGTATAGGTGCGCTAAAAACAATTGTACAGCTTCTTTAAACTATATTTAATTTGAAAAATCCCCATTAGAGAAGCATCTTATTATAAACATAATAGGGGCTAATATGTAGCCTAAGAAAAGATAGGAAAGGAAAGCCATGTGTTTACATCTAAAACTTTCTTTAAAAATTTTGAATACAAGGCGCATTCTAAACATGTATGATACTATTCCCCCCATCCCAAAATTCACTTCTAGGCACTGCCTTCCCATATGGTGGAAGGTGATATAGAGACCAGCATGACATCCTGTGCCACATTTCGGCAGCTGCAATTGTGCATGCATCATTCAGAGGTCAGTGTCCCACAGTCACAATCAAGCAAAGAAGTACATTTTGACTCTCTTTTGGAGTAATAGGTAATGTACTGCTGAATGCTTTAGTCAATGTTGAAATGGTGTATATTGTATGCAAATATGCCTGATACGAACCTGCATGGAGCAAAGTGTCCCACGGATTGCACTCTGCGACTGCAGCATAGGACAAGAGCAACGTGCATGCAGGTAAATGGCAGGTGACCAAATTGGACATTCACAGAGACCAGCCCTCCACTTGAGCCTAGTTCCCTATAGGCTGTAGCTGCACCAAGTGGGCTGACAGTGTTGTCACGGATACAGCTGTTATGGCAGTTGGCAAAAATAGCAATCATCATGATCGTTTCTCAGCTCCCCCCATATTATTGGTACAGCAAATGGCATTGTTGTTTTCCTTCCATTTAACCAATCATGTAGTCCATTTGCACAGACAGTGAAAATGATGTGAGGCACCCTTGGCTTATCCAGTGGACATCCAAATTATAACTTGTACATTTTGTGAAAATCTGACATTATGGTACATTGAGATACAGTAGCAAATGAACCACAAGTGTAACAAAAAACATTGGGATGACTTCTACACTGTCTTGGCATGATTATTTTATTTCTGATGATTTCTTCAGTATTATTATTACCAAATACATAATCAAAATTAATTAACCCGAAAAGCAAAATAAATGCCAATCAATATTAATAGAGTAATCATTGACACAGTTTATGTCAATTCGGCTAGTATAGCAAAACCTCCAGCACTATCATCTTTCAAACTTGGCATGATACAACAAAAATGAAACACGTTTTGAATGTTGTTCATCATAGATTATCTAATACACATGAAATTATTTGGGATAATTTTTTCATGTTAACTAGTGTAATGAGGGAGGAATGATAGAGGTCTATAAAGGGGAGATATGATAGAGGTCTATAAATTAATGAATGGAGTGGAACGGATAAACGTGGATCAATTGTTTACGCTATCAGAGTATAGAAAGACTAGGGGACATGTAATGAAGCTACAGGGTAAACTATTTAAGACAAATAAGAGAAAATATTTTTTCACTCAACGTGTAATCAAACTCTGGAATCTGTTACCGGAGGATGTAGTAAGGGCTGTTAGTATAGCTGGGTTTAAAAAAGGTTTGGACAAGTTCCTGGAGGAAAGGTCCATAAACCACTATTAAAAAGGGACCCAGGATATCAATGCTTGACCCAGTACAAGCATTGTGGAACCTGTGTCTTTTGGGGATATTGCTAGGTACGTATGACCTAGATTGGCCACTGTTGGAAACAGGATACTGGGCTTGATGGACCTCGGTCTGACCCAGTATGGCATGTCCTATGTTCTTATGAATGTGCCATCCAAGAATGTTTTCCTTAGAGTGCATGAGTGGTAATTTGCTCTTGCTCATTAGTGAGATGTCTGAGCCTGCATTTCATCCACCAGCTTTTTGAAGTTGGGTGAATATTGCATGAGGGCCAGTCTCAGGGAATCCTGGAGATGTTCATCTGTCATGTTGGAATGTTGTGTACATTTTCAGATGAGAAAACACAGATTCACACAAATAAGTTGAACTGAAACAGGAGTGTACAGCTTCACTGCATCTTCTCAAGTTGGGAAATTTGTCTCTAGGCACTAGCTTCCAAAACGATTCTTGCTCAGCATAGGTCTTGAGAAAAATGTCATTTTTAAGGGTTAATATTTCATTTTCAAGAGATGGCTTGTTCAATGAGTAATTTGTACTGATAGCAGCTGCAGTTCCTTTAATGTCCACATCTACTTTGAATGGGTATGACAAGTACTCCACAACTGTTCTAATTTTTTGGAAGTCATAGAATCTATTTTCGATTTCCTGGATAATAGAACAGATTTCTGTCACATACTTCTCGTTCTGAAAAACAAAATTTGGATATTGTCCCAGATGGTCCTGCATATTAGGAAATTGATCAAAAGTGTTGTTTGCAAGGTCAGTCATCATTAGCTCAAATTTGCTCTTGTAGGATGAAACTGTACTCATCATCTCGCCAACGCATTTGTTTTTACCTTGTTGTTCAAGGTTCATATCACTTAGTTCACTTGTAAAGTCAGTGAGAAATGCCAGATCCCATAACCACTCCTCATCTTCCAACTCTGCTTGGTCATCTCCTCCCTCCAAAAAACTTCTTATTTCATTCAGCAAATCACGAAATCTTTGCAGAAATTTGTGCCTACTTAGCCACCTTACATCTATGTGCAAAATGATTCCCGCTGCCCCTTCATCAAGAGTAAGATTGAAAAGCCATCTTTGAAGTGATCTTCCATGAACTGAATTTACAATTTTGAAAGTGATGTCCATGACAGTCTTTGTATTGAGTCTCTTCCTTGCTAAAACTTGCTGGTGAATGATGCAGTGGTAAGAAAGGAAATCTGGGAAGTCATCATGCTGTCTACAGAGGGCTATGAAACCATTAACCTCACCTGCCATTGCTCTTGCTCCATCAGTAGTGATGGAAACAAGTCTATGCAATGGAAGATTACACTTTGTCACAAAAGAATGGAAAGAACTGAATATTTCCTGACCGGTAGTTCCCCCCTTTTAAAGAAATCATTCCAAGTAGTTCTTCTTTAACACTGAAGTCTTCGAAAACCATCCGGATAAAGACTAGTAACTGGGCTATGTCTCTTATGTCTGTAGATTCATCCAGTTGGAGTGAGAAAGCAACACAATTTGAAACATCCTCCAACAATTGTTCAGTTGTGTCTCCACACATCTTTTCTATTCGCCGCACGATGGTGTTTCTTGACAATTGTACATCTTGAATAGCAGCTATGATCTCTTTCTTATTTTTAAATCCTTCAAAAAGATTGTCAGCTGCTTCAAGAAAACAATCTTTTACAAATTCCCCTTCAGTGAAAGGTTTGCATTTCTTTGCGATCAGGTTGCTGACCTTGAAGGATGCTATGGTTGCATTGACCGAATGTGACCTTAGCTTCGCCATCAACTGTTGCTGAACAGCCAATTGCGATTTAAGTTCTTTGAACTTCAGTTTACGAATTTCACTTTTGGGTGGAAAATCAGCATCAAACTTATTGCTATGCAGAGTCTTATAATGACATTCCAGATTACCCTTTTTGGGCAAGGATACTGGGGCATTGCAAATTAGACAACGACACTTGTCTTTCACCATGATGAAGAAGTAGTCCATTTCCCATTCATCATGAAAGTGGTAGGTTTTGCTCTTCTTTGGAACACTCATCTTCGTTATACTGGGGTGGCTGGATGTAAGAAGGCCAAATTTGCTAATTTTATATAAACACTGGCTGAATCTGGTGCAAAACTGTCACTGTCCCAAAGTATTAAAGATCAACAGGAACGGAAGACCTCTGGATGATGTGCAATATAAGGACTGAAGATGCCAAAACCACACGTGCAGTTCTAAAAGTAAAAATAAGAATTCATCATACTGGCACCAATAATCAAATACCACCAAACAATCATCAAAAAAACTCAAACACCTGTCCAGCAAACTAGATAAAATCAAATACTGCCAAACAAGTTCAAATACCACCACCCGTGATTTAATAAATTCTGCACACAGTGTAGAAGCAACGCAAAGGCAAGGCGAAATAAAATTGCAGTGTAGAATCAACACAAAGGCTAGGCAAAATAAAATTGCAGAGGCAAACAAAAGTCACAGTGGTTTGAATCAATTCGAAGGCAAGGCATAGGCAAGTTAAAAAATTGGAAAAGCCCGCCAAAATCACCAAATTCTTGACACTTTGTTGTGTCTGCCCGAAAACGTTTAATGAAGCGAACTATAAAGCGACCAACGACCAGCACATGACACAAGTAATACGGTAAATGTATTCAGGTAAAGCCCAGGTGAATGGATATTGCCCGGTATATAACACACTTCTAAGGGGTGTTGGGGCGGGGGCAGAAATGGGTGATTCTGAGAGGCAGGAGACTAGGTATGACGCCGGGCCTGTGGCGTCTTGTCTCAGGGCGTGGGCAGCGGCCCCCTGGGATACCCACAAACTATTGGCACGAAAACAACAAGCGCCCCCAATACACCCAAAGGCAAGATTCCCGCACGTAGGGAAAAAAGGCAGGCAAAGGATCAGCAGCGGCGGCAAGCCCTCGGCAGACGACCTGCCATCACAAGCTCTCTCCTAGCAACGGGGCGAACTTCTGGAGAGATGGAGCCAAGTGGGGCTGGCAATCTACCTCTGACCCCTCCGCAATCTAGAGATAGATCACGATCTACCTGTTGGACTTGCCTGCTATATTACATAGGAGGCTCATTATTCAATTGAAAAGCATGAGAGCTTGAGGTGCAAGATGGAATTACACTAGAGACTGGTTAACTCAAAGGCACACATTGCATTTCATTGAGTGATATACAACAAAGGATGGTGCAAGAGCTCTCTTTGAAAGGATAGCTCATAAAATCGGAGGTCTTCTTCCTCCTTATAAGAGTGGTGGATCAGCTGTGCATGAGTGAGGCACTGATTGGACTCTACTGCAATAAAGTAGAACATAAGTATAATAAGTGGGACTAGTTCTGTTGTTTTTTTCAGTGTTTGTATGTTGCATTCTATTCTAAATAGACATTTTATGCCCATTGGGAGCAATTTTAGAAAGGTTGTTTTGTGCTTAAAAGGCCTATCATAAATAACGCTAACGGTTACAAATGTAAAAGTATGCATGGTGACAAAAAGGCATAGACTTTTACATATCCCGCGTGTAGGCGTCTTCTGGGGTAGAGTTTGGACAGAGCATGGGAGGAATACTGGTTTACATGCTTTGTTTATAAAATAGAAAAGTAAATTAAAGAAACACAAATGTAACAGGCTAATAAATCACTTCCAAAAAAATATTCACTATCATCAGAACATGTTACAAAAATGATAATAAATGGGAATCAGCAACATTAGGGACTGGTCCAATACTCTTCATAGACCATTGTTTTCCGTCCCATAGGTATCATCAACAGTTCCCAAACACTGTTAAAACCAGTCTTTTTATTATAAATCATTAAAACTTATCTGAATATGATGTATTTCTTTAGTCCGGCATGAATTCTTATTTCGAGGAGTATGCTACAGAGATTCATTGTTTCCGCAGAGGGTACAATGCTTTTAACAATGCTTATAAAATATTCATGTACATGCGTACTTTGCATGCGAACATGTTTGCTTCCCCCTGAGCAGGCATAAATGTCTGCAGTTTCAGTCTAGGAGTGATTTCTGCCATTTTTGCCCTAGTATTTTACAAAAACGTGTAGGTGTCAATGGAGCCCTTTTACTAAAGAGCATTAGCTGTTCTCACGGGTTTTGTCACATGCTAAAGGAGCTCTGGATCACGCATTAACATTTAGTGCAGAGCCATGATAATGTGGCCGGATTTCAGCACTAACTGTCCATGACACATTGAGGGTGCGGGTAGGCAGGTTAGGGGTGGAGAGTGGGAAGGGTGAGCATCTTTCAGTTAGCATACCCATGCTAACTGCAAGGTGAGCAGTTAATGCAGGTGCACTTTGCCGCTTCCATAGATGCATGCATGCTAATTGTGGCTTGCATCAGGGAAAGGTGAACCACATTAACTGTCAGGAACATGCTTTCCACACTCTAGTGAACACGGTGGTGTTGTACCTAATGCATTATTACATGAACACCATAGCGCCCTTTATTAAAAGAGCCTCTATGTGTCTTTAGGCTTAAAATAGGTAGCTATTTGACTTTCACACATAGGCAGCCTGATATAAAATCATCCTCCCAAACTTCATTTGATGCCATATATTCTAACTTTCCAAGATTATTTTGTAGGCCTCTGGCATTCAAATACAGACATTTTAAAGTATGTTTGTTTTATTTGTATTCACTGCTTGTGCAGCAGCTGATAGGGGGTAATTTGGAATGATTTATCCCTGTTTTTTATTTAAGTGCATATGGGCTATTTCATCTTATCCCATATGTATTCATTATAGACATTCTGAAAAACTTAGGAGTATGTTTACTAAAGAGCGTTAAGGCAGTGATAAGGGGTGTAACATGCGTAAAGGGCATTGTGTGGGTAGGGGGTGTTCCTGTGTAAAGGGCGCTATGGACCATTTAACGGGCATTAACAAGACATCAGGCATTAAGGTGTCAAACATGCACCTTAATGTCCTAAAAAGGCTGTAACCCTAATGCTGGATAAAGGAGCAACAAGCAAAGTCAATGTGAAGGTGATGGATTGGAAGGACAGGTAGGAGCTGATGGACCTGCCATATCCGTGGGCACCCTATGTGGCAGCCAGTAAAGTGGATGAGCATGTGGGAGGCAGCTGTACCTATGCATAGGAGGGGCCCAGTATAACATGGTGCAATGTCAGTGTGTGGCATAGGATGGAGAAGATGTGTCCCCAGAGAGCCAGAAGTGGCAGGATGTGTGCAGCAACATGAGGACAGAGTACGAGTGGTGACACGTGGACCAGGCACAGGAGAGGAATGCGTGAAGAGCCTAAATGCAGAAAAGAGTACTAGTGTAGGCCATGGTGCAGCAGCTTGCACAAGAAGACATGACTGCATACAGCCGACAGAGGCAGATGGATGGGGTGAAGGAAGGATGGTAGCTGAGGAGAGGGTGCTATGCGCCGTATGTGTCATCCCCAATATATTTGTACTATGCGTGAAGATATGTGCCAGTGTCACCTAGAAGGCCTGATACCAGACATGTGGGACTCACACCTGTCCCCAGCCACCATACAACAGCTCAGACAAATGTGCAGATAACAACTGCACAGGTGTCATCCAAACTGGGCAAATGGGGCACGTACGGACATGAGGTGATACCTACAGGTGGCTATCCGAGAGGTAGGATGCATCCGCTTGTACTGCAGAGATGTAATGGAGTCAAAGCTGTACAGTAACAGCTGTGATATCATACATGATTCATATTACCCACGTAGGTTACAGCTGTATGCATGTAACTGCCTGTTAGTATCCCACTGTAGCAGTGCAGTCACATCAGGGTACATCTTACTGTCAATTGGTAATACCTGATGATAAACAGGGATTGAACAGATCTTCAGTCAGCTGAGCCATTGGTGGGTTAAGTAATCAGCTGAAGGTCACAAGGAGGTATTGTCAGTCTATGAAGGTTGTGGCAGACATAAAAGGTGACAGAAACATATTCCGAAATGCCGCATAAGGAGTGGTAGTGGGCCTCAAACCCTGGTATCTTGGCCCTTATGCCCATGCCATAACCATCATGCCATGCCTTGAAGCAGGGTCCTGACATCTGCAGGGTGACCATATCTGACCCCCTGCAATGAGCTGCAACAGAGTCAATACAGCCATGCTCTCAGAAGGCCATGATTGGGAATAACATGTTTGCTGCCCCAAAGTGTGGCCAGAATGCATAACAAAGTAGTAGGATGAGTGTCTGCAAGTCACAGCAAAGCCTGGAATGTTACACACATGCACAAAATGAACAAGTGGTAATTGAATCCTTGTCCCCTGCTTATGGGAGACATGGCACTAACCAATATGCTACACCTCCACACCTCTCTACCTTGCAATGTCTGGAGTCAAAGAGCCTGCAGGTCTGTGCCCAAACTGTCTGCTGTGTGTGCCGGTATAGGTTAGCCCCTCCATTACCCATGATGCACTGCACACACAGAACAGAAGTCTGCAGCTGATCACTAAAAGGAGAATGGACTGATCCATCACATCAGCTCAGTACGACGCACTGACAGTGTGTGCTTCAATGACATAACAGCTACAAATTGTGCTACTGAGGGTGAATGGGTGCCGAGCACCTGGTCCCCAGAACTTGCAGTGCTAGAGATAGTCTCTGACAGCTGTGCTGCAGATCACCATCACTGCCAGTGTGTGTGGCAGATATTGCCTGCAGTGTGTTAGGCTAGTCACCTTGTTTCCTGCATAATTACAGCATGCTGTATGTGCAAGCCACATCTAGGCCCTGCCTCTTGCCCTAGTTGGACAGGGACCCTTCTAGAACAGTGCATGCCAATAACCAGTGTTAAACTGTCAGTCATGGATGCCAACTGCTGTTGGGGCTTCTAAGCTTGCACAGGAGTTGTTACTATAGCCCTGCTGGTGCTACCATTCTCAGAAGGAGTAGGCCTGGAACACCTGCTGTCTCAACCATCTAGGCCTAACAATCACCCTCAGCAAGCATAGTCAGACTGCACCTGCAGCCCACCATTGGGTTTTCCAGCAATGCACATACCAACTGCAGACAATCCGCTGGTTAGCACACATTTCATGTGCACCCAGGCTTGGGAAAAAACAGCATGAACACCCAGCATTTGGTTAAGTGATTGGGCCCCCAGGACAGGACATGCACTCTGTGGCAAGGAGGCCTATCCAGAATATGAGGGAGCAAAAAGAGACAGGGAATTCACCCTAGTAAAGGGCCCCCTTTTACCGAGGCAGAATAGGAAAGACACAAACATAGCTAGGAATCAGAAAACTTCCACATGGCCCACATTCCATGCTCCCCCTAGTGGAAGGAAGGGGAGAGGATACAGAGCCCAGAACCCCTTAGGCAGGGAGTGCTCCAAGTATGCAAGTGCATGAAGTCAGGCTGATTGCCATCACCTGGCTAGGGAGGGGTGGAAGAGAGAGCCCTGGAAGTATAAACTGAAGCCAGAGTGTGAGAGCAGGGTCGTCGTCATGAGGAGAAGCAGCAAGGACGGAGGTAGCAGCAAGAGGAGCAGCAGGGGAGAAGGAGAAGCAGGAAGCCAAACTGCCACAAGCCGAGGCACAGCTGCAAGCTGGCAAAGCTTGACCGGTGCGGAGCAGAGCAGAGCCCTTGAGCTTCCAAGAAAGGAGAGTGCTAAGTTGAAGATAGCACATCTGCCAGAGGGTTTGAAGCCAGGAACAGGAGAGACTCCAGGATTCCCCGGGAGGCTGTTGGCTGAGGACTGTGAGCTGGGAGAGTCTGAGCCTATGCACTGGGAGAGCCTGAGGTAAAGCTAAATGGGGAAGAGATTCCTATGGATTGTTCTGTGTGCAAGGCTTTAAACCTGAGGAACAGGGAGAAAACAAGCCAATCCTGAGAGAGAGTTTACCAGGGAAGGGAACCCATAGTCCACAAGCCGGTGGCCCTGATTCCCCCATGTTGGTAATGGGAAAGGTCACAAGGACTAAGGAGTAACCCTGGAAGCTGTGAAAGTTTGTTAAGCACCTGCTGCAGGAACAAGGACACTAGGGTAAGAAAGTAGCTTTTGGTAACAGAGCTTTCTTGTGCCCTGAATTGTATTTGTTGTTTGAAGGTTTATGCAGCTGAAGAGAAGCTATACTATCATGCACAGTGAATGTGATTTTTGTTTGTGCTTTTGGCCAGCAAGGCTACAAAGGAAGTGAAATATCCATTCTGTTAAAAGACTGTGTATCCTGCAATATGGGAAACCTTTAAATGGACATTTTCAGTTTGTGTTTGTTTTTGGGAGAATACTCTGTTTCACACAGACCTGAACCAATATCCTGTACGTGGTGAGAATGAACCATTGTGTAAAATAAATTCTGTCATTTGCCTTAACACTTGGAGCCTAACTACAGCTTTTTGTCTGATGCACACATACAGTCAAGCAAAGACTACCTTTCCCAGAAGGCACTACGGGGAAATAGTTGAAAAGGGCTAAAAAAGCAGACAGCAAAAAGTTCCTATAAAATAACCACGCCCCTCTTAGCTTGAGGCGAGCGGTGGCGGCATGACAACTCACATCGCTGGAGCCAGATACTATATGCCGCTATGTGGATACATAGCCGTGCTATGGTCACTGCTTGGTCAGAGTGAAAGTACCCTACCACCATGACATGCTGTGGCCACCCAGTCCATACACATGGCAGACTTGCACAACGACATCTCAGCCATTGATCCTACCTCTGATGCAGACACATCCTGGCCAATCCACCCTGTTTCAGGCCAAACCCACAATACTATACTCCTCATCATGCACATTTGCAGACTAATGCTGGGAACAGCTTAGGCAATGTGAGGTTCAGTGAGGCATAGAAAGTCACAAAACAATGGAGAGACACACTCATATCGCTGTGCTGTGCAAAAATGGGGATGGTTGCCATTCCTGCCTGCCACTTTGGTCTCGATATCAGCTCAAGCATTGTTAAGGTATCCTTATTGTGCAGGAGCTAGTAGCACCCACTCAGTGTGCCAGTACTATCAGCCTTACTCTCCATCCAGCTGTGGATAGAGGAGCCTGTCGGTGTGACTAATAGGTGTTTGAACCCTTGCTGCTAGATTCATTAGGGGTTGCATATGTTGGTTTTGTACCTGCACTGTAGGCTAAAGTTTAGCCATAGGGACATACAGTGCATGATCCACAGCTGGGACCTGAACCTATGACCTTCCACACATATACACACCAACTGTGTGTGCTGAATCACAGTGCTGCCATGTGGTTGCAGCAGTCCCTGTGGTTGCAGCAGTCCCTGTGGCTGACATGCTTTCCATCAGACAGACCTTGACACATGTTGCAATGCGCATGGCGCACAGGACCAGGACATGGCTTTGGTCTGCTGCAGGCTGGTGCCACTGTCCCCTCCCCCAATATTCCCACACTATGCTGAGATGCCCGTGTGCTGTCAGTGTTGGTGGTGCGCAGTCCCAGCCCATCCAATATGCGAGTTGGAGGATGTCTAGGGTGCAAGGTCCAGATTGGGGGGGGGCAGAGGCATACATGGACAGCCACACAGCCCCCCCCCCCATCATTGCCTGTCAACAATATGTCTTGCAGAGAGGATGATGGCCACTGCTGTGGTAGTCCCCCGAGCGCCTGCTTGTTGCACCTACCTGGAGGGCTACAGTTGCTGGCACTATCAGCCTCTTCTCCCACAGCTGGGTTCAACGGCAGCAGAGGGACCAGCCGGAGCCTCTGCCTGGGATGCCAGGACCCTTGGACCGCCCCATGTGGCACATCTCCTTTTCACAGCAGCAGCATGTCTGTGTGCCACCACTGTCACTGTAGGATCATGACAGACATCACAGATGGTAATGTGGATGACAGGATACCCCTCTGAGGAGAGACTAAAAAGGTTGGGACTCTTCAACCTGGGGAAGAGACGGCTGAGGAGAGATGTGATAGAGATCTATAAATTAATGACTGGAGTGGAACGGGTAAATGTAGATCGATTATTATTTATGCCATCAAAATGTAGAAAGACTAGGGGACATGCAATGAGGCTACAGTGTGACCCATTTCAGAATACTAAGGGAAAATATATTTTCAGTCAACGAGTGAAGTGGTTAGTGTAGTGGTTTGGACAGGTTCCTGGGGAAAGGTCCATAAACCATTATTAAAGAGGATCCAGGATATACACTGCTTGCCCCATTACAAGCACTGTGTATCCTGTTTGTCTTCTGGGGAAACTGCTAGGTACTTGTGACCTAGATTGGCCATTGGTAGACACAGGATACTAGCCATGATGGATCTTGGTCTGACAAGGTATGGCATATTTTTATAATATTATGTTCTGGGCAGCTGCCTGGTCCGCCTTGTGCACCAGTAACACTGCACAACCAATGTGCCACCTCCTTTGCTCCATTTACACTATCAACATAGTGCCCTTTCAAACTTGGGCACTATGCTGTTGCTGCTAATGGAGCACTACTATCACTATCTTGAGCTCCCCTGTCTGTGCATCACATTGCAGACATTAAAATAGGCTCTCTATCCTCAAAATACACCCTTTCCGCAAGGTTTTACTTTGCGTTAGGGTTCCCAGCATTAAAGGGCTTTAACACATGTGTTAAGGGAACACCCATTGTTAACACCCTCTGCCCGCCCTGTTAACACCCACTCTCCACCTGCAGCACCCTTTACACTGCTGGAGCCTTTAATGCCTGTTAAAGCAGCTTTCTTTTCACAGTGTAAAGGGCACAAGGGTGCCGATAACGGACATTAAGAGCACACTGGCTCCCTTAACGCCTTTTAGAAAACATACCCCTTAATGACTGATGCTTCCCCCAAACAGGCTTGAGAACCATTTTACTAGATAACTGATGAACATTACCTGAATCTGAATGTCTGAGTACACAAGAGATACTGTTTACTAGACATTAAAAAAAGGTTGGAAACCTGGACGTTTGAAACCTTTGCTGGCCTGTGGGATGAACCCTCCTGCTCCTTCTTTACTTGTTTGTTGGGAGTCTACTCTGAAGTTGCAAATCGTTCATCCCTTTTGTGTCTTCATATTCGTGCTTTCTAAACTTCTCCTGCTCGATCCATTGTCTTCTGCCCTGTCTTTGAATTCCGAACAAAGGTCCTTTGTAAGCTGCTTTGATGTAACGATCAGCGGTATATCAGATATGTCGATTAATAAATAAATAAAACCGTGAAAAGGATATACAATGAGATTTTGCTACACAGGCTCCTTTGTCAAAACAGACATGTTTAAAATGACAGCCCTGGGGGGGGGGTCTTTTCTTTTTTTTTGCAGTCTTTTTGTCACTGGCAAATTATATTCAGATCTACAGGAGTTCTTCATTCTAAGATGAGAGAAAGTTAACCTAAAAACAGGCATGGACTCAACTTTTCCTAACACGGCAACATCTTCTTCCCAGATCTGCTTTTATTGCAAGTACACAACTGCTCAGTGAGGGAAACTGAACTTCACAAACAGATGTCTTCTTGAGTTTGACTATGTAACCATGAAGTGCAGCTGTCCCGCTCTCTGATGTTCCAGCCAGGTTTATATCACTCGATACATGCCTTTTGTGAATGATTTATCATGGCAGGATACAAATACTAGTGTATCCAACCTTTGTCCAGCTTCAGCTTTTGCACCCAGCTCTCCATCTCATGCAGGACATTCAGTCTAAATACCATGAATAGGTGATTCAATAGATGAACACGGCTCACTATTAAGAACAAAGAAGAAATAAGCATTATGGGTTAATTGTTAGAATGTAGGATGAAAGCAGCAGTTTCCAAAGACTCAAAGAGACTGTAGAAGTTAGCAGTGCGCAGCTGGAAAAATGTACTGACCTCTGAGCTGCATATTCATAATTTGTGAATTTGTGAAGACTTACAAAGCTGTGCGCTGGCTGTTAGCAGCTGATCTCATCTGCCCATCTTCATCACATCCTTCTGTAAGGCACAGATGTTGCTTCTCTTGTGAGTCACACCTGCAAAATTTAAACAGGTTTTTCTTTGTGGGGGGGAAAGGGGGGAGGAGGGAAACAAGGTGGCAGATGTATTCAAATCTGAGTGTTCTTCAAAATGGCCAGAAGTGCCATTTAAAAAAAAAAATTGTACAAATGCTTGGAAATACATTCAAGCAAGAAAGGTTTTCATGCAGTATATATTTTCTTTTTGCTGCATTAGCTGAAACCTTTTTTAAAAATGTTTCCACTTAGATTACATCACTGTAGTGAATGAATGCTATTTAATCAGGTACCATATTACCTGTGGACTTGAAGAACATATGTGGCACTCTTGAACATTTCGAATACTGGTTGAGTTTTGAGAGGATTATGGGCTAATGACTTTTTCAAGAAAATAATTCTCACTCATCCTTAAGATTCACTTTGAGATCGATATTCAACTGACATAATGATGGTGCTAGGTTAGGCTCTGGCATTGGCACTTAGTGCATATATTCAATGCCTCTAGTCATACAGATAGTGGCGTTGGATACATCTACGGACAATGCCGTCCCCATGCTGCATTATCTATTGAGTATAGACCTGCTATTCAGCTGCACTAAATGACATGGATAACTTATCTGGATAGTGGCTGAATATTGCTGCCATCTACAGTAGATAATTTTTAGAGATGCCTCCGCTCCTCTGCTGTTTAGCAATTTAAATGGCCTGATATTGTCTGTATAATTTTGAAAAATTCATGAGTCAGTCAGGTATGCATTTGCTGGCTGCTGGTAAATGCATAATTGGCTTTGAATATCAGCTTAGTTACCTTTTGTTTTAAGTGTAGGGGATGCCCTCAATGCTGTCTTTGACCTCTATCATGGAACCTTAGTCCCTACTTGTATTTGTTAATTTAGGTGAATGTTACCATGTACATAAAACTCATCAGCAGTGCATTTTACCTAGAAAAAAAGGTGCCAGTACTCAAATGCAGGGTTCTTTCATTAATACATGAGGACCTTGGGTCAATTTTAGCAGGCAATAGAAAAGATGCTGTATTCCATACCCTCGTTATTCTCTAGTTCTTTTCTCAGGGGCTCTTGTTTTTAGATTAAGTATTCAGTGAGTGAGAGTCGGGGATTTTGGTTTTGTTTGTATTCCATACCACTGCAAACCTCCTCAAAAAAAGCCCTGTCCATCAGTATATATTATGAGCAGTTGCTAGTACCAGATGATTGCTGTTTTATAGTTGTATGTGGGTAACTAGGTCCAGGAGAGAGAGCTGGTTATTACCCAGGACAGTGCATTAATTTGAGTGGAGCATAACAGCATACGACATGCCACTAAGAGTCCATCAAGCCCAGTATTCTGTTTCTAACAGTGGTCAATCAAGGTCCCAAGTACCTGTCAGGTTCCCAAAAGGTAGACAGATTCCATGCTACTTATCCCAGGGGTAAGCAGTGAATTTCCCCAGTCCACTTTAATAATGGTTTATAGACTTTTCCTCCAGGAACATGTCCAAACCTTTTTTAAACCCAGCTACACTAAGAGCTTTCACTACTACCTCCAGCAACAAATTCCAGAATTTAATTATGCATTGAGTGAAAAATATTTTCTCCAATTAGTCTTAAATGTGCTACACTGTAGTTTCATTGCATATTCCTTAGTCTTTCTACCTTTTGAAAGAGTAAATAACAGATCTGCATTTACTTTTTCCACTCCACTCATTGTTTCATAAACCTCTACCATATCCACCCTCGGCCATCTCTTTTCCAAGGTGAAGGTCCCTTTCCTCACTGGGGTATCGTTCCATCTCTTTATCATCCTTCTCTGTTCCTTTTCTAATTACGCTATATCTTTTGAGATGCAGTCACCAGAATTAAACACGATACTTAAAATGTGACCACACCATGGAGTGATATGGGAACATTATGATATTCTCTGTTTTATTCACTATTCCTTTCCTTATCATTCCTAGCATTCTTTTGATTCTTGGTTCCCAATGCACACCGAGCAAAGGAATTCAACGTATTATCCACAATGACACCTAAATCATTTTCATTTGCGGTGACTCTTAATGTGGAATCTTGAATTGTATGGTTATAGATTGGCTCACTCTTCTCTAACATGCTTAATTTTGCACTTGATCTCATTAAATTTCATCTGCCATTTGGATGGCCAGTGTCACAGACTTCTTGCATTGGATATAAGAGGCATGTCCAACTTCGAACAGGTCGTGATCTACTTTTTCCGGCCAAAAGTGGCGGTGATCTACCACCATGAAAATTAAGTTTCAAATTAGTTTCAAATTAAATTTTAACCCAATAAAGTTGGAGGATTCCCCCCCCCCCATTTTTAATGAAATTTCTGTCATTTACTTGGATGTAATCAGCTGTTAAGCAAATTAAGAAAAAACAAAACAGAGAGACGAAGATCCAGTAAGAACTGCAAGGGGAAATGGAAAGTACAATTTTTCTTAAAGTTTTATTGAGTAATAACTTTCTTTAACTTTTATTGAGTAATTTGTGTTAAAACCATACAAACACATGATCAGCCTACAAATTGTATATATTGTATATATTGTGGTTGTACATAGTTACCCTGTTAGCCAAGATGAATATCCTGTTCATATGTAAACACAAAGTACTATTGGAAATGTGTATGTTCACTGTTTATTGTAAACCGCGCTGATGCTGAATAGCGCGGTATAAAAGAGACTTTAAATAAATAAATAAATAAATAAATAAATAATAAATAAATAAATTTAGGTTGAGTATTGATCCAGGCTGATCTTGCACAATCTTTAATATTTCGCTCTTGCTCATTAGTAAGATGTCTGAGCCTGCATTTCATCCACCAGCTTTTTGAAGTTGGGTGAATATTGCGTGAAGGCCAGTCTTAGGGAATCCCAGAGATGTTCACCTGTCATGTTGAAACGTTGTGTACTCTTTTTCAGATGGGAAAACGCAGATTCAAACAAATAAGTTGAACTGAAACAGGAGTGTACAGCTTCACTGCATCTTCTCAAGTTGGGAAATTTGTCTCTAGGCACTAGCTTCCAAAATGATTCTTGCTCAGCACGGGTCTTGAGAAAAATGTCATTTTTAAGGGTTAATATTTCATTTTCAAGAGATGGCTTGTTCAATGAGTAATTTTTACTGATAGCAGCTGCAGTTTCTTTAATGTCCACATCTACTTTGAATGGGTATGACAAGTACTCCACAACTGTTCCAATTTTTTGGAACTCACAGAATCTATTTTCGAATTCTTGATAACAGAATAGATTTCTGTCACATACTTCTCGTTCTGAAAAACAAAATTTAGATATTGTTCCGGATGGTCCTGCGTATTAGGAAAATGATCAAAAGTGTTGTTTGCAAGGTCAGTCATCATTAGCTCAAATTTGCTGTAGTAGGATGAAACTGTACTCATCATCTCATCAACACATTTGTTTTTACCTTGTAGTTCAAGATTCATATCACTTAGTTCACCTGTAAAGTCAGTGAAAAATGCCAGATCACATAACCACTCCTCATCTTCCAACTCTGCTTGGTCATCTCCCCTCTCCTTCAACAAACTTCTTATTTCATTCAGCAAATCACAAAATCTTTGCAGAAATTTGTGCCTACTTAGCCACCTTACATCTGTGTGCAAAATGATTTCCGCTGCCCCTTCATCAAGAGTAAGATTGAAAAGCCGTCTTTGAAGTGATCTTCCACTAACTGAATTTACAATTTTGAAAGTGATGTCCATGACAGTCTTTGTATTGAGTCTCTTGCTTGCTAAAACTTGCTGGTGAATGATGCAGTGGTAAGAAAGGAAATCTGGGAAGTCGTCATGCTGTCTACAGAGGGCTATGAAACCATTAACCTCACCTGTCATTGCTTTTGCTCCATCAGTAGTGATGGAAACAAGTCTATGCAATGGAAGATTACACTTTGTCACAAAATAATGGAAAGAACTGAATATTTCCTGACCGGTAGTTCTCCCTTTTAAAGAAATCATTCCAAGCAGTTCTTCTTTAACACTGAAATCTTCAAAAACCCTCCGGATAAGACTAGTAACTGGGCTATGTCTCTTATGTCTGTAGATTCATCCAGTTGGAGTGAGAAAGCAACACAATTTGAAACATCCTCCAACAATTGTTCAGTTGTGTCTCCACTCATCTTTTCTATTTGCTGCACAACGATGTTTCTTGACAATTGTATATCTTGAATAGCAGCTATGATCTCTTTCTTATTTTTAAATCCTTCAAAAAGATTGTTGTAATCTTCTGAATATGTAATCTTCTGACTTGTAATCTTCTGGTCTACTCTCCGTTTGGTCCTGGGTTCATTTCACAGAGACAGTAGGGTAAGCAGCACAAATAAGACAACCAAACAGATGTGGCTTGGAAACAGGTCTTTATGTGGAAATAGGCTTATTACAAAGTTACAGAACAGAGGTAGGAGGTTGTTAGAAAGCTGCTTCAGTTTACTTCAATGAATCTGTGTGTGTGTGTGTGTGTGTGTGTGTGTGAGAGAGAGAGAGAGAGAGGAAAGAAAATGTGGGTCAGAGCCTCATAGTAAGAAGAATAGGGAGAGACAGAGAGAACAAAGGGGAGGGGAGAGAATTGGGTGTCAGAGCCTCATGGCAAGGTGTGTCTGATGAAAATAGGAAGAGCGGGGGGAGGGGTGAAGAGAAGTGATTGTCAGAGCCTCCTGTCCTTCATGTCCGATGAAAATAGGAAGAGAGAGAGAAAGAGGAAGTATTTCTGTCCTTTATAGTGAATTTTCTCTAGCACCTCCCTTTGAGGTCTGCTATTGTTTCTAGCACCTCCCTTTGAGGTCTGCTATTCTTGATTTAGCAAGGAGGGGCTGCAGACCAATCTCAACAGGCCCGGAGACTGACATCACCAGGGGGTCAGAGTTAATCTCATCTTGTAAACTACCCTCATTAACTTTGGAGACTGATATCACCAGAGTAACAAAGCTGCATGAAATCCAAGGTCTGGGGAAAAAGCCATGACACCTATGCCATGCTGATGTATGCAGACATCTCCCACACCTTTTTTATTTTTATTTATTATTTGTCCCTGGAAATGGTGGAAGCAAACCTGTGGTACCTGTCCCAGCTGCCATTACATGATAGTAGGTAGCTTGACTAATACCTCCTGTATTAAATACCTTGCTATGTCTAGCAGGTCCCCTGTCCTGCACAGTACTGTCTTTAGTGTTCTAGAGATAAACAAGTCCCCTTATGAGTCCAAACCTCGTGTCTTAGGTAGGGCAGCCACTACTGGGGGGTGGGGGGGGGACCCCAATATGCTACCTCCGTGCCCATCTTAGAGAGAGTGAGCAGTGCATAAGGGCTGCAGGAATTTTTGAGGAGGTTAAAGCCAAAAGGTACCAGGATGCTGTGAGTGAGGATAGGAAGCAATACTAGACTGCAGCTGACTCTGGTATTCAGTGTAATAGGAAATGCCAAATTAGCCAAATTATCAGGCCAAATGAGCCTGGATGTAGAGGTAGGTGCTGGAGAAATTCCGTGTAACTACCTTAATATGTTGTTGTTCTGTAGGACATGCGCTGGAAGGACATGCGCTGGAAGGACATGTACATGTGTTTCATTTTACAACACAGGAAAATTATGATAATTCATAGCAATATGTGTACAGCAGTTAAAATAATAATAGGGTGAATAAAAACATTAAAGACATGATCAGCAGTAGGTGAGTAACCAAATAACAATTCCCACACAGACACATGAGCATCTTGTAGCAAGTGTCCAACAATTTGTTGAATGTGTCCATTCTGATAAGCGATGGTGTGATTCACTTCAGTGGATGTTGTTTTAAGGTGATCAATATAGGCATGGAGTTCTGTAAAGTTGAGCAGTTTATGTAGTGTCTCTTCTCCCATGCCAAGTGGTAATGGATGCACAGCATATGAGATAAAGTATGGAATGTCCATAGAGTCATTGGTAACCAGCGGTGTGGAATAAGTTGTCCCGTTAATGGTGATGGAGACCAGTGGTGTATGACTGCACCAGGTATTATTTGGTAAATAGTTTGAACTGTACAACAAAGTGTTCTTGGGAAGGCGAATGTCATGCATTCTGGGAGCAATCGAAAAAGAAACATTCTGGGGAAAGAACAGATAAACAGATGAACAGATGAAAACAAAAGTGTCCAGCTCCAAGGTAATACAAACTGTGTGAGGTAGTCAGGGAATATGAGAGCTTAACAGTCAGGGAGCAAGAGGAGGAATTGTTCCAGCAGGAGGTGTCAGCCTCTTTAAACTGGTGAGGTTGACACTTGAACTGAAATGTAGTCTGCTCACACAAACTGGGGTCCATCGTCTTGAATGAAGTCCAGGTGTCATCCAGTGAGATGGTCCACAGGATACATAAGCATATTATCAAACTGCACCCCAATATTAACAACAGGATAAATAACTGTGTGTTGTCCTGACCATGGGATCAAAGTACAG
Source organism: Ichthyophis bannanicus (assembly GCA_033557465.1). Classification (NCBI taxonomy): domain Eukaryota; kingdom Metazoa; phylum Chordata; class Amphibia; order Gymnophiona; family Ichthyophiidae; genus Ichthyophis; species Ichthyophis bannanicus. The sequence goes on from CM066032.1 coordinate 851,806,219, forward strand.
ATAGAGCAGCCTTGTGGTGAACAAATGGGAACACTAACTGTCCACCAATCAAGGTGAGCTATAGCAAATTCAGGTATTTTGGTACTAGCCATATGGATGAGAGATGGTGGCCAATGTCCTAACTTAGCAGTGATCAGAATTTCCTTTAGTATAGTAATAAGCTCAAGAGCCCAGGAAATATTCTTTCCCAATCTATATTCTGCATGTGCTAAGGTAACAATTTTCTGTTCTATAATGGGAGATTTAAGAGCAAAGGTATCTACAACTACATTGGGCAGTTTAGAGGAAGCTTCATTAATAATATGTTGTGAGGTAAAACCATCAGCAGCATGCTGAGCAGTGGATCCCATTTTATCACAGAGCACCTCTATATCAATTATATTAAGGGCACCCAGTGTAGTCCCTGTGCCACCTAAAATTGTAGCAATTAATTCACGCTTGTGTTGAAATTGCTTGGCTCGGGGTGTTACTGACTGCATATCAAACCAAGTATTGAGCATTTGTATGTGGTTGGCAACAAACTGAGAGCAATTTGGATATTTGTGAGTAACTAGAAACAATTTGGGAAATAGATGCCAAGTAAGAAAATGGTATTCCACATCATATAAAACATCGTGTGGTGCTTCATATTTAATCTGAAAGGGATGTCCTTCCTGAAATGGGTGGATATCAGAAAGGTAGAGTACAGGAGGAGCAGAAGTGATGGGAGGGGTGGGATGAGGGGTGGTAGGTAAACAAGATACATCCAAAAGGAATGAAGTCTCAGTGATGTGCTGTTGATCACTCACAACCCATGTATAAGTTATTTTCCAGTACCTCTATCCTGACAGGAAATATTGTACAAAATCAAAGCAGGAGGACCTAGAAAGTAATGTTCTGGAGGTGCCCTCAATTCTTGTGTCCTTTCTAGAGAAGTGGAAACTGGTGGCTCCCACTGTACTTGAGTGATGTTTAATGAATAGAACACTGGCTTGTCCTGTACGGAACAGAAACTCAGGATGACCAGATCCTTTCCTTCCGGGAAAGGTGGGGGTATTTCTTGATAACGATATACCCCACCTGTGGAGTTAGCCCAGCCAATCGTGCATATTCGGATGATAGTTCCTGTAATGAGACTGGGGTAGACGAGAGCAGATACCAGAACAACAGGAAACCGAGACATAATAAAAGCTAACTTGTTTCACTCTACTAGGGAGTAAACTAATGCTCCCCACTTATACTATGTAACAACAAAAAAATAATAATTTTTACTACTTATTTACATAACTATTAAACACATGTCCATTATATAGGACACATTAACTATACAGCAGAAGTAAATAGTTACCGTCCTCAAGCGACTTTTGTTCAGAAAGCAGCTGTCCCTGCTGTCTTCAGAAAGTAGCTATCCATGCTGTCTTCAGGTGGTATCTGAAAGCAAAGACTGATAAAACACGTATTACCCATATGGTTTCAACTGGGTGATGTGTTTCCAATACTGCTGGTTGTCGGGCATTAGGATTTGGTATAGGCTTGGGCCTAAGGTATCAGTAACTAAGTATGGTCCTTCCCACTTTGCAGTTCCAAAGGGGAGGTTTGGTCTAGGTCTCAGAATCATCACTTTACTCACAAACTTGAGGGGCCTTAAATCAGAACCTTTTACATGTATCTCCTGCAAATAATCTCTAGCTTTTTCTGTGTTAGCTAGCACAGTGGTCTGAATTTCTTTTAGATGTTCTTGCAGGGATTTCATCCACTCATTGGTGAGAATTACTGTCTGATCCTCTGGAAGAAAAGGACTCAGCATATTTTCCCACCGTTGCATTGGCCTTCCCATTAAGGCTTCATAGGGTGCAAAACCTGTGGATTTACAGAAATTAGCTCTGATACGCATAAGGACCAAAGGGAGCACCAAATCCCAATTTTTCCCAGTCAGATTAAGCATAGGGCTGAGGTGGGCCTTAATTGTTTGATTCATTCTTTCTACCTGCCCTGCTGCCTGTGGATGGTACGGAATGTGGAGTTGTTGTTCTATGCCTAGAAAATCAAACAATTCCTTGATGAGCTGAGAAACAAATGCAGGACCATTATCAGAATCAATAGTCTTGGGAATGCTCCAGCGTGTAAAGAATTGCATAGTTAGGATTTCTGCAGTGGTTCGAGCAGTTTGATCTGGGACAGGGAATGCTTCTACCCAATGAGAAAAGGAATCAACAACAGTGAGCAAAAATCTATTTTTCCTAGCTGTTAACGGAAGAGGGCCCACATGATCTATTTGCAATCTCTCAAATGGGCCACAAGGAGGTGCTCTCATTAACTGTCCCCTTCTCTTTTTAGGTTGCCTCCCAAATAAAGCACAGATTACACAGGAGGAAACATGATTCTGTATATCATGTTTCATTTCTGGCCACCATACCAACCTATTGAGGATAGTCTGCATTTCTTCTGCTTTAGGGTGTCACATGGAACCTGCACCATGAACCCAATGCATCCACTCTTTACCTCGAGCTCTAGGGATAGCTATAACCAAGCCCTCCTCTCTTTTTGCACATAAAATGTCTTTCTCTATAGCGAGTGTGAGAAAGAGTGTGTGCTGATATAGGTTATCTGGGGCGTCCTGCACAAGCTTCCTCAAATTGGAAAGCTCAGGGTCCTTTGTCTGCAGTGCTACGAAGTAATCTGGTGGTATTATCTGATCATAATCTGTGGAACGTGTAGCAATAGCAACCATGCATGTCTGCTCATACCAGGGCCATATGAGGCCTACATGGCATGCTTCCTTGGCTAGTGAGTCTGCTAATGTGTTTCCTTTCACTAAAGGGCCTTTCTTCCTATATGCCTTTACTTTAACTAAATGTACTCTCTGAAACTTCTCACTCAGTTCTTGTGCCATAGTCCACAGTGATGAATTTTTCACTGTGGACCCATCTGTAGATTTAAATTTATTTGCCAGCCCCCAGGGTAACAGGGCAATGGCACTTTTAAAGACATAATCAGAATCTAAAATGATTTGTATCTCTGGGTGTGAATCCTGATATTGTTGCATACAAGCCACAAAAGCAGCCAGTTCACAGTGCTGTGCTGACGCTGACCCACAGGAATACTGTCTCTGCAGTACCACTTGGTTATTTGGGTCCAATTGTACAATTGCAAAACCTGCTGGTCGCCTGCCTCCTTCACATTGGCTACAACCATCAATATATACTGTAGGAAGAAAAGGTGAAATTTTGTCTAGTCCTAGTTCCCTAAAGATCATGTGATTAGGGGCACTGGGTGAGGACTGACCGTCATGAGGTTGCCCCTCCAGCAAAATTCCAGCCACTTGCACGTTAGGTTCTTTCAACAATTCAAACTTTACATTCTGTGCTTGCAACATAAGAGTCCACTGGACTATTCTCTCAGTCCTAATCTTGCTACATGCTAACTTTCCCTCTACAATGAATTTGAGGGGGGTGTGATGGCTGCATATGTATGTGGTTTGAGAACCAATGATGTATGTAAATTTCGGCATAGCAGCATAGGAAGCCAGTACATGTTTTTCACAGTTTCCCATTTTGAGTTCAGGAGAAGTGAGAACTCTGGAAAAGAAGGCAATAGGGCGATCTACTTCTCCTAGGCGTTGTGTTAGAGCTGCACCTATACTGTTCTCTCCAACTACAGGGTACAGGAAAAAATGTTGTGTGTGATCTGGGTGTGCAAGAACAGGAGCAGAAGTCAGAATGTGCTTTAATTTAGTTACAGCTTCTGTATGTTCTTCCTCCCAAACATAACTTTTACTTTTTAGCAGGGAGTAAAGTAGAGCTGCCACTTCAGCATAATTGTGCATGAAGTCACGACAGAAACCAGTGAGCCCTAGAAATGACTGGAGTGATTTCTGATCTGTAGGAAGTTGAAGTTTCTGTATCAGCTCTATCCTCTGAGAATCTACAGATTTACCATCCTGGCCAATAGTAACCCCTAAAAAGGAAACCTGTGATTTGCACAGTTGAGCCTTGGCAGGATTAACTTTAAGACCAGCTTGTAAGAGGGCTTTTAAAACTTCTCTTGCATGATTCCAGTGTACAGCTTCATTCTCAGACTGAATCAGAATGTCATCTACATACTGAATTATATTATCTCTGCAAGACAATAGTGACAGGGCTTCCTGCATGTATTTATGAAATATTGAGGGGGAATCCTTATATCCCTGTGGAAGCAAAGTCCATGCATACTGTTTATTCAGCCACTGAAAGGCTGTTTTGTACTGGCATTCAAGGGCCAGGGGCAGACTCCAAAACCCATTGGATATGTCTAAACAGAGAAAAATTTACATTTGGGGTTCAGTTTAGAGATCATTTCAAGGTATGAGGCTACCACGGGCACTACAGATTTTGAAACTTGATTCAGGGCACGGAAGTCCATAGTGAGCCTGAAGGAACCCCCCGGTTTAACTATCGGCCAGGCTGGTGAATTGCATGTGGAAGAAATAGGTCTAATCAAACCCCTCTCCTCCAGTATCTTCACAATTTTAGTCACAGGTTCTATAGCCTGATGAGGTACTGGGTATTGTTTCTGTGGTGGAGGATCCTCGCCTTCCAACAGTATTTCTGTGTGCATTTTTCCACAATCTAACTTGTCTTGAGCCCAGACTGGAATATCAGCCACCTCTGAAGGAATTACACACAGATCATACTGCTGAGCTGCCATGGTGCACTGAGTTGCTAACTGCATGGGAATGACTTCATGCACTAAAGTTTTAGAAGCACTTGAAGTTCCTGAATACTGCCACAATTTAAGATTAGCCATATCCACCACCAAATTTAACTGGTTGAAAACGTCAATTCCAATTATTTCTTTTGTTGTGTTCACTATAGTGGAGGCAGTGGTTTCTAACATTTCCTTGTTTTTTTCACTGTGCACAGGGATACCCCATTTAACTGGGATAGCCACACATTTGGAAGCTATGTCATTAATTCCTTGAATTTCATAAATTTCCATATTTTTCTGATCTGCAGTGGGAGAAGCTCTGTTTGTAAAACTAATTCCAGCCCCTGTGTCAATCAAAGCTAGTTTATCCTGACCCCCTATTCTACTGATAACATTGGGGCGTCCACAAGAGTCCAGTATCAAGGATGTTACAAGCCTTAAACTGTATTCTGGGCCTGTTATCTGTTTCATCATCCAGAGGCTCTGGAATTGAGTCCTCTGCTGAGAGAACGGAGGCAGGCTGGGCTATGAAGGCTTGAGACATTTTGATATCTGAACTCAAGAGGTCAGGACATCCCTATGCACTAGCCTTGTGTTTGTCCTGAGCTGCTTGTATGTCCTGTTTTAATTTATCTATTTCTATCTGCAGTAGGTGTTTGTCCTGTTCCCATTTAATTTTCTCCTTTTATAATCCATCTGTCTGTGCTTTGAGGTCTTGAAATGGAATGTAACCTGAGGAATTTCTAAAAGTACCTCTGCTTTGTTCTCTCCAAGGTGTCTGTCCCCTGTATCCTTTGTCTGTGTTTTTTGTGTATTGGGAGGATCCCTCAGCTTGCCACTTCCGTGCTTCTGATACTGTTATGACCTGCGAGGGCTGGGTCTTCCAAACAGACCCAATTCTGAGCATTAAAGTATCAAAAGGGGTTGCTTCAGGGTCTTCAGAAAATAACAGAAGGTGTTTTGTAATCTCAGGGGATAGCAATTCTAATAAAAATGCCTTATGCATGCTCTCCCCATAATCTTCTGCATTGGGCCAGGACTCCTGCTCATTAAGAACTGCTTTTAAAATCCAGGCTCTATATGCAAACTCTTCCAGTGTATCATTTGGTAGAGGTGAAATAATTTTAAATACTTGCATTGGGGAACAGTGAAATAGTTTCTCAATACCCCTTTTAACCAACTGGTATGGGTGAGTGAGAAAGCCAACTTTATAATAGTGTGGCTCCAGAGCCAAATGCATAAGTCTATCAAAGTCTGATTGTTTTCTTCTGTATTTCCCTAGACTCCAGTGAATCAGAATATCAATGGCCCATTTGCACCAGTCATTAACATTAAAAGGCATAGGGCCAATTTTCTCAACTATTCTTTCCATGTCTCTATCTTTTAAATTGTCCTGCAGCATCACTTTAACTGGTGCTCTGAGTTCAGTACTGGGTGCCATGTCTAAGTCATCTGAATTATCCTCCTGACACAGATCCAGATTATTGCTCTGTTCTGGCGGAGATAAACTATCAGGATTTTCTTCCTCTGATTCAGCTTTATTTTTTCCATTCCTAAGTCCAGCTATGCATACTTTAGTATTCTTTTGTTTCTCAATAGCTTGTATGCATGGCTGATAGGGTGTGTCATAGGCATAAGGGGCTGAGGGAGAAATGGGTGTATATTTCTTTTGTCTTTCAGAGGCCAATTGATCCTTAACATGCCTCAATTCAAGTTTAAGTGCTTCTAATTGCTCACTAACAGTTATAAAAGAATTTGTGGCTTGGATCACTTGAGTCCTTTGCATAGAGATGCAAAGTTGTGCCTCCTCAAGGTCTTTGGTTAGTTTCGTACAATGAGAAGTCAGTTCAGTATTGTCCTGTTTCATGCTAATGAGCCCCCTGCACATGCCTTGGATAAAAATGCATTTTCTTTTATTTGTTTTCTTTTTGAATTCTTGATAATAGTTTAACATTTGTCTTTGAATATTATACCATGATGACTCAGGGAATTCACCTTCAAAGGGACCACCTTTCCTCTTACAGTATGCAACTACTTTAAGTTCTTTAAAATCAAAGGCTTCCATATTTGAGACTGCAGAAAGGCTGTAGTTGGACTATCTCAAATGTGCAACCTTGGAAGGAGGAATGCTCTCTTTTATGAAGAAGTGAGACTTAGAATTATAGTTGGAATTGCATAAATTTTATGGGTGTTCAGTAAAGAGTACTGGCATAAAGACCACGCCTTAAAATTATACCTGAATAAAAAGTGCTTAGCAGCTTTTAACAGGGTGGAAGTTTAGGATGAAATTATAGTAAGAAGGGTGTTAGATTAACAGAATTGTCAGTTATACCTGACAGGAGACTGAGAAATAAAAGGCAAAAGGGACAGGAGGTAATAGCTTTATCAGGAAAGATGTATATTGTATTCAATGAGGGACTGTTTTACCTGTGTAACTCTGTCTTTTCTTAGCAGCTCAAATACTATAGAAAAAGCTGTAGCAAGCCTATACATAAAAATAAGACAATTGTAAGCCACCCTATGTAATGTCCCTAGGTGTAGGTAATAATTAAAATTCAGGATTATTACAGAGCCTTTTGACAATAAAAATCTCACCTTGTCTAACCCACAAAAACGTTATCACTGGAACTTTTCACTAAATCCAGCCTGTAACCAAAATTGTAAATTGTAAATGGTCACAAGGGCTTTTGATTTTCCTGTCGCACCCTATCTGAAATCCACTTTAATGTATCAAACAAAATTATTACTTACCCAACTGGAGATCTGCTGTGAAGTCTGAGACGGCCCCCATAAATGTAATCTTCTGAATATGTAATCTTCTGACTTGTAATCTTCTGGTCTACTCTCCGTTTGGTCCTGGGTTCATTTCACAGAGACAGTAGGGTAAGCAGCACAAATAAGACAACCAAACAGATGTGGCTTGGAAACAGGTCTTTATGTGGAAATAGGCTTATTACAAAGTTACAGAACAGAGGTAGGAGGTTGTTAGAAAGCTGCTTCAGTTTACTTCAATGAATCTGTGTGTGTGTGTGAGAGAGAGAGAGGTAAGAAAATGTGGGTCAGAGCCTCATAGTAAGAATAATAGGGAGAGACAGAGAGAACAAGGGGGAGGGGAGAGAATTGGGTGTCAGAGCCTCATGGCAAGGTGTGTCTGATGAAAATAGGAAGAGCGGGGGGAGGGGTGAAGAGAAGTGATTGTCAGAGCCTCCTGTCCTTCATGTCCGATGAAAATAGGAAGAGAGAGAGAAAGCGGAAGTATTTCTGTCCTTTATAGTGAATTTTCTCTAGGACCTCCCTTTGAGGTCTGCTATTGTTTCTAGCACCTCCCTTTGAGGTCTGCTATTCTTGATTTAGCAAGGAGGGGCTGCAGACCAATCTCAACAGGCCCGGAGACTGACATCACCAGGGGGGTCAGAGTTAATCTCATCTTGTAAACTACCCTCATTAACTTTGGAGACTGATATCACCAGAGTAACAAAGCTGCATGAAATCCAAGGTCTGGGGAAAAAGCCATGACACCTATTTATTTATTTATCTAATTCTTCTATACCGCCCCTTCCAGAGATCAGGGGCGGTTTACATGGAACAAAGTAAACAAATTTGTACACTAATGTATACATTACATGGAACATAGTTTTTTAACTTTATACAGATAATATTTAGTAACTTTATACAGATAATATTTAGTAACTTTATAACTTTCTAACTTTATACAGATAACTGTGCATTAATTGCCATGCTGATGTATGCTGACAATTGTCAGCTGCTTCAAGAAAACAATCTTCTATAAATTCCCCTTCAGTGAAAGGTTTGCATTTCTTTGCGATCAGGTTGCTGACCTTGAAGGATGGTATAGTTGCATTGACCGAATGTGACCTTGGCTTCACCATCAACTGTTGCTGAGTAGCCAATTTCGATTTAAATTCTTTGAGCATCAGTTTACGAATTTCACTTTTAGGTGGAAAATCAGCATCAAAGTTATTGCTATGCAGAGCCTTATAATGACATTCCAGATTACCCTTTTTGGGCAAGGATACTGGGGCGTTGCAAACTAGACAACAACGCTTGTCTTTCACCATGATGAAGAAGTAGTCCATTTCCCATTCATCATGACAGTGGTAGGTTTTGCTCTTCTTTGGAACACTCATCTTCATTATACTGGGGTGGCTGGATGTAAGAAGGCCAAATCTGCTAATTTTATATAAACACTGGCTGAATCTGGTGCAAAACTGTCACTGTCCCAAAGTATTAAAGATCAACAGGAACTGAAGACCTCTGGTGATGTGCACTACAAGGACTAGAGATGTCAAAACCACACATGCAGTTCTAAAAGTAAAAATAAGAATTCATCATACTGGCACCAATAATCAAATACCACCAAACAATAATAAAAAAACTCAAACACCTATCCAGCAAACCGGATAAAAAGAAATACCACCAAACAAGTTCAAATAGCACCACACGTGCTATTTAATAAATTTAATAAATTGTGCACACAGTGTAAAATCAACGCAAAGGCAAGGCGAAATAAAATTGCAGTGTAGAATCAACGCAAAGGCTAGGCAAAATAAAACTGCAGAGGCAAGCAAAAGTCACAGTGTTTTGAACCAATTCGAAGGCAAGGCATAGGCAAGTTAGAACAAAATTGGAAAAGCCCGCCAAAATCACCAAATTCTTGACACTTTGTTGTGTCTGCCCGAAAACGTTTAATGAAAGCGAACTATAAAGCAACCAATGACCAGCACACGACACAACTAATATGGTAAGTGTATTCAGGTAAAGCCCAGGCGAAAGGATATCGCCCGGTATATAACACACTTCTAAGGGGTGTTGGGGCAGGGGCAGGAATGGGTGATTCTGAGAGGCAGGAGACCAGGTATGACGCCGGGCATGTGGTGTTTCGTTGCGGGGCGCGGGCAGCAGTCCCCTGGGGTACCCACAAACTACTGGCACGAAAACAACAAGTGCTCCCAATACACCCGCAGGCAAGATTCCCGTAGGCAGGGAAAAAGACAGGCAAAGGATCAGCAGCGGCAGCAAGCCCTCGGCAGACGACCTGCCGGCACGAGCTCTCTCCTAGCGATGGGGCGAGCTGCTGGAGAGATGGAGCCAAGTGGGGCTGGCGATCTAACTCTGACTCTTCTGCGATCTACAGGTAGATCACAATCTACCTGTTGGACATGCCTGGGATATACCAAAAATGTTTTTTTATGAGTTTTTGCTTGCATTGTTGGCTTCTTTTTAAATTCTCTTTGCCTTCCCATATCAATATTTTGCTTCTAACTTTCCAGTGCTTATGCTGTTTCCTTTTTTTTTCATTCAGATCCTTCTATTTTTTGAAAGATGTTCTTTTGCTACAACAAACTCACCTTGCCTTTAAACCATGCAGGCAGTTGTTTAGCCTTTGGTCCACCATTTCTAAAGCATGAAATTTATTTATTTATTTATTTTCATTCTCTTATATACCGCGTTATTCTGCATCAGTGTGGTTTACAATGAACAAACTGAAATTACATTGAACAGGGCATTATAACTTGGAGATAACTATTTTACAGGGAACATGGGCTATGGAGGGTTAAGTGGCTTGCCCAAGACCACAAGGAGCACCTGTGGGACTAGAAACCCCAGTCCTTCCGGCCCAAGGTTGCAATACATCTGGACTTTGCATCTTTAAACACTGTCCAGGCCTGATGAAACTCAATCTTTGCAGCTGCTCTTTTTCATTTTTAACTAACCACTTGAGAGTCAGCTCTTCCTGTGCATCATTTGACAGGGGAGCTTCCATCCAGGGGAAGCCCAAGAGGGGTGTGGGGTCATGTGCAGAGACTCATTGTGGGGCCTCATTTGCATAAATATTTGTATAATGTTAACTTGCACTAACCTTTAGTAAACATGCCTCTTAATGAGTGTCTCGGTAAAGAAAGATTATCAGATTTCTACATTACTATACTCCAGTACCAACTGCCAGGCACATTAAGAAGCACTATAAACACTGGCCATTCAGAACCCATAAGAAATAATTATACCCAAAACCCGGTAAAAAAATCACAGAAGCAAAACCCGGGATTCAATAATAAACCACAATTGTGAAGCAATCGACGTGACACGTTTCGGGGTATAAAACATTTCCCCTGCATCAGGTTCCAGCCTTGTCCAGCCGAAGCAGCCTTGAAGAGCGTCTTCAAACCAACGGTTTTTATCATGAAAGAATTACAGGTGCCTGGATGAGTACCAGCCCAAAATCACTCGCAGACCAATCAGAGAAAAGGGGGAGGAGCACTATTCAGCACCGCCCCCTCAAAACTGATCGGCACTCAAAAAGCAGTAAATAGATCAAAAAGTGAGAAGTCAAAGAATAGTATGCCAGTCTATTTGTTGGTTTAACCCCCGAGGAGTAACAGCATTCAAGCGGTAGATCCAACGCTGTTCCAAGATTTGTAAAGTTCTAAGCCGATCACCCCCCCCCCCCCCCGTGGATTCACCGGAACAAAATCTAAAACCCGCCAATGCAGATCTGTAAAGCAATGAGCAGTCTCTATACAGTGATCCACAAGTGGAGCGGACTGATTGCGTGTCCGTAAACGGGAAGCATGCTCACCCAGACGAATTTTAAATGGTCTTGAAGTGCGACCCACATAATAGAGATCACATGGGCAAACAATCAAATACACCATGAAAGATGTCAGGCAATCAGTACACCAACGAGTGGTGTAATGTTTTCCAGTATGCTTATCAGTATGCTTATTTGCTTAGAACTTTACAAATCTTGGAACAGCGTTGGATCTACCGCTTGAATGCTGTTACTCCTCGGGGGTTAAACCAACAAATAGACTGGCATACTATTCTTTGACTTCTCACTTTTTGATCTATTTACTGCTTTTTGAGTGCCGATCAGTTTTGAGGGGGCGGCGCTGAATAGTGAAGGAGAAGAAATTGAAATTGTGAACAACTTTAACCTACTTGGATTAACTATCAATAAAGAAGCAACAAGCAGTCAAGAAATCAGACGACGCATTGCTCTTGGCAGAATGGCTATGAAAGACCTAGATAAGATTCTCAAGAGCAGAGATGTCTCTCTCCATACAAAGATTCGACTTGTTCACGCCATGGTATTTTCAATAACATCATATGGATGTGAAAGCTGGACAGTGAAAAAGATAGACAGGAAGAAAATTGATGCCTTTGAATTATGGTGCTGGCGGCGAATACTGTGTATACCATGGACTGCCCGAAGAACAAACCAGTCGGTACTAGAGGAGATCAAACCTAAGCTTTCTTTAGAAGCTCAGATGACAAGACTTCAACTTTCATACTTTGGACACATCATGTGAAGAGAGAGATCATTAGAGAAAGACATTATGCTTGGCAAGATAGAAGGTCAACGCAAAAGAGGAAGGCCAGCAATGAGATGGATCGATACAATAACAGCAGCTACGGGTACCGGTCTGTCAACAATGAGCCGCCTGACTGAAGACCGAACACAGTTTAGGATAGCTATCCAGAGGGTCGCCATGAGTCGACTCCGACTCGACGGCACTTAACAACAACAACAACTCATCCAGGCACCTGTAATTCTTTCATGATAAAAACCGTTGGTTTGAAGACGCTCTTCAAGGCTGCTTCGGCTGGACAAGGCTGGAACTTGATGCAGGGGAAATGTTTTATACCCCGAAACATGTCACGTCGATTGCTTCACAATTGTGGTTTATTATTGAATCCCGGGTTTTGCTTCTGTCATTCAGAACCCATAGCAAACCTGCCGTATCATAACAGGACTATCAGGACTCACAAAGCACCAAAGCCTTCCTATCAAAAAAGCAACACTGCAAATATTAAACCAATACATCTCAGAGAATACCAATACATCTCCTACTGGGGAAAGAGAACAAGTGGCATTGTCAAATAGAAACTACATGAACAGAATAACTCAGCTCGGTTACACATGCAGAACATAGACTGTCACAAAACAATGAACAAGGGCTCACAATTTAGAAATAGGAAGACAATAATTAAACTGGGAACCCCTAAAGCCAAACTTGGAATAAACAACACTGGAGAAATAAAACTATAAATTAATTTCCTCTTGAACAAAACAAAACAAAAAATGTTAACGATGCACATTTCCCAGAGCTGACATATTCCAGTTAAGAAATTCAAAATAAAAAAGTATTTTTCTATCTTTTGTTGTTTGGGAATTTTATTTTTCAATTGCAATTGCTCCAGTCACTTTCTTCTGGTTTCTTCGTGTTACGGCTAACTCTCCATTGTCTGCTGTCCATTTGTCCTTTCTTCTCTCTTCCAGTTTTTTCAATTCTCTTTCTACATCTGCTTTAACATACTGATCTTTCCCCTTTTGGTCTTTCCTCCATTTCTTTATTTATTCCTTTATCATCCACTCAAATTTCACCCTTCCATCCTCAATCCCACGTACTCTCCTTATACCCGGCCAATCGTAGATTTTTCTTTCCTCCCACATAAAATATCTTTTCCTCTCCATCTTCAATCCCCCAGCCCCATCCCGTTCTAGTCCTCCCCGAACGTCACCTCCCTATTAGTTCCTGCCCTATCCAGCATCCATTCCCTTCTAGTCCCATTCTCCCATCCCACCGCATCAGCCCATTTCCAATCCTTAGCTCCCCCATCTGCCATTTCTAGTCCTATCCTAGCCGCCCATCAGTCCATTTCAAGTCCAAGCCCCACCCCATCAGCCCATTTTCAAGTCTTTTCCTAACCATCAACTCATTTGTAGTCCAAGCCTTCCCCCCATCAGCCCATTCCCAATCCTAGCCCCCCATCAGCCATTTTCAGTCCTATCCTGGCCTCCCATCAGCCCATTTCAAGTCCAAGACCCCATCAGCCCATTTCCAGTTGAAGCCCCACCCCATCAGCCCATTTCCAAGCCTAGCCCCCCATCAGCCATTTCCAGTCCTATCCTAGCCCCCCATCAGCCCATTTCCAGTCCAAGTCCCACTCCATCAGTCAATTTCCAATCCTAGCCCACCATCAGCCATTTCCAGTCTTATTCTAGCCCAACATCAGCCCAATTCCAGTCCAAACCCCTCCATCAGCCCATTTCCAATCCTAGCCCCCCATCAGCCATTTCCAGTCCTATTCTAGCCCCCAGTCATCCCATTTCTAGTCCAAGCCCCCCCATCAGCCCATTTCCAGTTCTAGCCCCCTCATCAGCCCTTTCCAGTCTGAGCCGCCCCCCCCCCCCAAAGAGCCCTGCACCTGGCTTCAGAATTAGCCGGAGAAGCCCTGGCTCACCTCTTTACAGTCACTGAAATGAAGAGAGCCATTTTTCTTCACTTCGGCAGCTATGTTCTAGTATAGGCCGCTGTTGCACTGAGTGCTGGCAAACAGTTAATGCTCTTTAACCTCTGGTACGCCAGCAGCCTACACTAGAACACAGCTGCTGAAGTGAAGAAAAATGGTGCTGTTCATTTCGGCAGCTGTACAGAGGTGAGCTGGGGCCTCGGGCCTCTCTGGTTCCCTCTGAAGCTAGTCCTGCTGGGAGTCAAACAACATGTGCGGGATATTGTTGGTGCGGGGCCCTACTGAACTATGGGGCCCTGTGCGAACAACATTCTTGCACAATGGATGGGCCTGCCCCGCTTCCATCCACAATAGCCCTTCTTCAGGACCAGTGGGAACAGCCTTTACAGATTTTTGCTTCTGACTGAGTTCTAAATTCTTCATGCTTTCCTTCTTCATGTCCCCAAACTCAGAGTTAGAGGAGAAAGGAGTTGGAATGCATTGAAGGAGTAAGACTTAGAAAGAAGCAGAGAGCTCCTGGATGTCTGTTTCCATCGGGAATTTTCTACAGTGTGGCTGACTCACTATAGTTAGACCTTGAAGTAGCAAAGAAGTGCCCAGGGCTGCTTTTACCTATGGACAAAAAGGGCTGCTGCCCCAGCCCCTACACAATGGGGAACGTGCTGCTCTATTGCTCATAGGTATTCAGAGCTCTGGCCTCCAAACTCAACAGGTCTACTGTCGAACTATCCACCATTCACTCCTTCATGTCGCTGAATGCTGGTTATACCACAGGATGCAAAGTCACAGATACAGCCAGTTAGTGGCTGTCTGCTGCCCTGTCTATTAGTGCTTCCCCCTTCCTCATTGCTTTGCCTCCAGCACGTTATCTTGGCCTATTCAAGCCTTGCCTGCCTGAGTGAAGAGAGTCGAGTCTGAGTCACATAGCAAGGAGGTACTGTATACTGCATGCATGTATGGGACAGCAAAGGCATATGCAGCCAGGGCACAGTGCATGGTGATGTGCTGTCTTGCAGACTAGCTTTAGAATTGGGCAACCCAATCTCTAGGGCAAAACTTTGGCTGCAGCCTGCCTGCTGCATTGATTGATTAGCCCGGGCTCCACAGGGGCTGGCTGGTCAGTGACAACCATCGCATCAGCAGTGGGGGCCCAAAGTAAGTATGGGCAAATTGGGGAGCAGAGGAAGAACAAAAGTAAAAATTAAAGGGAGTCCATCTTCAGAAGTTTGCCCGGGACCCCATAAGGAGAAAGTGCCTCTGGCTGTGCCCTGCAGTGAACCAGAGCTGAAAGCCTGACATCTGCATTTTCCCTGCCTGGAAGCTGTTGAGACCAAAGGTGCTGAGTGGCTAATCTAACTTACTTGCACACAACCAAGAACTCTGCCTATCAGAGAACACATATCCGATAGCTTTACCACAGGAAAGTAAAATAAAGCAACTTCTGCAAGGAGCTTGGCTACCCACCAGTTCTGACTGAGTGATACACAACCTAGAACTAAAACCAAAAGTTATTATTGCAAAGTATATAAATGAAATGGATGCAAGGGCTTCCTTAGGGTCTTTTAACTTCTCTTTGCAGCCAAGACCAGAGATTGTGTACATATTTTTGAAGCTATCATAGAAGTACAAATTGACTTATCTTTGCCATTTTTCAATCCTTATTTCTGTATACCTATTTTTTTATATATATTTTTAAGCTGATGCTTAAAGTGAATACTTGTGCCACTTACCATTCTTGAGTTACATTTTGAAAGGTGATTAAAGAATTGTTTCCTCGGGTTTCCCTTGGTTATTTGGAATCATTGCATAAGAACATAAGAACTGCCATACTAGGACAGAGTAAAGGTCCATCAAGCTCAGTGACCTGTTTCGAACAGTAGCCAAGCCAGGCCACAAATACCAGGCATATACCAAAAGTAGTCAGATCCATTCTACTTATCCTCAGGGAGAAGCAGTGCTTTTCTCTTGGACTACCTTAATAACCATTTATAGACCTTTCCTCCAGGAGTTTGTCAAAACCTTCTGTTAAACCCTGCTACACTAATAGCTTTAAGCACATCCACCAGCAATGATTTCCAAAGACTAATTATACTTTGATAGAAAAAATATGCTCCCTATCTGTTTTAAATATACTACTTTGTAGCTTCATGACATGTAGGCGACAGTGCAAGTGTGGGTGCAGGGAGGCTGTGCTATAAATAAAGGCTGTACTGTGGAAGGAAAAAAATTAGAAAATGAAATGTTATGGACTAGGAGTCGCTGTGACTCGCAAATTCAAGGTTCTCCAGTCTTTTGGGGTTTTCTTCCTCAGAGGGAGGGCAAAATGTATCTTTTCCTTTCTTCTGTGATGGTCCACTCCTCTTGGCAGCTAATATCTAGATTGACCTGGAGGGAATGTTACACAAGAAACATGGATTTACTGCAGAAATACATATTGTTCAAGGGCTTTAAGATGAATATGATCTTCGTCAGACAGCAGGAGATTAGATTAATGTTTGGTTCCAGAATATCTCAGGAAATGAAAACTATTGATGACAATTGTGGTTTACCTCTCATTTTCTGCAATCTAGAATACTGGTTCCCAACTTGTGATCTGTGGACTTCTTGGATCAGTGTAACCATTACATGGGATCTGCAGGATACAGACAAGAGAAAAAAAGAGAGAGGCTATGGGGAAGACTGAGATTGATAGTGACTTGCTAGGGAGAACCAGAGACTGAAGGGGGGTAGGGAGAGAAAAAGAGACAGAAACTGGTGGGGACAGATTGGGGGAGCAAGGGGAAAGTAGATACATTGTACTAATGGGGAAAGGCTTGACACTGAGGAGAGGGGGTCCCGAAAAACTGGTGAAGGTGAACTAGGGAACCTGGAACTTTATGGAGGTTGATGGTGGGTCCATACCACCAAAAAGACTGGGAACTTTTGATCTAGAAAGATCTTTGCCCTGCTCATAAAAAGATAGAGCTTCTCTCCCTTTGTGAGTAAAGGAGGGATTCTTCTAGACCAGAGGTTCCCAACACCAGTCCTGGAGGGCCAAACACCATTCAGGTTTTCAGGCTGTCCCTAATAAATATGCATGAGATGCATTTGCATGCACCACCCCCATTGTATTCAAATGTTTCTCATGCATATTCATTAGGGACAGCCTGAAAACCTGGCCCTCCAGGACTGGAGTTGGGAACCTCTGTTCTAGACCTTTCAGTGGAAAGAAAGTTTTAGGAGAATAGGCATCAAGGGTGATAGAAGGATAAGCAAGACAAGGAAATATTTCTTTATAGAATGAGTGGCAGAAGAAACTTCTGAGGAAGAGACAGGGCAGAAAACATGGAATAAAAATAGGGGATATTTATTTGTGAGTAAAGCTAAATCAGCAGTGAGGGTGTTATAATGTTCTTGGGAAACATATTCCTAAACTAGGAATGTGCACACAACAAACATTTTTGGTTGATTTGGGCTTTTTTCATGTTTTTGGGAAATCTTTTCAGTTCATGTCACACATTTGTTTTAATGAAAAAAATAATGTTAGAACTTTTGAATACATATGAATTGATTTGACATGTTAATTTTGTAGGTTAATGCATATTAATTCAATTTAGCATGTACTACAATGTCAAGGCATGCTAATGAACTGAATGTATGCAAATTCCTGATCGGGAGTTATTTCTGCTTTCTACTAATCCAGTTTTATTTATGTCCACTCTGAGTTTTGGGGATAGTACAACCAAGCTGCCAGGAGCTAGAGGTCTAGGCTTCACAGAGGCATAATGAGAAAGCACAAGAATAGCTATCCTGGCTGTAAGATCCATGTCTTAATAAATCCAGGGCCAGCCTGTCCACTAGGCTAATTAGGCAGTCACCTAGGGCAGCAGACCCCAGTGGGTGACATTGACACCTCCCCTCTCAACAAAGTCACAGTTGAGTGCCACCAGTCCACCATGCTGCCCACCCCTGGCATCCATCTTCTCGCCTGGAGGAGGGAGGGCAGCACGACAATCCCTCCACTGTGTCAGACTTTAACGTGCCCACGCTGGCATGCTCACAGCCTGCCGATCCTGCTCCTCCAACAGGAAGATGCATTGGAGGGGAGCAGGAGTGGTGGGCTGTGAACGTGTCAGCGCGGGAACTTTAAAGGCTGATGCAGCGGAAGGATCACTGTGCCACCCCCGTCCCCAGATGAGAAGATGGTTGCCGGGAGCAAGGGCAGCATGGCGGCTGGGAATTGCTACAATCCTCAAGGGGGGGGAGCAGCATGGAGGATCTGCCTGAAAAAATGCAATGTATGCCTTTGAATCAATGCTGACCCAGCAGCCCATGGCTGTCTTGGCAGTGTGACCATAAGTAGATTGGCAGTCCTTTCTTCCAAGGCAAAAGGTTAAGTGACTTGCCCAAGGCCACAAGAAGTACTAGTGGGAAATGAATCCTGGTCTTGTGGTCACCAAGTGAGTGCTGTAACCATCAGGCTATTTCACTCCCTAGGGTGATAGAAACCCTCGGGCCGGCCCTGAATAAATCTGAAGTCTTGCCCCCGATTTCTGAAACATATCCTCTGTAATACTGCAACAGGAATGGTAAATGAACAGACAAAATGCACGATATCCAGACGCGGCTCTATAGGATCATTCTGGAAAGGAATTGTAGTAGGACTGAAATGACAGAGTTTATTTATCAGAATCTCAGGGGAGGAGGCCTATGCACCTGAATGTGCAATGGTGGAGCACAAGGCTGAAGGTTCTTCGAGGGTGATGCTTCCCAAACCTGTTTCGGGGGATTCCAGTCAGTAAGATTTTCAGGATACCCAAAAGGATCATGAATGAGAGAAATCTGGATACACTTCAGGCAGATCATGCAAACCTATCTTATACATATTCTATAGGGATATTCTGAAAACGCAGCTGGATAGGGGGTCCCTTGGACAAGTTTTTGCAACCATTGACCTAAGATGGCTAATACATACGCACCAGCCCTGCCCATTATGCAAGGCCCTTAGCACCAGCCCACGAAGAGCGGATCTCATGCCACATTTCAACCGGCTCATGTGGGCCACAAAAATGTAGAGGTGTGGTATGCTTACATTTATGTATTTATTTGATGTGACTTCTTAGTTGCTTCTAACAATGTCCTGAGGTGATTTACAACACAAAAATCCAGTACAAATAACAATAATGCATCAGTCCCTATGAGCAATAAAGTAGAAACCAGAAGCCTCCAAAAATTACCACACCCCAAATGTCAGCTGTCATAACCAAGACCTGATGAGATTAAATTTCATCAGGGAGCTTACTCCACCTTGAGGGACTCTCTTCCTAACCCAACGTAAATGTAAAAGCTTTGTGGAAGGAACATACAACAAATTTCTTGATGCCACTTGATTAATACAAAGTTACCCTATCACACAAATTATTAGGCACCAACACATGATAAAACATTAAAAGTTTAAAAATTCTTCAATAAAATGTTGTAGCCAGTGTATGCAGTGAAGCACTGGGGAAATATAATCTTTTATACCCAAGCTTCCCAATAACCGGGCTGGAGGATTTTGTAGCAATTAAATTCCTGATAAAGTATTTTTAGGTAGGCCCATTATTAGGTTGACAGGTGTTGGACTGCATAGGCTGGAAGAAAGTAAACATGCTTGTGTCAGCCCATATAGGCAGGAAGGAGGAGTCTGGGGCGGCTGCCCTCCTGTCAGCTGACACAGAAAAGTGGCAGCAATCAACTTCCAGCATCAGATTAACTGAGGGGAAAGGAAGCAGAAAAGGAGAGGGAGCGGGGTGATAGTTTATTTATTTATTTAATAGTATTTCTAAACCGCCTTATCTTAATAATCAAGGTGGTATCACAGCAAGCAATCAGGTAAAGTGTGTGTGTTGTACATGCAGTGAGGATAAAACTTAGTTGTGTGAGGGATGTGTTGGGTGCTTGATTTGTTTGAGCTATATACAGGGAAAAAAAGAGACGGTTCATCCACACAAATTTGTCCAGGGCTTTTTAGTTGGTTAAAATGGCCCTCACCCTTATTGAGGACACCTCCGGCTGGGCATGGTGGGAAGGGTTTAAGGCCTATTCCAGAGCCAGAATTACCAGCTTTCATATTGGCCTTCGTAGGGCGCAGAAAGCGCAGTTGGTTATGCTGGAAGAACAGATTAAGGCTGGTGAGCGCTTGCTAATTAAAAAAACGGAAGCGTGCGTTTTGCTTCGGTTACAGCGTCTTCGCTACCAGTACAACCAGATTTTGAGTAAAGAGGCTGAACAGATATTATCTTTGCAGAGGGCTAGTTGTTATCTAGAGAATAATAAGGCAGGAAAATTACTGGCTAGTACTTTAAAGCCTCGTGCTCGGAGATCCAACATTCAAGTCTTAGTAAATGACAAGCAAGAGACCCTTACGAGCAACGAGGCCATAGCGGAAGAATTTCGAAGTTTTTATGAGACACTGTATACATCAGAATGTCAAGTCACCGAAGGTGATTTTGAAGCCCTGTTTGGAGATTTGGCTCATCCATCAGTCACCTCCCAGCAGGCGGATGGGTTAGATAGAGATGTAACTGTCAAAGAGATTTTAGAGGCCCTGAAGGGGGCAAGCAAGGGTAAAGCAGTAGGCCCAGATGGGCTCCCAATCGAATTTTATCAAGAGTTTGCGCTAGACCTTGCTCCTTTTATGCTTGATTTTTTTAATAGCATAGAGGCGCAAGCGCCCAACACGGGTCTGTTCAGTGAGGCAGTAATAATGGTTCTGGAGAAGCCCGGGAGGGACAACACGCGTGTAGGCAACTACAGACCTATCTCGCTGTTGAACTCCGACTATAAGGTGTTCTCTGTTATTTTGACTAAACGATTAGCTCAGGTCGTGCCAGAGCTGATCCATGTGGACCAATGTGGTTTTGTTACCGGGCGAGCAACCTCAGATAACTCCAGGCTCTTATTAGATCTGTTTTCCTTAGCAGCGTCAAGGGAGGAGCCAATGTTAGGACTCTCACTCGATGCCGAAAAAGCCTTTGATAGGCTAGAGTGGAATTTTTGAATCTAACGTTGAAATGGTTTGGTATTGGGGAGCGATTTACACGTCTTGTTCAGCTGTTATATTCTCACCCCTCCGCGCGAGTGTTGGCCAACGGAGTTCTCTCGGCTCCTATGCTCTTGTCTCGGGGGTCCAGGCAGGGGTGCTCGCTTTCCCCTTTATTATTTAATCTCGCTTTGGAACCCTTGCTCTTGAAGATTAGGCATTCTCAGGACATTCGGGGTTTGCAAATCAAGGATTTGAAGGTCAAACTCTCTGCTTTCGCCGACGACCTCCTGCTTTTTGTCTGCCCGCAGTCGGTAGAAGGGTTGCTCAGTCTGATCGACCGATATTCAAGACTGTCGGGATACAAGGTTAATTGGTCCAAATCTTTGGCTTTTCCTATGAATAGGCAGATGTGTAAAGCTTTGATAGAGCCGTGTGTGTTCGAGTGGCAGGCTGCTGCGGTTAAGTATTTGGGGGTTCGGTTTTGCTTTGGGCTTGAGGAAACTATCCAATTGAATATTAAGCACGTTGAGGAGATGATCAAATCCTTTACAGTACAGTGGTCCCCTTTGCACCTCTCCTGGTGGGGCCGGGTAGAGTCTATCAAGATGGTGCTGGCTCCCAAAATAAATTATATATTGGAGATGCTTCCATTACGGCTTCCGCAATCCTTCTACCAATCTATTGATAGACATTTGTCTAGATTCTTGTGGCAGAATAAAACCCCCAGGATCGCTCTCCGGAAGCTTAAGGCAGCAAAGAACAAGGGAGGAGTACAGTTCCCCGATTTTTGTAACTACCACCACGCGTTTCGGCTTCGGCAAGGCGCGCTCTGGCTAGCGCCTGAGAGCAAAGGCGCCAAGCCGACTTGGCTAGAGGTCGAGGAGCAGCTCGTCCAGCCTATCGGAATAGAGTGGTTGATTGGTATGCAACTCCCTGACACTTTTCCAGCGGTTAGGGTAGTGCGAGACACCCAAGATTCCGTGTGTGTGCTGGAGCGAGTAGTGCAGGAGGCTAGTTTAATGTCGGGCCGCATGCCCCTTTGGTTTAATTCGCGCTTTAAGATTGCCCACAAGGCGCTTAATTGGAGGGACTGGCAAACGAACGGAATTTGGTCTTTGGACCATTTGCTTAAGGGTAGGTGCTGGAAAAGCTTTGAAGACTTGCAGAGAGAGTTCAGGCTAGCGGACAGTCAATATTTTCGATGGCTGCAACTGCGACACTGCTTATCGCATGCAGGAGTAATGCCTGGTGAAGTCGAAGAAGATTGGCAGCTTCGGGTGCTTTTAGAACAGCATGCGGGGATACGGGGGGCCTCCTCTAAACTGTATGCATTACTGAGAGGGAGTGTCTCCGGAGACCTTTTGAAGTTAGAGAGAGCGTGGGAGCGGGATTTGGGGGCTCCTGTATCTCAAGGGGGGTGGGAAGCGTTATGGGGTCAGGTGGGCAGGGTGACACAGGGGGCCTCGATGCTCCAGTCGCTTTATTTCCTGGCGCATAGAGCTCTCATAACCCCGGCACGGCTCAGCAAATGGGATACGAGCAGTACGGGTAAGTGCTGGTCTTGCAATATTGCACAGGGGACTCTTCAGCATATGCTATTCGCGTGCCCTCATGTTCAGATGTTTTGGCAGTCGGTATGGGACAAGATGCTGAGAGTGCTGGACCTGCAGGGGCGGCTGACTTGGCAGACTGTATTCTTGCGATCTCAAGACCTGTCTTTACATCTCCCTCGGGATAAGTCCTTCCTATTTGACTTTATGATGGCTGTTGCCATCAAGCTGATTTTGACTTATTGGAAGGACGCATCCCATTTGGGTGAGATTCAATGGTGGAACATGGTCTGCTTATATGCGGGCTATGAGAAAGGGCAGGAGGCACGGAATAGGCGTAAGCTGAAGGTAAAGGTGGGTTTGTCCCAAGGAATGGGGGGTGGGAGACGCGCCGGGAGGGCCAATAAGTGGCACTGTTTAGATGAGTATGCCGCTTTGGCAAGATATTGATTGTTAGGGAGCGACGCCGACCTTATTCAACTGCGCAACGCTGCTGCTATAGAAAATTAGGATGGTTCCGAGCCTCTTCTTCCTGCCCCAGGGGAGACGGGGGGATGGGAGGGGGGGAGAGGGTTGGGGAACTGGGGAGTGGGGGGTATAGAGGGTGGTGAGTAAGGGGGTAGGGGGGGCTTGGGAGGATAGGGGGGTTATTGGTTGAAGTGTGGAGTGTGGAATTTTTTTTTCTATCCTAGTGTATTGTTGTATTGTGATTGGTGTAGAAAATTCAAATAAACATTTAAAAAAAAAAAAAAATGGCCCTCACCATCACTATCTCCCACCAGCAATAGCAACAAGAGCTACAGCGCCTTTGAGCCAGAGAACACTGATAGACCCTGCAGTGACCCTACCCCTTGCATGGATTTCCCAGGTGAAGAGAGGGGGCGGGGTTGCCTCTAGGTCGATGAGTGTGTGCTGGCTCACTGACCTCTTGCTGATTTTGTTTCAAGTTGCTGTAGCTACCACCATTGCTGAAGGAGACAAAGGAAGCTGTTGAGCAAAGGATGGCTTAGAAAGAGAAGAGAAATGCTGCTAGACAAGGAGTGGATGAGAAAAATAGAGGTAAGCAGGGCAAGCCTGAGGGAATCAAAAAGGGGAAAGATGCAGAGCAAGAAGTGGCACGAGGGATAAAGAAGGCAATGAAGGGGAAGGTGTGGAGAAGGAGAGAAAGGAGATGCCGGACTGGAGGGGAAAAAGAGGGGAACGCTGTGCTTGAGCTGTTGCCACAAGAGGACAGCTATACCCCTGCAACCGAAGGAGAGATCACTATGCTAGAGAAACCACTGGAACGTTGAGGGCAGGCTGTAATCTTGACTATTTGCCATGGATGCAAAAAGACTTGTCCCAGCACAGTCTCATTTTCTCTGTATCTATGCATACTTTTCTCTCCAGCTTCTCTTCTCAAACCTAATCTTTGATACCATTCCTTTTTTCCACCCCAGGCAGTCACATGGATACCTGCAACTGCGAACGTGTAGTCTTGAGGGCTCTGTCTGTTCGAAGCAAAATCCACTGTAATCAAAAACAATACTCGGCAGCCCTTTTTAGGCGTTTTCTTGAATTAAAAAAACAAGAGCATAAATAGGGGGATGTCCTCATTGCAATGAACAAAGAAGAAATACCAAGAAGACCAAAGAAATGGTAAGACCAGGGGCCACCCTGTTGGCTTAGCATCGCACCTTTTTTGTAATGCCGTCAGTATCAGCCGCCATTACTAGTGGACTTAGCACCTATCTTGCCCCCATAATTGGCCTGTATCCTCAATCTAGAAGTGTAAATTTGAGAATTTTTATGAAGTGACATAGGAGGCCAAAAATGGTGATGCAAAGATACCGGAAGGGGGGGGGGGGAGTGGAAGATTTCTCTCAGCAGTATGAGTGAAAGAGATACTTATTTTTTTGAATCTGAGAGACTGCACAGAGCATTTGAACCAAGCCTATCGAACAATCAGCAACCCAAATAAACCAGTGTGAATCTCCTCTGCTTTGATGCTAGTAAAAGTAATCCTCAGAGCCCTGAAGGAAAAAGACACATTAAACCTGAAAGAAAAACAGATTTTCATAATCCAGGATATGGCTTGCATTATACTCCTGCTAAGGGGAAGGATCTTGGAGAATAAAGGTTCTGCTAAAACACATTACAAAACACAACCGGCACTCTGCCCTGTTTAGAGACCTTGCGAACTTAGAGGCCAGGAGAATATAATAAACTAAGGGGCAAGTTCATTGTTTGCATTAATGTATCCTCATTACATTTTGCACATTTTGAGGGGTTATTTTAGAAGTAAAATGGTGATTTTCGAACCGGCTCAGTTTACACGTGGATGCCCTTATGATTTATAAATTGCAAGAGGTTTGTCAGGGATATGATTAGGATGTGGCCTGGGCGGATCAAAAATCTATATGTGGTTCTCTATTGCATTTAGGGGATACACATGTATTAAATTAAATAGACATAGCGGCATCTGCAGTTAGTTAAAAGCATTTATACCTGTAGACTTGTAAAAAAGCCACCAGACATGTGTAAGTGTTGACACTAGAGCCAGCACTACTATTAGACGAAATGGACATTGTTTTTATCTTGTGGTATATCAATTTGGTGGTCCTGTTAATGTGTGGTTGCATTGAGCATCACTGGTCTAGGGTGACTCTAAGGTATCAAACCTCTGATTTCAGCTCTAAGTCTGTGTTCTGTACTCTTATGTTTGTTGGTGGTGTGAATGTTTTATCTCTGATTAGGCACAGCACTTCTATTTTGTTGTGGTTATTTTCCAAGGTGTAGGAGGGATTTGTGGTGGAGAAGGTTGAACAGAGCATGATGTCATCTGCATAGATTTGGTAGTGGATATTGTGGGCTTGTATGAGTGAGCATAATGGTTGTATGTATTTGTTGAAAAGTAGTGATGATAGTGATGATCCTTGTGGAAGTCCTTGTCGTTGCATGTATGGGTCGGATTTGTTTCCCCTATTTTTATCTGCTGCTGGAGTTCTATTAGGTATGAGTGGAACCAGTGCATTCCTGTTATCTGGAGGCGTGATATTAGGGTGTTATGGCAGACTGAGTCAAATGTGGCAGCTATACCCAGGAATATTAAAATGAAGCCTTGCTTTGGTTTCACAATGCCTCTTATTAGTGTGTCTAAGAGTGATGTTAATAGTGTTTCGACTCTGTGGTGTTGTCTGAAGCCATGCTGTTGTGGGTCCAATGATGCATGTGAGTCAGTTTGGAGTTGGAGTTGATGCTGAACTGTTTTCTTCTATTATCTTTTCCAAAAATGGAAAGTATTTTTTATTTTAAGTTTTTGCATCCATGGCAAACTTCTTTTCAAATTCTTATCAATGTTTTGCAGCTAACTTGCCAGTGCTTATGTTGTTTCCTGTTTTTGTCATATCGCATTTCCATTTTCTGAAAGTTGTTGTTTTTGGCTATAACAGCCTTCTGACCTCACCTTTAAACCATGCCAGCAGTCAACTGGCCTTCCTTCCACCTATCTTAAAGTGTGGAATACATATGGTCTGGGTTTCCAATATAGTATTTTTAAATAACACCCAGGCCTGATGTAAACTATTAACCTTTGCAGCTGCTCTTTTCAATTTTTCTTAATATTTTCCTCAATTTATCAGTCTTCCTTTTGAGGGTTAAATGCTTTTTTTTTTTTTGGCAGTGAGCTCAGGCCTTTCCAGTAGAAGTTCAAGTTAAGTTACATGCAGGTGCAGTACTGATTTCCCTCTACCTGGAGGGCTTACCATCTAAATATATACCTGAGGCAACGGAAAGTTAAAGGAATTACCCAAGGCCACAACTAATGCCAGGGACATTCAAACCCTGGCCTCTTTGGCAACCAGACGGCTGCTCTAACCACTAGACAACTCTTCCACTCCTGAATCTACTTGCTGTCCTCCTTCCATTTATTAAATCAAATATGAGTATGTTACAGTATTATCACTATTGCCAAGTGGCCCCAAAACCATTATATCCCGTATCAGCTACTGCGTTCCTCTAAGGATTAAGTCTAAAATAGCTTCCCCTCATGTTGGTTCCTGAACAAGGTGCTCCATGAAACAGTCATGTATTTCATCAAGAAACTTTAACTCCCTAGCATATATACAGTGTATTTTGTTTCCTGCAAAATTTTATGCTGTTTGATTCAATGCCCTCTCTAACATATAGCACCACCCTTCCACCAATTTGATCTACCTTATCATTGCGATATAATTTGTACCCAGGTATCACAGTGTCCCATTGATTATCCTCCTTCCAATTGATCTCTGAGATGCCAATTATATCTACCTCTTCATTCAGTGCTATATATTCTGAATTTCCCATTTTCATTTTTAGACTTCTAGCATTTGCATACAGGCTCTTTACTTAAAGGTACCTGGGCTACTTCTTTGACTCTGGAAGGATCTTCCTCTCTACTTAATGTTACAATACTGTGACCAAAGTCCTCAATGCCCAGACTCTGAATTGTGGACATACAATTTAGCTGAACTCACCTCATTCCTGTGGCCTGGGCTTGTGCCACCACTTCTGTTCTTGTGTTTGCTCTCCTTTGCTGTTTTAGGGCCTTCCAACCAATCTAGGTACTCTATGGGTCTTCCCGGAATGATATAGGTCCTTCCAGCTAATCTGAGTACTGTGCTATGCTATTTTCCCTGGCATAATTTGGCCCATTGTAGCCAATCTAGATGCTGTGCTATGCTGGTCTCACGAGCATAATTTAGGGCACTTCCAGCCAATCTGGGTGATATGCTGGGCTGGTCTCTTGGCATAAATTGGGGCCTTTCAGACAATCTGAGTGTTGTGCTGTATTGATCCTTCTGGTATAATCCCAAAACAAAAATAAAACAATCAAAGAGTGAAGCCAAATATATGCTGGTATTGGTCCTTCAGGCATAATTTAGGATTTTCCTGCCAATCTGGGTTTTATGCTATTGTTCTTGGTATTTTACTCCTCTCAAATTACCTTAGTATGCTTGCCCCAATTGTGGTGCTGCTTTTCCCTCTTCCACTATCTGAGGTGTTTACTGTTCTCGTTGTAGCACTTTTCCCTTCTCATGTTAGTTTCTGGTACTCATCTTCCCATTGTACATATTCTTGGCCTCTCCTCTGGTGCCCCTGGGGTCTTGGTGACACTCTTGATGACTTTTATTGCTGTTACAGATGCCTACCATCAAGTTTGAAGCAGGTTTGATTGAAAATAGATGACAAACCTGACAGTTTCATTGTAAAATGGCTTCTGCCATAGACTTTAATGTAGACTAATCGAATACACAAATGGTTCATTTCCAAAAGACCAACTGAACAGATGTACTCTAACGAACAAAAACAAGCCCAAACATCTATGGTGCAGACATGCCTGCAAATCATCATTTTTTTTTTAAAGTTATTTTTATTAAAGGTTTTACACGATACAAACAATTACACCCACACACAATCTCACCATATCCTTATTATAGCCATATTATAAACAGAACAAAAAAACAGAAAACATTGGAAACATATGAAGAAAACCCCACCCCACCCCGACACCTCACAAACCTCGCAAACCAGTCAACTAGCAAATTGTAACATTGGTATAGAGATCCAGGGCAGCCCACCTGTCTGTCAGTTTCCCCCGCCCAATCAAAAAGTAGGATTTCTCATAAGCTTTTTCGTATCTGCTATAAAGGCAGACTTGATTCCACCATCTACCCCACTGTAGTTTCGAAGGATCCTTCCAGAAAAATAAAATTTCTTTAATAGCAACAGTTATCATAAAGTTCAGAACGAAAAAGTGCTCTTTTTCTACCCCTGGAATCTCCGCTAATGAACGTAGCACTATTATGCGCCAGGACAGGGGAAAAGAGAAACCCACCACCCTTTGAATCCTCTCCCAAACATGTAGCCAAAAACCCTGAACACAAGGGCATTCCAAAAACATATGGCTCAAAGTACCTGGAGCTCCCTGACAAGACCAACACTGGAGCATTCTCTTTGTATTCCATTTAGCCAATTTGATTGGTATTATATATGCCCTGTGGGCAAAAAAGTACATAGATTGCGTGAGAGCAGCAGATCTGGATGAGCGGACAATAGGACCCCACATGAGTTTCCACACTTTCGGAGGCAGAGCACAGCCTGTTTCATCCTCCCAAATCTTCCACAGGCCTTTTGCCTGTCCCGAATTGAAATCTCTAAAGAGTGCATAAACATTAGATATGCCTCCTCTCCGCATACTGAGATCCGTTATGATCCTTTGCAGACCCCAGGACTCCGCAAACTCTCGGGGGTTAGTCTTCAGCTGTGCTAAACAGTGGCGAAGTTGAAGGTATTGAAAGAAACAATTAGAAGGTAGCTTAAACTCCTTCTGCAGTACATTGAAGGACTTCCATCCGCCATCCGCAATCAATTGGCCCACTGACCAAATGCCGCAGCGCTGCCAGGATGGCCATGCAAAGGGAGCTTTATTAATTTTAAGGACCGGATTATGCCAAAGAGGAAATTGAAGCGAAAGCGGATTCTCTTTTTCAATGAGTGGTAGGAAGCTCTGAAATGCTTGCTGCGTAGCTCCGACTATCCTGCCCATTTTAGAAGCCGCGGGGCATCGCATACCCATGCATAGCTGTACTGGACACGGGTGCATCAGGCGTTCTTCAAGAAGAGGCCAAATTGGTTTCAGCAAAGGGGCAACCTCGGCCCCCCACATGCCTCCCTGCTTCAATATCGCAGCAAGATGATACCACTGGAAATCTGGGAATTGCACCCCTCCATCATTCTTATTTGCCTTCAATTTCTTAAGTGCAATTCTAGGAGTCTTCCCATTCCAAAGAAAGACACTCAGTGTACGCTCAACCTTCTTGTACACAGCTGCTGGGAATAAGATTGGTATCATTCCGAGGACATAGTTGATCTTGGGCACTAAGACCATCTTGATCGACTCCAACCGGCCCCACCAAGTAAGATGCAAAGGCGACCATTTCATAGTAAAAGACCGGGCAATTTCTTTTATCTTCTCAACGTTCAGCTGCACTGTCTCATCCAACGGGGTCGCAAACTGAA
The DNA here is from genome assembly GCA_033557465.1 of Ichthyophis bannanicus. Lineage (NCBI taxonomy): Eukaryota > Metazoa > Chordata > Amphibia > Gymnophiona > Ichthyophiidae > Ichthyophis > Ichthyophis bannanicus. Next base: position 851,835,754 of record CM066032.1, read on the forward strand.
CCCCCAGATAATTTATGGCCGATGATGCCCATTGAAAATGGAATTGCTGCACCAGATTGCTATGTGCCATCTTATTGAGAGGGAAGGCCACGGATTTTGACCAGTTTACCTTATATCCAGAAAAATGTGCGTACTGGTCAATCACTTGTAGAAGAGGAGAGACGGATGAGGGGCTCAGAAAGAACAAGAGGTCATCTGCATACGCGGATAGTTTGATATGCAAGTCAGCTACCTCAATGCCCGTAATATCTACCGACTGTCGGACAAGCTAGGCAAGCGGCTCCAGAGCCAGATTAAATAAGAGGGGAGACATCGGGCAACCCTGCCGGGTACCTCTGTGCAAGGAGAAAGGTCTGGACATCTCCTGATTGACGAAGATCCTAGCGACTGGTTGGGCATACATGATACGGATCATATCCACGAACCTTGCTGGTATCCCAAACCATTCCAGAACAAGAAATAGAAAAGGCCATTCCAGCCTGTCAAAAGCCTTCTCGGCGTCCAGCGACAGTCCAATAAAAGGCACTTCAGCTTGTTCTGATAATCCGAGGATATTGCACATTAATCGAGCATTATCTGCTGTAGACCTCCCGATCACAAAGCCGCACTGATCTGGATGTATGAGGTGATGTAGTATCTTATTTAAACGACTAGCCAGAATAGCTGCATATAGTTTGTAATCCGCATTCAGCAGCGAGATGGGCCTGTAATTACGCACCAGTTCTGGGTCCTTCCCAGGCTTTTCCAGCACAATCACAGTGGCCTCCGCGAAGGCACCAGGAGCGTTGCCCAGTACTTGAAGTTGCTGATAATATATCAACAGAAAGGGGGAGATTACTTTTGAAAACATCTGATAGAATTCTGTCGGAATGCCGTCCGGGCCCGACGCCTTGCCACCTTCCAACCCGGCCAGCACCTCTTCAAGTTCCGACTGCCCCAAAGCTCTTTCCAACTCAGCGGCCTGGTCGGGGCCAAGCATCGGGTGCTCGATTTGCCGCAGCCATTCCCTCATACTTGTAACATCACACTCTATCTCGTAGGTATACAGGGAATTATAGAAGTTCCTGAATGATTCAAGTATATCAGAGTTTCCAGTCATGCGGAGATTTCGCTCACCCACTAGGGAAACAACATGCGATTTCTCTCTCTTCGACTTCAGACTGGCAGCCAAACGTTTGCCCGCCTTGTTCATCTCCGTATGATATCGGGCCTACTGGGAAAAGGTATTCTGCTCAACTTCTTTACTAAGCGCAGCGTTATATTGGAACCTTAGATTTTGCAACCGAGCTAGAATCAAGGAGCTGAAATGTTGATGAAGCAACCTCTCACCAGCCCTGATCTGCTGGTCCAGAGACTTCAATTTCTCCTTCGCCATCTTCTTGGCTGCAATATTATAGCTGGTGACCTTCGCTCTGATGGACGCCTTGAAGGCTTCCCACCATGCCCATATTGATGTGTCTTCCGGCCGATTAATCTCGAAAAACTCCTTTATTTCTTGCTGGACAAATTGTTTAAAAGCTTTATCAGCCAAAAGGTGTCTCGGGAAAAACCATCCCCCAGATGGAACTGAAGACCTTGACATATCCAGATCAAACATTATTGCGGCATGATCTGAAATATGGGTACTTAGAATCTCCGCTCTAGGGATGTCTTGAGCCAGAGACCGAGACACAAGAAAAAAATCAATCCGCGAGTGGGATTCATGAGGAAATGAGAAAAAAGTGAAATCTTTTTCAGCAGGATGCAGTATCCTCCAAATATCCACCAAGCCCCTATCTTCCATGATAGACTCAAGAACTTCTAGGGCTCTACACCTTCTGGTTTTCCTACAGGGCTGGCAGTCAATCAGCGGGTCCAGGACCATATTGAAGTCCCCTCCTAACACAATAGAGGAAGAGGAGTACTCCAGGAGCAACTCCGCAAGGCCTTGAAAAAAATTGGGGCTGTCACAGTTGGGCGCATATACATTGATGAGCACTACTTGTCTTTGATCTATGGTTACCTGGGCACTAGCCCATCTCCCTTCAGGGTCAGCTCTGATCCCATGGCAATGAGCCTTCTGGGCTTTTTTAATTAAAATCGCCACCCCATTTTTCTTCCCTACCGCTGCAGCATGTGACACTAAACTGTATTTACCCATAGCCAATTTCGCCGTCTCTTCAGACGTAAGATGTGTTTCCTGCAGCATCACCACATCCGCTCCTTGCTTCAGGCAATAAACAAGGATCTTTTTACGTTTTACAGGGTGTTTGATGCCCTTAACGTTCAGGGACAGTACCTTAAGGGAGAGCATTTAACTGGACATACTGGAGGGCCCCCGCTCTCAGGATCACTTGGAAAATATCAACCTGTGGCTGACCATGCACTAACTGAGGTTTGTAAGGTGTCACCATTAATACTGCACTGCAGAATTTACCAACTGGGTGAGCCAGCACAGGTTCACAAGAGGCTGACCGATATCCCCTGTCTCATAACTAAATATATAAGCAAGAAAGAAAAGAAATAGTACAACATCCCCAACAGCACTAGAAAATCACCACACCCCCCACCACGACTCCCGCAGACCCCCATTCACCTCCTTGCCACCCTTAGGGGCAGAAAGGGGGAACGATAACATGCAACACCAGAGATTCCCACCCCATGGTAACACACATTATTTCACAGCCCAAAACCCTACTCAGCCTCCCTTACCACAAACCACGGAGGGAATACAATACCATTCAGAAAGAAAACATGAGCCCCCCGCCTCGTGGATCTACGACCGCCAACTGAGCAGGAGAACACAGGAGAGGGGGTCATATTGCGTACACAGTATCTAATGATAACTAGAGTCCAAAGAGTCACTGCATTTGCAAAGCTTCCTGTTCTTCTAAAAACTTTAAAGCATCAGTCGGGTCATCATAGGACTTGGAGCAATTATTGTAGGTGATCTTGAGACGGGCAGGATAAAAGAGTCCATATCTCGCCTGCAGGCGCTGGAGCCGGGGCCTCAAAGCCAGGAACTGCCTCCTCTTATCCGCAGTAATTTTGCACACATCAGGAAAGAATGAGATCTTGCTTCCCTCGTATTCCCATACAGATTGCCTTTTAGCCGCGGACATAATTTGAATGGCTTGCTGGTGACGCAATAAGCAAAAAATTATTGACCGCGGAGTCTTCCCACTCCCTGACCGCTGCGCCGGCACTCTGTGAGCTCTCTCAATTTCAAGCTGCCCAGCGAACTTCACCTTAAGCAGGGTAGGAAGCAACCTCCCCAAGAACACAAACAGGTCAGGGCCCTCCGCTCCCTCCGGCAGGCCCACCAGCCTGATGTTATTCCTCCGGTTACGATTACTAAGGTCCTCAACCTATAATTCAAGGCGGTCCATCCGTTTGCACATTTTGTTCAAAGATTTCAGCTGCTCTGTGTGTGCCGTGATCACGCTGTCTGCTCTATCCATGCGCTCGGAGAGGTCTTGAATTCGTGCCTTCATATCCCCTAACTCAGACTGCACCCTCACCAGTGCGCCCCCGTTAGCCTTCACAAGCTCCTTTACCGCTCGGATTTCACCTAGCATCTCTCTCAATCCTTCCTCCGATTCACGAGAGGTGGCCATCTTTTGCGGAGAGAGCGGGTCTGACTTCGCTCTCTTGGAACCCGAATTAAGCGCAGCAGCAAAGTCCAATTTAGTTGGTTTCCCCCCTGCCATGACTCCAGTACCCTTAGTCACTAAGATCAGGGGTTTTACGGCAAAACAACTGGAGGGAGTTGCACTATATATCAGGAATCAAGCCAGGGAATATCAGCGCTCTGTTATTAAGCCGCCATCTTGCTTCCCCGCAGGCTCCGCCTCCTGCAAATCATCATTTTACCTGCAAAAAAGGTTTATAAAATTGCCTCCTAACATGCATTACTATTTGCATTATCATGAATGGAATTTAGTACACTGGGTCCTAAGTTTGCAAATGAGTTTGATCAATCCGTAAGAACCTTGCTGCCTTCCAGGAGTGCCACACACTTTGTTATAATGCTACAGAAGGCCACACCTGCATCCCTCTATGATGCATCCAGTACACACAGAACACTATCCTCAACTTACCTACTTTCCATCTGTGGGTGTCGTACAGTCAACGAGATCAGGAAGTGTTACCAGCTCTGTATCAGATCCTGCCATCATGGGAAAGTTTACTCCTCCAACACATCTGATGACTACAAAAAGCCATCCCAATCCATTGATCCATGGAAAATAGTTGTTCACTTTTAAGGCTACTTGCCATATCATCCAAGGCAAATGTGTGCTGGCCTTGCCTATCACAACAATGGTGACATCATGAGCTTACTATTGCACTTGGGAGTGCATGCATATAACTAAGTACCAGTATAGACCCTTATGATAGACTTGCCTTCTAATCTATATATTTGTACAGCAGTTTTCAAAGAAATCTATTTTTCCATATGTTAATAGTTCATCAAAAATCACTGACCAGTGGAAATATTTGGTTAACAACTGTCTAACAACTGTTAACACCAGTTCACCTGATATTCTGATTTGCAGTGGTGAAATAATAACTGGATAACAGATAAAAATTTGAGTGTGGGTGGGCTCCTTAGAAAACTCCTATCCAGTTATATTTAAAGGGCTTAGGTGGACATCTTTATCTTTATTTGCAAGGCTTGATATACCGCCCATGCCTGAGTTTCAGGGCAGTGTACAATAAAATGTAGGCTGCCAAAAAAGAACAGGAGAGAAAGGAATGCCATTAACTTATAGGAAAGAGAGAATGAAGAGCAAAAAGAAAGAAAAAGTATAGAAAAGAGACAGAAGAAGACACTAAACACAGCAGACTAGATGGACCATACTGGTCTTTATCTGCCGTCATTTACTATGTAACTATGTAACTTTCAAAACGAATAGGGGTGAGACGGGGAAGGGAGAAGGGGGGATGGTCTATGTGGAAGGTGTGGTCTCATTTCTTATGGAAGGACCTCGACTGGGGGGGGGGGGGAGACTGGGTGGTCTGAGGAAGGAAGGAGGTCAAAGGCTTGACGGAAAAGTTGAGTCTTAAGGAGGGCTCTGAACTGGGGGAAGGATGATTCTGTGCAAAGGGAGTGCGGGAGTGAGTTCCACAGGGCAGGACTTAGGAAAAAGAAGGCAGATCAGCGAGTGAATTTGAGGTGAGCCTGAGAAGGAGAAGGAAGGAAGGAAGAGGTGGTTGCCGTGTGCAGAACGGAGGAGAAGGAGGGGGGGGGGCAGGCTGGAGGTGAATGAGATCAGCAAGATATTGGGGCATATCGGTGTAGAGGGCTCTGTGGGTGATAATGAGTAATTTGTAAATGAACCTGACTTTGATAGGGAGCCAGTGAAGGTTAAGAAGGAGGGGGGTGACATGATCAAATGGGGAAGAGTAGGTGATGAGACAGACGGCGGTATTCTGGACAAGCTGGAGGCATCATAACTGGCATTGGGGGAGAACTGCAAAGGCTGAATTACAATAGTCTAGACCAGTGATTACAAGGGAGAGAACTAAAGTGGTGAGGGAGGAAGAAGGGAGAGATGACCAAATGGCACGGATTTTACAGAGATGAAAGAAGGAGCTTCAAACGAGTGCAGAGATGTGATGGTGGAAGGAAAGTGAGGGATCCAGGGTAACACCAAGGTAGCAAAAAGTGGAGATGACAGGGATGGGAAAAGTGGATAGAGTGGGAGAAAAGGAGGGGGAGGGAGCACCAAAGGAGAACCAGATAGCAGCAGACTTGGAAGGAAGTTGGTGGTAAATCAGCTGCTGATAAGAGCAAGACAGGTGTCAAGAATAGTGAGGTCAGGGGTCAAGGGATTAGTGTGGGAGGAGTGGCCTAGTGGTTAAGACAAGGTACTTCGGGCCAGAGGGCCGCGGGTTCAAGTCCCACCTGGGGACAGCAATCTCAGGCCGGAGGGACTGGGATTTCTAGTCCTATAGGCACTCCTTGTGGTCTTGGGCAAGCCACTTAACCCTCCATTGCCCATGTTCCCTGTAAGTATTAGCGTATGTGTGTCATATCCCCTTGTGTTAAATGTATCTCCCAATTGACCATTTTGACCCGGTGAAAAGCGGGATATAAATACAGCTAAAATAAATAAATAAATAAATAAATAAATAAATAAATAGTGTGGTATAGGAGCAGGATGTCATCCGCATAATAGTAGGCGGAGATTCCAGCCTGTTGGATGAGCAGGGCAAGTGGTGCGAGAAACACCTGGCATCATTATTTATTGCAGCATCCTAAAGGAGGATGCCAGGCTTCCAAAAGGGAAACTTCTCTGCAGCAGAGACAGAGATGACTACTGGCCTTGTCATGAGGCACTACACCACTGTCTATGGATCTGATGATGCCCATATGAAGTAGTGTGCTTGGCAAGATATTGCCAGGCAGGTAAATGCTGTGCACTATTATAACCTCGAGGTGGAGGATTTTAAAAAGAAGTTGTGAGTAAAAGTAGCCAAGGAAAACCATATGATCAATAATCAGTTTCCTCCTGACCTGAACAAGGTCCCGTGTACCCTGAGACATGGATGCTGCAGTTCATCAATGAGATGGCTATTTCAGGGGTCTCAGAACATGACAACTTTGAATTACTGTCATATGAGGGCACCTTCACCCTTAACCACTCCCCATATTGGTCTCGCCGATCTCCACCAATATATTTAGGAATCTTCATACTGTCGACCCTTCAGCTCTCTCCACTGCTGTCTTATCACCTCTTTCCTCCAGTATGTCATTTAAGTCCATTGATTTGGAAGTATCCTCCTATAACACTACATTGTCCTCTGCTCTGGATGCACTTGTTCCTCCCATTCCATGCCCTGGAGGCGTACTATACCTTAACCCTAGCTGTCCTCAACAGCCCACTACCTACATTCCTGTGCCTGCTCAGCTGAGCCCGTTTGGCTTAAATCACGTATCGTTGCTGACTATCTACATTTCAAATTCATGCTAACCTCTTTCCAGTCAGATATAGCTCTTGCCAAGCAAGAGTGCTATGTCCATCTGACTAACTCTCTTGCCTCTGACCCTCGCCGTCTCTTTGCTATGCTCAACTCTCTCCTCAAGATCCATCCTTCCCCAGTCCCTCCCTCACTGTCTGCCCAGATCTAGGTTGACTACTTCCATGACAAAGTCCTGAAGATTAGCCTTGAATTCTCTGCAGGGTCACCACCACCTCATCTTCCCCCTCTTCAGTCCCAAATCATTTCTCACCTTCAGTCACCCTTTCTTCCTTTTCTGAAATCACTGAGGAGGAAACTGCAAATCTTCTCTTCTCCTCTAAACTGACTATCTGCTCCTCTGATCCCATCCCCACCCATCTACTAAGCTCTATCTCTTCTGCCATCATCCCTTCCATCTGTCATATTCTTAATCTATCACTTTCCACTGCAACTGCTCCTTTGGCCTTCAGACATGCTGTGGTTACACCTCTGCTTAGAAAGCTTCACTAGATCCTACCTGTCCTTCCAGTTATCAACCTATCTCTCTCCTCTACTTTGCTTCAAAACTACTTGAATGACTGGTTCACTACCGCTGCCTTGACTTTCTTTCCTCTCAAGTCCTTCTGGACCCACTGCAATCTGGCTTTCATTGTCTACATTCCACAGAAATGGCTCTTGCCAAAGTATCCAGCAACTTGTTCCTCACCAATTCCAAAGGCCTCTACTCAATTCTCGTCCTTCTTGTCTTTCTGCTGCCTTAGACACTGTCGATCACTACCTTCTCCTTGATACCCTGTCCTCACTTGGGTTTAAGGGCTCTGTTCTGCCCTGGTTTTCTTCTTATCTCTCCCATCACACTTTTAGTGTATGTTTCTGGTGGTTCCTCTTCTACAGCCATCCCACTTTCAGTTGATGTACCTCAGGGATCTGTCTTGGGACCTCTCATTTTCTCTCTCTACACTCAGTCTCTTGGTGCACTTATTTCCTCCCATGGTTTTCAGTACCATCTTTATGCTGATGACTCTCAGATCTACCTTTCTGTGCCTGAAATCTCTCCAAGAATCCAGCTCTGGATCTCTGCCTGCTTATCTGACATTGCTGAACATGGCCAAACCTGATCTCCTTATCTTTCTCTCTAAACCCATCTCCCCCCCCCCTTCCTCCTCTATTTCTCCGGATAACACTACACTCCTCCCTGTTTCCTCAGCTTACAACCTTGGGGTTATCTTTGACACTACTCTCTCTTTCTCTGCACACATCCAGCAGACAGCTGAAACCTGACATGTCTTTCTCTATAAACTGGCAAAATGTGTCCCTTCCTTTTTACAAACACTACTACTCCTGTCTAGACTATTGCAATCTCTTCCTTGCTGGTCTCCCTCTGAATCATCTCTCTCCCCTTCAATCTGTTCAAACTTCAGCTGTGTGGCTAATCTTCTGCCAGCTTCAATATGCTCATATAACCTCAAGTCACTTCACTAGCTCCCTGTTCGTTTCTGTATCCAGTTCAAACTTCTCCTACTGACCTATAAATGCACTCATTCTGCTGCTTTTCATTATCTTTCCTTTCTTATGTCCCACTACACCCCTCCTCAAGAACTCTGTTCTTCTGGTAGATCCCTTCTATCTGTGCCCTTCTCTTCTACTGCAAACTGCAGGCTTCAATCCTTCCACCTTGCTGCTCTTTTTGCCTGGAACAAATTACCTGAGTCTGTACATCAAGCTTTATCTCTGGCCCTTTTCAAATCCAGGCTGAAAACTCACCTCTTCGGGGCTGCTTTTGGATCCTGATCCACTTAGTCTCCTATCTGTTTCCTTACCATTCCCCTTGTCCTCAGGTCTTGCGTTGTCTGTCTTGAATAGATTGTAAGCTCTGATGAGCAGGGACTGTCTTTTACATGTGTTTGTACAGTGCTGCATACACCTTGTAGCGCTATACAGGTGATAAGTAGTAGTAGTGGTATCTTTTGAAAAGTTGAAACCTCTGTCTGAATCTTCATGTATTTCTTCCTCTGGTAGATCTATGTCTTTCTGGGTAGCAATGTTGTGCAGTATGCAACAGGTTGTGAATAGGCCACATACTTTCTCAGGGCTATAAGCAGTTACCCTCTGTTCTTATTTAGGCACCTGAACCTACTATTGAGGACTCCAAAGGTATGCTCTATGAAGGATCTGGTTCGATGGTATACCCTATTGTATCTCTCTTTCTAGGTCATCTGTGGCTGCCTCACAGGTGTTAAGAACCAGATCCTCAGGGGATAGTCTCTATTACATTTGGGGGGAGAAGACAATGGGTCATAGCTCAGTGACATGGGCAGATGACATACACCAGGGTATATAGGGTAAGCATTTTCATATGGCATAGGAAATGCAGACGGAATGTACTGTGGACCATGGGCCATGCACACAGGCACCTGTCTAGGTGTTCCTGTAAATGTGTTGTGCTAGTGCTTGCCCCTATGCACTTCCAAGGCCCACAGTAGAGGCGAATGGATTGGAGGTTACACTTTCAGTTAGTCAGTGGATTTAACAGGTTTATTTACTTAACAGGTTTTGAAATACCGCTTTATCATTCAGTCAAAACAGTTCACATTGTAACTTAAACTTGTTAATGCAAATTGAACAGGCACATTGATAATTTGGATTTTTCTGGATGGGCAGGCATTAGGACATTCATCCTGTGGAGCTGCCCTATGGAGGGTGTCACATAATATCATTAAAGGTTTGCCATCGCTCGCAGTCAGGCATTTCCCAGTAGTCCAGTGCATATTCATGGAGTGGCAATTCCAGCGATTCCTGTATGCTTTCTCGCCTTGCCCAGGTGGTCTCAGAGCTGCATGTGCAGTCTGTCGCCCCTAATAGAGAAGGAAAGTCAGTAAGGGACATGAAATCCCCTCATGGTGTATTCCCTTTGGTCATTATTGAATGGTAATGTGATGAAGTAACCCTTTATGTATGAGTGCAACTCTCACTTTAATGCATCTATACTTCATGTAAGCTTTTTAAAATTACCCCCTTAGTGGACATTAAGCTCCGTCATTGCCTGCATACCACTTCCTCCAAAAGAAAGTCCAGAAGATTACACTGCCTTGGTGTCCTGAGGTCTTTAAGCTGCAGACCCTTTACCTCCTCCTCTTCCATGGCTCTATGGCACTCTCTCCTATTCCTGACAGAGCATAACATTGTCTTCTTTGTCTGGGCAGCCAGTAGGTTTCTAGAGAAAACCATATGACTGATCTGTGTGCCCTTGTAAGGCCAGCACCTGTGGTAGTATGGTTATCTGTTTGCTGTTAGTAAGCTTGCATTCATACAAAATCTTAATGCAAAAAAGTCAGACATACTTCTGGGGATATAGTTAATTTGGGGGTATTAATGAGGATGCTTTATCAAATCCTGCTTTAGAGTGTAGTGAGTGAATTTGGATTGTCATTACTTTAACATAGGCCTGTATTAGAGTTAACGCAGGTGCATTAACATTGATACCAAGCATGTTAAGGTCCTGCAGACCTGTGCTTTAGCTAATGTGAATGCTAGCATACTTAAAAAACTCCCATTACTTCTCGTGCACCTTAGTGCATCAACCAGGTCTTCCTGAACCTGTCTTTGTGATCCCACATCCAGTCAGGTTTTCAGGATATGCACAATTAAAATGTGCATGACAAATTTGCATAAAATGGATCTGCAAAATATGCAAATTTACCTTATCCTATTTATTATGAATTTCTTTAAAATCGAACTGGACATGGGTCACCAGGACAGCTTTGCGAGAAGGCCTGATATAGAAACCATAAATTGTTGTAATGCCGAAGATTCAGTATTCCCACAGCTTAGTTTTCTTAGCTGCTTTCTAAACTGCAGACGCTAGTACTTCCTAATAGACAGATAACTCTAGCCTTGTAAGAAATATGGGAGCTTGTTGATTTCAATGGGGCCGCGGCTCCGGTAACGATCGCGAACCGCTACTGCGGCTTTGTAAACAAGCCCCATGGATTCTTATCTTTAGTACACAGGCTGAGATTAAAGAAAACTACACATTTTTGTAACAGGACACATGCAAAAATTCCAAAAAGGCACCTATTTTATACCTACTTTATAAAGGCAACATAGCTACCTAAGTGCCTTTATAAAATAGATACCTGGAGCCAACCCCAGTAGTGTGTAATTACTGACACAGCCGAAGCTGGCATAAATGTGTGCATCTATTCTAAGCAAGTACTCATGTATGTTCTAAAATATGTGCATACATCACAACTCTGCCTCTGCTTTGCCCAAACTAGGTCTCCAGGAATGGCTGCATTAAGAATGCATAAAAATAGGTATGTATGTTACGTGGATGAATTTTTTTTCTACAGGTGTGCATCCATACAATGTTATAAAAGTCCTTTTCTGCAAGTCAAATAGGCTTTACATGTAGAAAAACCTTTGGAAAATTATTTCATAAATGCCTTTCTGTTCTCTGGCTGGGATATTATTTTGTTATTTATCAAATAGCCACTTTGGACTCTGCCTTCAAAAAGAGCCTCCCCTATTTTTTTCTTGGAATAACCACGTTGAACACAGAGATCTCTAGGATTCTAGAAAGGCAAGTCCAACTGATCTATTCATTTCCTGAATGTGTACAACAATCTCTTCAAATAGGAGGTTGCACTCCTGAAGATGTACTGTATATCTATTTGTGGTTCACGTTCATGTATAAGCATGCAAACAGACATATTTATGAATTAGAACACATTTCAAACTCTAGCTGCACTTCAAATAACTAATATAAGGCAACATCTTTACAATGGACCAAATATATTTCTTGGCTAACTTTTATTTGTTCCCCCAAAGCTATTTATGAAAATGAAATGTATTGTTAGTTCAATCTAAAGGTTATCAACTCATATTTGTCTATTTCCCCCTATTCAAATAGACTAATAGGTAACCACACTACTTAGCTGCACTTTGAAAGACCATCAAGGTTGTTTTTTTCTGCTCTGTCATGCACACAGTTGGCAGAGTTAGCAAATGTTTAGTCACTCAACACATCAGACTTGTTTTGCTTGCATAATGAAACTTTAATGGAATTGGTTCTCTTCTGAAAATGTCGAGATCAGTTATGTGGTTTGTTTCTGTAAATACTTACCTCTTCTTTGGGGGTAACCACAAAATATTGAAAGCAGAGAATGCTAAGCCTGAGAGGCAGTCAGACAGTTTCGGTACAAGAACTGCATACCCTCAATGAACATCTATTAATAGAACTAACAATTAAATAGTAAGCCCGAGCAAAGAATGCACAACATTGTCCATACTATTGATTTAAAAAATGTCCTTTGCTTTGCATTTTTCCTCTCTGGTTTATATAGTTTCCATTTCTAAGAATTTAACAATAGCCATACTGAGTCAGACCAAAGGTTCATCAAGCCCAGTATCCTGTTTTCAATAATGGCCAATCCAGATTATAAACAACTGGCAAAATCCCAAAATTACTCCGATTCTATTCTACTTCTCCCTAGAGAGAAACAGTGGCTTTCCATAGGTCTATCTGGGGAAAGCCACTGGGAAAAACAAGTGAGATTATCAAATTTGCAGATGACACAAAATTATTCAAAGTTTTTAAAACACAAGAGGACTGTAAAATATTGCAAGAGGATCTTGATAAATTGGGAGACTGGGCAGCCAAACGGCAGATGAAAGTTAATGTGGACAAGTGCAAAGTTATGCACATGGAGGCACATTCCAAATGGGACGTACAAGTGCAATCCGGGATGTCAAAGCAAGAACATCCAAAAAGAAAGGCAGGTTCAGGCAAGTTCAGTCACAATTCCAGAAACGTGGATATGCACGTATATCAAATGCTTATTCAGATGTCCCTAGGAGAGCATTTCCAAGAACCAAGATATTTAATAGTATAACTGTTAAAGTATGGGCTTAAAAGCTGGGTATCCAGGGTTCAAATCTCAGTGTGGGGCTTTGTAATCTAAAGCTAATCACCTAATTCTTGATCTTCTTTGAATATTTTAAGGTGAAAACAAACAATTTCCTGATACCTCTTTGTGCCTGGAGCAGGAATAAACATGTAGGTGCCTGTAGATGGCTCTGCTGCGTTTGGGATTGAACAGGGTAAGTCCATTGCCCCTACCGAGCCACGCTTCAGCTGCACCCCTGCGCTTACTTGAGCGCTCCTGTACTGGAGATATCTGTGAACAGCATTTGTGGAATAGTTGAAGATGTGTCCATGATTTCAAGGTCCATATGTATAACTGCAGACCACAACTAAACCTTTTAGAATGACCATCTTAGGGAAGAAAACCCCAAATTATGGCTACATGATACAAAGTTCCACATTAGGAATCACCACCGAGGAAAAGGATCTGGGCATCATTGTAGATAATGCATTGAAACCCTCGGCCCAGTGTGCAGCCGCAGCCAAGGAAGCAAATAGAATGCTAGGAATCATAAAGAAAGGGATGGAGAATAAAACCAAGGATATTATAATGCCGCTGTATCATTCCATGGTGCAACCACACCTTGAAAATTATGGGCAGTTCTGGTCGCCATATCTTAAAAAGGATATAGCAGAATTAGAAAAGGTACATAGAAGAGTGACAAAAATGGTAAAGGGGATGGAAGGATATCCCTACAAGGAAAGGCTTAAAAGGTTAGGGCTCTTCAACATGGAAAAGAGGCGGCTGAGGGGAGATATGATAGAGATCTATAAAATAATGAATGGATTAGAACGGGTAAATGTAGTTCAGTTGTTTACTCCTTCAGAAAGTAGAAAGACTAGGGGACACCCAATGAGGCTACAATGTAGCATATTTAAAACTAATCAGAGAAAATATTTTTCACTCAATGCATAATCAAACTCTAGAATTCGTTACCAGAGAATGTAGTAAAAGCTGTTAGTGTAGCTAGATTTAAAAGAGGTTTGGAAAGGTTCCTGGAGGAAAAGTCCATAAAACTGTTCCTTTACACAAAAGCGGAAGTAAGGATGTGGTCGAAAACTACAGGCCGGTTAGTTTAACTTCGGTGGTGAGTAAATTATTGGAAATGCTGCTGAAAGAGAAAATAGTGAGGTTTCTGGAGTCCAGCGGATTACAGGATCCGAGGCAGCATGGATTCACCAGAGGCAGGTCCTGTCAGACAAATCTGATTTATTTCTTTGACTGGGTGACCAGGGAGTTGGACCGAGGGAGAGCCCTAGATGTGGTGTATTTAGATTTCAGTAAAGCCTTTGACACTGTTCCTCACAGGCGACTTATAAACAAACTGAGCACCCTAGGGATGGACCCTAAAGTTACTGCTTGGGTTAGAAATTGGTTGGGTGGGAGGCGACAAAGAGTACAGGTGATAATGCCTCTGTATAAGTCTTTGGTGCGACCTCATTTGGAGTATAGTGTGCAATTCTGGAGACCGCACCTTCAAAAGGATGTGAACAGGATGGAGTCGGTGCAGAGGGTGGCTACTAAAATGATTAGTGGTCTTCATTATAAAGCATATGAGGACAGATTGAAGGACTTAAGGATCTTAATATGTACACCTTAGAGGAAAGGCGGGATAGAGGTGATATAACTGAGATGTTTAAATACCTCCGTGGCATAAATGTTCAGGGAGAGAGCCTCTTTCAATTGAAAGCAAATTCTGCTACGAGGGGACATGGGATGAGGGTGAAGGGAGATAGATTCAGGAGTGATATGCGGAAATATTTCTTTACGGAAAGAGTAGTGGATCCATGGAATAGTCTCAAACACAGTGGATCCCTTTACAGCAACAGGATAAAAGCAAAATAAACAGTACCATCTAACTTCTGAACTATCTAGCATCTGAACAAATAAGGGTGTCCTACATGGAGTGGTGGGTTCACCCCTAAACAGAAACAAAAACATGGGGAGGGGTGGCCTGCACAGAGCGACAGGTGCACCTACCCTTGCCATCTTGCTGGGCAGACTAGATGGACCATGCTGGTCTTTATCTGCCGTCACTTACTATGTTACTATGTTACTATGTTACTATGTCTCCCAGTGGAGGTGGTAGAGATGAGGACAGTAACTGAATTCAAAAAAGCATGGGACAAACACAGAGGATCTCTAAAGGTAAAAAGGGGACTGTTGTAGTTGTTGATATGGAAGGACAGACTAGATAGGCCATGTGGTCTTTTTCTGTCATAATATTTCAATGTTTCTATGTTCTATGTTTCTAACAACACCATACAAGATGTGGTCACCTGCAACTTATCATAATCCATTTATGTTTTAATCAGTTGAAATAATTGTGCACCTTCTGCAAATGTTCTCATCTCATTCACAGGTTCCTTTTCCAATTCATTTATGAATATGTTGCACAGCACAGCTCTGAATACAGATCCCTGGGGCACTCCATTATTTACCTCTATCTACTTGGAAAACTGACCATTCTAGTCTACGCTAGTTTCCTATCTTTATCCATTTACTAACATTTGATAGGACATTGCCTCCTATTTGATAATTTTTTTATTCCTGAGTAGCTTGTTATGAGGGACTCATGAGAGACTCTTGGCAAAATTAAAAAGTCATGGGATAGGAGGCAGTGTATTATTGTGGATAAGGAACAGGTTAAAAGATAGAAAGCAGAGAGTAAGGCTAAATGGCCAATTTTTCCAATGGAGAAAAGTGAATAGTGGAGCACCCCAGGGATCTGTGCTGGGTGCACTGTTTTTTAACATATTTGTAAATGACCTGGAAATGGGAATAACGAGTGAGGTAAGCAAATATGCAGATGACACAAAATTATTCAAAGTTGTTAAAACCCAAGAGGATTGTGAAAAATTGCAAGAGGACCTTGATAAATTGGAAGACTGGACGTTCAAATGGCAGATGAAATTTAATGTGGACAAGTGCAATGCAAAGTTATGCACCTAGGAAAGAACATGGTTACATGATGCAAGGTTCCACATTAGGAGCCACCACCCAGGAAAGAAATTTAGGCATCATTGTGTTTAACTAGTTGAAACTCTCCGCCCAGTGTGCAGCAGCGGCCAAAAAGGGAAGTAGAATGCTAGGTATCATAAGGAAAGGAATGGAGAATAAAACAAAGAATATTATAATGCCTCTGTATCGTTCCATGGTGCAACCGCATCTTGAATATTGTGTGCAATTCTGGTTACCGTATCTTAAAAAGGATATTGCGTTATTAGAAAAGGTACAGAGAAAAACCACCAAAATGGTAAAGGGGATGGAAGGATATTCCTATGAATAGAGGCTTAAATGGTTAGGGCTCTTCAACCTGGAAAAGAGATGGCTGAGGGGAGATATGATGAAGGTTAATAAATTAATGAATGGAGTAGAATGGGGAGTGGAGTGGGATTGATTATTTATGCCATCAAAACGTAGAAAGACTAGGGGACATGCAATGAAGCTTGTCACGCCCTTGCACTTGGCCTCTGGCTTAGAGGGGCGAGGTAACAGAGAACTTCTCTTGGTGAGCTCAAATAAACTAGCTTTTCCTCAGGTGGATTCTGGGACATGTAGTTTGGCTTTTAAGAAGAAGTGTAGTCATGGTCCGATATTAAGGCAAATGACAGAATTTATTTTAAAGTAAAGGTTCAAGTAAACTGTACACAGGAATTTTGTCCATTCAGGATTGTTTGCAACAGAGCATTTAGATCAGTATAACTGCTTCACAGTCTTTTAAACACATGCAGCTAATTAACAACGTTGCTCAGTCTTAGAGAAACAGCTCTGCTCAGCAAGGTAAAAATACTTATTTTTAACCTTGTGTTTGTGAAGCACTTAACAACAAAAGAATAACACAGTTTCTCTGGAACAACCTCTTCTTTCCTTCCTTCCTTTCAGGATAGGTTTTAAACTCAAAATAAGAAAACAAGCAACAAACATTCACAAGCTTTCTCTTCAGCGTGACTCAGCACTTTGCCTGAGAAATGCAAACACGTGGAGTTTTCTTCAAACCCAATTCCTGGCTCAATTCCAGTTACCTGCTTCTAGGAGACTTTCTCATTCAATGCTAGCCTTTAGCATAATGATTCCATGCTTGTAGCTTGACACAGGGTACAGTCCATGGGGATATCTAGATCTTGCAATTCCTCCCCTGCCAACTCAATCTGCATATCCTCTGGTGTTGTTAGGGCAGTGTCCTGTTCTGAGCTCTGGACACAGTGCTCAGAATACAGCCTCCCTGGGGATTCTAATGTCTCTCCTGAGCTCAACTCTCCCCGATAAAGACAGTCAGTACCTGAAGCACTGGGCAGTTCTCCCTGGTTGTGCTCACTACGGTTCCTTGTCTCCTTCCAGCCTCTCTGGAACAGCTCTCTGGGTTCTCTCCTGGAGACCTGCAGGTGCTCCTGGTTCCACTCCTGATTCCCCTGAATCCTCTGAGTCTTCCAAAGCTCCTGAGCTTCTCCCTTCCTCTGAGCTTCTCCTTTCCTCTGAGCTTCCCCTTTCCTCTGCTTTAGCAGAGGTTTATATTTCCCTCTCCAGGGCTCCAGCCCTTCCTCCACTCCTCCCAGGTGATTGTAATCACCTCTCAAGCCTGCAGTTACGTCATAGGAGTTAGGGTGTGGCTGCCTGAACTTTCTCTCCCTCAGGTTTCTTTCTCTATGAGGGGCCTGAAATCCATGCCCTGCAGGGATTTCTCCTTTCTCTAAGTTAAAGTCACTGGCCTTTTCTATACTCATAGGCTCAAAACAGGCTTCCTTGTCACAAGCTACAGTGTAACCCATTTAAGACTAATAAGAGAAAATATTTTTTTACTCAAAGCGAAATCAAACTCTAGAATTTGTTACCGAAGGATCTAATAAATGCTGTTAGTATAGCCTGGTTTAAAAAAGGTTTGGAGAATTTCCTGGAGGAAAGGTCCATAAACCATTATTAAAGAGGACCCAGGAACTCCACTGCTTGCTGCAGTACAAGCATTGTGGAATCTGTGTGTCTATTTGGGAAACTGCCAGGTATTTGTGACCTGGATTGGCCACTGTTGGAAACAGGATACTGGACTTGATGCACCCTTAGTCTGACCCAGTCTGACATTTCTTATGTTCTTACAGTATGTTCTTATCAATCAGGTCACCCTTATCTACATGCTTATTAATGCCTTCAAAAAAATCTGATTGCTTACCCTTGCTAAATCCATGTTGGCTCTTCCTTATTAAACTAACAAGGCAATATTCAAAGCGATAGGCAACAGAAATTCAGACAAATGTGGCAGATTACCAGACAAGTGCAATATATCCAGAGAAGCCTTATTTTCAGCTGGTGGTGGCTCACTGAGTATTGGCACAAAATGCTGTTAGTTGTCCAGATATTTGCAGGTGAACAAAGGTTACGCAGATTTCACTGATATTCAGAGCCATTGCAGCAGCTGTTTGATGACACATATCCGGTTAAATTTAGGTCTTCTATTTATGCAGTTTTTCAGCCATAGTTTGAAAATCCAGGCATAGTAGTGGTAGACACAGGAGTTATATGTTTTACAATTGACTATCTGTGTTACCATGCACACAACCACCATTGCCTGAAATGATCTAGTATGCCACAAGCCTACAGCAGAGGTGAAGGGAGCTGCAGAAAAGGTGCCAGGAGCAACACTGCCAGGCATAGAAACATAGAAATATGACGACAGAAAAAGACCACATGGCCTATCTAGTCTGTCCTTCCATAACAACTACAACAGCCCACTTTTTGCCTTTAGAGATCCTCTGTGTTGGTCCCATGCTTTCTTGAATTCAGTTACTGTCCTCATCTCTACCACCTCCACTGGGAGACTATTCCACGGATCCACTACTCTTTCCGTAAAGAAATATTTCCGCATATCACTCCTGAATCTATCTCCCTTCACCCTCATCCCATGTCCCCTCGTAGCAGAACTTGCTTTCAATTGAAAGAGGCTCTCTCCCTGAACATTTATGCCACGGAGGTATTTAAACATCTCAATCATATCACCTCTATCCCGCCTTTCCTCTAAGGTGTACATATTAAGATCCTTAAGTCTGTCCTCATATGCTTTATAATGAAGCCCATTAATCATTTTGGTAGCAACCCTCTGCACCGACTCCATCCTGTTCACATCCTTTTGAAGGTGCGGTCTCCAGAATTGCACACCATACTCCAAATGAGGTCGCACCAAAGACTTATACAGAGGCATTATCACCTCCTTTTTTCTGCTAGCCATTCCTCTCCGTATGCACCCAAGCATCCTTCTAGCTTTTGCTGTCGCCTTTTCCACCTGTTTAGCTACTTTAAGATCATCAGACACAACCACGCCTAGGTCCCGCTCTTCTTTAGTGGACAAAAGTACTTCACCTCCTATACTGTATTGCTCCCTTGGATTGCTGCAGCCCAAATGCATGACCTTACATTTTTTAACATTAAATCCCAGCTGCCAAATTCTAGACCATTCTTCAAGCTTAGCTAGATCCCTCCTCATGTTATCTACCCCTTCCTGGGTGTCTACTCTATTGCAGATTTTGGTATCATCCGCAAAGAGGCAAACCTTACCCGACAGCCCTTCCGCTATATCACTAACAAAGATGTTAAAAAGAATTGGACCAAGGACAGATCCCTGGGGCACACCACTGGTAACATCCTTCTCCTCAGAGTGAGCTCCATTTACTTGTACTCTTTGTCGCCTCCCACCCAACCAATTTCTAACCCAAGCAGTAACTTTAGGGTCCATCCCTAGGGTGCTCAGTTTGTTTATAAGTCGCCTGTGAGGAACAGTGTCAAAGGCTTTACGGAAATCTAAATACACCACATCTAGAGCTCTCCCTCGGTCCAACTCCCTGGTCACCCAGTCAAAAAAATCAATCAGATTTGTCTGACAAGACCTGCCTCTGGTGAATCCATGCTGCCTCGGATCCTGTAATCCGCTGGACTCCAGAAACCTCACTATTTTCTCTTTCAGCAGCGTTTCCAATAATTTACTCACCACCGAAGTTAAACTAACCGGCCTGTAGTTTTCAACCACATCCTTACTTCCGCTTTTGTGTAAAGGCACCACATGAGCCTCTCTCCAGTCCTTTGGCACCACTCCTGACTCCAACGAGGCATTGAAAAGGTCAGTCAGTGGAGCTGCTAGAACGTCCCCAAGTTCCCTCAGTATTCTAGGGTGTATCCCATCCGGTCCCATCGCTTTGTCTACTTTAAGTTGAGCTAGTTTCTCACGAACACAGTCTTCTGAAAATAGTTCAAGATGTCCCTCGCTTCTGTTCTTATTTGTGGGTGTTTTCTGAGGTCCTGCTCCTGGTTCTTCATCTGTGAACACAGAGCAAAAATATTTGTTAAGCAATTCCGCTTTATCCTTATCAGCTTCTACATATTCCCCCCCTGCACCCTTGAGTCTGACAATACCACTTTTGCTCTTCCTCTTCTCACTAATATATCTGAAAAATGTCTTATCCCCCCATTTTAATGCATTGGCTATTTCCTCCTCCTTTTGAATCTTTGCCTTCTTGACTACTTTGCTAGCTTCTCTAAGTTTTTCCAAATACAGATGCTTGTCTTCTGCTCTCTGTGATCTCTTGTATTTCATGAAGGCCTCCCTCTTTTTCTTCACTTTTTCAGCTACTTCCTTCGAAAACCATAGCGGTCTCCTGTTCCTTTTGCCTTTATTTACCATTTTAACAAAAAGGTTGGTTGCCCTTAAAATACCCCCTTTCAGTTTTGCCCACTGTTTTTCTACATCCCCAGCTGTTCCCATCCCACTAACGACTCCCTGAGGTATTGGCCCATCTTCGCAAAGTTAGTCTTCCTAAAGTCTAAGATCCTCACCTTGGAATGGATTCTAACAGCACTAGTCCTAATACTGAACCACACCATCTGGTGATCACTGGAAGCAAAATGATCTCCCACTACAACATCAGAAACACTTTCACCATTGGTAAGCACCAAGTCCAGTATGGCCCCTTCACGTGTGGGGTCTGTTACCAATTGCCTGAATAGTTCTCCCTGTAGAGAATCCAGGATCTCCTTACTTCTAGATGATACTGCAGCAGGAATGTGCCAATCAACATCTGGCATATTGAAATCTCCTATCAGTAGCACTTCCCCTTTCTTAGCAATGCTGCGTATGTCTTCAATTAACTCTCTGTCCACCTCTTCCTCTTGTGAGGGAGGTCTGTATATCACTCCAATGCAAATAGATTTCTCTTTCCCTCTTTCTAGTTTAACCCACAATGCCTCCTCTCTCCCTTTTAAGCTCTGTAATTCCAAAGCTTTAATAGTAGTTTTTACATATAGTGCCACTCCTCCTCCTCTTCTTCCTACCCTGTCCTTCCTGAATAAAGTATAGCCAGGTATAGTTACATCCCAGTCATTGTTTTCTGTGAACCATGTTTCTGTAACTGCCACTAAATCCAAGTCAGCCACTCCCACCAAAGCTTCAACCTCAGGGATCTTATTTCCCATGCTACGGGCATTAATACACACTGCTTTCCATATGTTACCCCTGTTACCCATTTCCATAAAGGTATTTAATGTATCACCTACCTGGGGGCTTTCACTTACCTGGGGGCTTTCTTCACCCATCCCCAAGGAATCTAGTTTAAAGCCCTCTTCAGTAGATTAGCCAGTCTACTACCAAAGATGCGTTGACCTCTCTTGGACAGATGGATGCCATCTCTGCTTTGCAACCCTTGGCAGAGGGCCAACCACAGGATCAGCCTAGAAGAAGAAGGTGCAGGGCCTCGAGGATTAATAGGGCCAGAGTGAGCTTCCTGGACTTCACTGAGGAGGAGGAGTTCCAGAAGATATCACTTCAACAATGCCTCCGTTGCTGGTGAAAGGTAACCTGCAGGCCCCATCCCAGAGGAGCCACACGCTTCCAGTGCATGTGATGGTAACCACTGCACTGGCATTCCTGGCTGCAAGAAGCTTCCAAAATGTGGTGAGAAGCACTACAGGCATCACCCAGTCTGCTGCATGCCAGTGAATTGAGGGTTTCTTACAAACCATGGTGGGAAAGCTGCAGGTGTTTGTCAACTTTTCATCCTCCATAGAGCAGACAGAGCAGGCCAAGTGGGATTTCTACGCAATAGCCCAGTTTCCCCTCTGTATTAAGGGCCATAGATTGCACCCTTGTGATCCTGAAACCACCAGGCCAGAAGGAGATAGCCTACAGAAATGGCAAGCAATACAACTCCATAAATATGCAGGTTGTGTGCAATGTGAGGCACATTCATCAATGACCGTGCCAGGTATCTGACTTCCTGGCATGATGCATTTATCCTAATCCCATACAGGCTGGGAAAACAACATGCCAGTGGACTACTTGGAGATGCATGGCTATTAGATAAGAAAGTGTGGGGAATGAGAATAGAAACGAGCACTCCCTCATCTCACTCCAGTTGTGCACAGAGCTAATGTTTACATGCAGTAACATTTTCCACTCTGTAAGGATTGCACCTTGTGTCCACAACCTCCTCAATCCCCCCGCACTGTAGTTGTCAGGAAGTCTGAGGGGAAGGTGGTGAAAACAGAGAGCACAGATGCATGATGCGTGATCCCTGCACTTAGTGAATGGCATGTGTGCCATGGCCCTGGAAAAACCAACAGCTTCCAGACAATATGCTGTGCAATGCCTCAGAAATCCCAAGCACCCTAAACTGCCCATACCAACAGATGACAAGGGCTAACCCCCAAGAACCTAGCTACTAACATTTATCAGGCAACTGCAGTTGTCACTGGAGGAGAGAACAACCGTGTTCACTATCATACCAGGGCCGACAATGAGCATACTTTCACCATCCTGAAGAGCCGTTTCCGATGCCTGGACAGGATTGGAGAGGAAGTTCAATATAGCCCACAGAAGTGTACACCATCTTCATCATCTGCTGCATACTCCACAACATTGCTATGCACAGAGGGCTCACACTTCCAGAGGAAGAGATGAATGACAACCCTGACATGGGCATGGACTCTGCTATAGATGCACTACCTGGCCCGAATCAGCCACCCACCACAGCAGCTCAAGACTTTTAAGTACCAAGGTGAGTATTTATCAAGACATGAAGTGAAAGTGAACAGGTGAAGGTGCATGAAGGTGAATATGTGGTCAGCAGGATTTCCTCCCCTCCCCAAAATCTCCTTCCCCCCTCCCCCCTCCCCCCCCCCCCAGTAGGTCCTGGTGATTGGTTACACTTTACTTTTGCTCTGTTATCTCATCCAGTTTCACAGCATGGCTATTTCCCTACCAACAACTTCAGTAAAGGCCAAAAGTAAAGAATTAATTTAGGTTTTCTCCTGCAGCCTTGTCTTCCTTGAGTTCCTATCTTATCCTTTGGTTATCTAGTGCTACAACTGATTCCCTCATAAGCTTCATGCTTTGAATACATTTGCAATGGGTTTTATAATTAGCTTTTTTCTCTGTTTAAGGCTTTCTTTCAAATTCTTGGCCTGCCTTCCATTGCTTATACTCGTTCCTTTTCCTTCATTTGTTTCTGCTTTCCACTTTTTTTGAACGATCTCCTCTTTGCCTTAATTGCTTCTTGCATCTCACCATTTAATCATGCTGACAGCTGTTTGCTCTTTCTTTGACCTATATTAATGCATGGAATATATAATTTACCTGGCCTTCAAAATGATATTTTAAACTATGTCCACACCTAAACTTTGCAATTGCTCTTTTCAGAGCTTTTCTCATTTCCTCAGTCTAGGGGTAATTTTATAAGGCATAAGTGGGGTATAGATGTGCATAGAATTTGCATTTATGCACAGACATGATGCGTTAGGTGCAGCAAGCAGTTTTATAAATGGGAATCATGTGTGCATGTGATCTGCCATGCATAACTGTGCGTAAAAAGCAGCATGTTATGGATGTGCCACCAGAGTGAGACCACACCTTCTATTTTATGACATCAATGTATCCTCGTGTCTTCCAAAATGTGCACATGCTTTTATTCCTACTATAAAGGATTCCTAACTTAGGGCTATATTGTCTTTTGGAATATTATATGCTTTCCTACATCAAGAAAAACCACCAGAATGGTATTGATAGAGAAGTGAGGTTCATGACTGTCATGGAATGTGCAAAACTAACCCATTTGGAGAAACTGCCCCTACAGAACCTTCTTTGCCCAGGTTTAAGAAACCTAGGTCATTGTTAGGAACCTTTGCTAGTCACTCTAGTTTAATTGTATTTGTGGTGGATGGTATGTGGATGTTTGTTCTCTTAGGGGTATGTTTACTAAACTGCGGTAACGTAGCAGCGGCTACGTTAATGCACGTTAAGTAACGTTAACGCGCGTTAACGTTACCTAACGCGCGTTAACATCACCTTCCACAGTAAGTCCCGCAGAGGGTGGAGAGAGGGCGGAGAGAAGGGGTCAATGGGCGGGGAGTGGGCAGGGAGAGGCTCCTGCTACACTAATGCGGGGAACTGAAGGACTGAATATTACCGGGACTGAAAACCTGTCATTAGATGCACATTTGCAGGAGGGTGAAACCATTTCAGCGTCAACAATGTACAACATAGGCAGGGAGCCCAAGAAAAGTGATAGTAGTGCTCCATTTGCAGCAACAGCATAGTGCCCAAGTATGAAAGGCCACTATGGTAATGGTGCATATGGGGCATAGGGGGCTGCAGGCGGGACATGTAGTGGGGGCAGCTGGGGCACAGGGTGGACTAGGCTCTCACCTAGGTGTCACATAGGAACATAGAAACTGGAACTCAGCAAGACAGCAGCTGACCAAGGCCAAACATGCCCAGTAGTCGGTGTTCCACACTGTCCCATCCAGGGGACAAAACCCAGCAAGTACCCCAAAGGTCACACAGGTACCACTATGCCTGTAATAGGGCAATCAGTGCACATCCGGGACCACTTTAACAAGGGTCCACAGACCCTACCCAGGATGTGTCCCAAACAGTTCATAAAACCAGCTAACTGAACATCCTCTACTGCAGCCCCTAGTAAGACATTGCAGGGTGTGACCACACGTTGTCTGAAACATATATGACACCCAGTAGGCCAAACTAGGTACACCATACCTGAGGTACATGCCCTAGCCTGTCCACAGTCGGCTGTCACAACACAATCTACCTACATCTACCTGGTCCACCCTAGCTGATAGTTGCTAGAGCACTGACCCGACATCCCCCAAGCCATCTCTCCCCCATGTGGAAGGGACATAACATTGGTAGGGGGTGATGGGGGGATGTGTGGATGTCCATATATGCCTCTCCACCCCAGACCCTGCACCCTAGGCAACTGCCTATCTGCACAGTGGATGGCCTGGGACTGCGCACTATTTATTTATTTATTTATTTATTTACATTCTCTTATATACCGCGCTATTCTGCATCAGTGCGGTTTACATTGAACAAACTGAAATTACATTGAACAGGGTATTATAACTTGGAGATAACTATTTTACAGGGAACATGGGCTATGGAGGGTTAAGTGGCTTGCCCAAGACCACAAGGAGCACCTGTGGGACTAGAAACCCCAGTCCTTCCGGCCCAAGGTTGCTGTCCTCTAGTGGGATTTGAACCACCGACCTTCCGGCCTGAAGTACCTTGCCCCAACCACTAGGCTACTCCTCCACTAGGCTACTCAACCACTAGGCTACTCCTCCACTACCAGCATCGACAGCATATGGTCAGGCAGCATGGCAGGGGGGGGTGTTGGTTCTGGAGGGGGCAGTGGCACCTGCTTGCAGTGGACCTAGACCATGCCCTGTACTAGTATGTGGTGTGCAGCACAACAGAAAAGGTCTGGCTGAGGAAAGGTAAAGGTAGCCCCAGGGACTGCTGTGCTTCTGTGGCAATAGTGTGGTGCAGTACATACAGCCAGTGTGTCCCAGAGCAGAGGGTCACAGGTTCAGGTCCCAGCTGTGGATCCTGCAGAACATGTCCCTATATTTTACCCTACAATGTAGATACAACAACAACATCATGTGCAATCCCTAAAGCAGTGGCCAACAGGGGTACAAACACCAACTCACACAGGCTGCACTATCCAAAGCTCCATGGAAAGTCAGGCTGTTGGCCCCAGGACGAAGCTGCAGTTATCACCAGAGCATTATTGCTATCTCCTGCACAGTTTGGCAATGTCGGCACTGTGTTCAGGACCAGTGTGGCAGGCAGGGTTGCCAACCACCCCTATCTTTGCACAATGCTGCAATAGGAGTGTGTGTGTGTGTGTGTATGTCTTTCCATTGTTTTGTGGCTGCCTACACCTCACTGGGCCCACAATGTCCCACTGTTACCAGCGTTAGCCTGCAAATGTGCATAATGAGAAGCAAGGTATTGTGGGTATGGCCCGGACAGGGCGGACTGGGCAGGATGCATCTGCAGAGGGTGTAGGGCAATGGCTGGGACATTGTAGTGTCCGACCACCACCTGCATGGACAAGGTGGCCACAGCACATCTTGCTGTTAGGGCACTCTTACACTGACCAAACAGTGACCATGGCATGGCTATGTTCCCACATAGTGGTACATAGTATTTGTCTCAGGTGATGTATGTGTGCTCTCTGTTCTGAGGGCTAGTCACTGGGGTACATGCTGGGTGCGCATAGTTCCACTGTGAACATGCAAGATAGGCTGGCTAGCAGAGTGTCTGCTGTTAGTTTGTGCATGGCTGGAACACCTGGCGTGGTGCAGCAGGAACAGTCTGACTGTGCTTGCTGCTGGTGAATGTCAGACCATGGTTGGGAGTGGTGGACAATGTGTCCAGGTCCGGTATGACTGCCCCCACCCCCCGATGACATCCACAACCTCAGGGACAGTAAGCTACATCAGGTTGACAGGCATGAGTTGGAAGGCAGGGGAACAGCTGTAGTCCTAAAACTGGTGGGATCACAGAGGATGGGCAATGGACAGGTAGTCTACTGTAATGCACAGTATTGCGTCGTATGCACGTTACAGTGAACGCACATTCGCCCATATACCACAACATACATTGCAGTGCCGGACGCGCAGTGCTCATAATACTGCATGTGACGTCTGTTTGGGACGTGCGTGGTTACGCGCCATAATCTGACCACATATTATAAGGTGCTTAGATGTATCTCATAAGGCACATAGAAAGGTCTGTAATGTCATGCACGTTATTGTGCGCGCTGCGTGTCAGACGCCCTGCTACACACGTTCTCTGCAACGCGCGTACGACGCAACACGCGTACACCGCACTACTGCGTGATAATCTAGCAGACACAATGGCCACTTGGTGGAACATATTTGCATTGTGCTTGTTGTGGTTGTTTGGGATAGTGGTTGCAGATGTGGGTAGAGCAAACATAGGTTGTGGGTTTGGGTCCCACAGGTTCCTTTTCGTTTGTTCTGCTCTCCTTACCATACAATGGCTCCGGCTTCGTCCCTTCTCCACACACCCTTCCTTTTCTTCCCTGTACACTGCAGTGTCCCCTCCATGCAGCCTAGCCATCACATGCTAGCTGTTACATATGCTGTCTTTCTTTGGGGGTGTCTGGGTGGGCAGGTGGCTCAGTGGTTTGGTATTGGTGTTGGTGAGCTGTGTGTTTGGGCTCTTCAGTGTACTGGTTCAATTCCCTCTTACTCCTTTTTGGATCCCTTGCCCATTTTGCCCTTATACACACACCATCCACACAGCTGGCCCTTCAGACCGACCCCTGACGCCCTTTCTGTTGCCGTTGTTTATTCCTCTGCATGCTGTGTTCACTGCACACCATTTCATGGTGTGTGTGCATGTGTTACCTGTGGCTCACGTCCCCATTACAGACTGTGATATCAGCTGCCTGTGGTCTATGGCCTTACACTTACGGCTCCGTTTCTCATGTGGCACCATGTCTGAACATCCCTCAGCGCATCTTCTACTGTCTGCATGCCTTTGATTGCAGCCCCTTCGGACGCTGCTGCTTGCCATCAGCTTTGACATTAACACGTGGTAGATCCAGGGCGCACTGTACCACACGTTAGGCACCTTGAAATGTGCATTACTTGCCACGGCTTGCTTTAACGATGCACCACCCACTCCTTTATATGGGCATCTGTAACATTACCGGGGAAATTAACGACGGTAACATTACCGCGGTTTAGTAAACATACCCCTTACTGCTTTTTAGAGTGAATTGTAAACAGCTCTGGTGGACGTTTCATTAGAATGGTGCTCAAGTACTTGGATGTACAAAAGAGGCAAGAGAGATGGATGATCACATGTGCCTTTATTGTGTCCCCTACGCGTTTCGGCGTATGCCTTCCTCGGGGGGATATACTTAAACATATAAACATAAAACAACATGTTAAATAATTATACAGTAAAAAACACAAATAATAAAAAGATAAAAACATACAGGCATGTATTGTTTACAAAATATAAGCCACTAAAAACCAAATGTAACAACCAAAAGAAAAAACTGTTAAAAACAAGCATTTAACAATGCTAAAAATATAAATAAACAATATAACAAATAAGATAATAAATAAGTGAACAATATGGCAAATAAGATAATAAATAATTAAAAGACGCAGGGCAGAACTCACAGAACAAATAGCATGCAAATAATAATATATATATAATAAATAGTAATAAAATTGATACTAATAATAACATAAACAGATGTTTACTTACAAGGCACAATTGGTTAATGGCCAATAGGCAGAATGGTAAGGAGATTCCTTGTATTAAAAATTAACTGCAAACATATAAAAATATATATAATGTAAAGCATAAACAAACAAGTAAAAACACTGTACCTAAGCGAGGAAGGCATACGCCGAAACGCGTAGGGGACACAATAAAGGCACATGTGATCATCCATCTCTCTTGCCTCTTTTGTACACCCACTGTATCAGCAAGAGCGGTTGCTCAAGTACTTGGACTCATGGTTGGTGCAAGGGAGCTGCTTTTGAGTTCTTGGTCAGTGACTGGCAGTCTTTATATTTCACTACCCTTTTACTCATCTTAGCTTGCTCTTTTCTCTGCTTCTCCTTTTTTCTCATAGCTCTTCTGGTCAATGTTCCTGTCTCCCATCCCTATATCAGTCTCCTATGCCTACGTTTTTACTGCAGTGAGAAAAAAAGCTATCCATAAGACTATGGAAACATAAACACACACAAACCTTTCCCATTAAATATATGGCTCATTAATAACTGGAATGTATAGAAACAATTCACCTATGAGGCCTATTAAGCAAAAAGCATATAGGCTGATACAACAAAGCTATGCAACAAAGGCAATCTCAGCACTTGGATGAGTTTTGTACTAAAACATGTGAGGCTTTACAGCTTTTGTGGTATTTGCAGTACATACACACACACACACACACAAATATCAATATCTATATAACTGTATCTATCTATCTATATATTTATATGTGTGTCTTCCACTGTAGTATAGAAGGTTCACTTTTGGTATCTTTTTTTAATCTTTTCCACTCTCTCTTTTTCTTTTCAGTTAAAATTGTTCCAAATGTTCTTCTATGACAGACAGTATTTCGCCTTTGGAGAAGAAGTGTTGATTAATCAGTGACCACCACGGCCCTGGAAATTTTGACATTCATCTTGCAGAAAAGGCACTCTTGTGCAATATTCCATGCCAGTTCAGGCCAGCAAAGTAAGAAAAGTGATATTCTCTTTGTATTAACCACAAACACTGTAATTGTTTTGGAAAAAAAATAAGCCATTCTCCAATACAAATGTATGCCTGCTATTAAAAGAATGCTTGTTTCCATCCAATACCTTGAAGGAATGACTCAAAACAGTTCATCCTTGTTAAAAACAAAATCCCACAATCCTTTTCAATATGTATCATTTGTCATCTAAGTACCAGCTAAATAAATGAGGACAACCACAAAGCAAATCATATGCATGCACGTGAGTTTTAAGAAACAATCGCACATTTTTTTTTCCTTGCATGAGTCCAACGTTTTCTTGTGGTTCCTGGTCCCTGATGTTCTTCAGTGCCTTTACTCAACTTAATGTAACTTAATAGTAACTTAATGTAAAGTTAATTAGAAACCAGGCATAAATGTTTCTGATGCCCTGGCATGAGTAATCAGACATATCCAGTAGACTCTATTGCTACATTTATCAGGTGTTTTGCTCCATTCCGATCCAATGGGGAAAACCTTTTCTCAGTGAGGCCTTATTTATTGAGGGGGATTTTTTGTGACACAGGATAGTTTAAAGTGGTTTGGTCAACCCAGAAATATTTTTTCACTGATAAAAATCTCCAGATCATTTTTCCTCAATGTCTAAGGGGCTTTTTATCATTTTGATTTACCCAGGTTTAAGCTGAATCGAACGAGTGAGCATATGGCTTGGGAGAAGGTAGTTACTAAAATATGTTATGGGAATAATGCACGTTATTTGCCCCTTAATATGAATTAAAAGACAATTGCATGTGTTATTCTACGTAATGCACATTAAATTACCCCAACGCCTCATTCCTAATAATGAAATGCAAAGCATGCACATACAGCAAAACACTTCATTATTATGCAAATATAATAACAGCTTGCACTAAACAGCATAAGCTGCACTATTTCTCTGCTTGGGAGCATTGGCCACCAACATGTAGCCTGATGCTCTGAGGGGTAATATTAAAAGGGCCAGTGCTGAAAAATGAAGCCACTCTGGGGGTTCCCCTCTGTCCTGTTCCTCCTAAAGCAAATACACTCCCCCAAAACATCACCCATCCACAAGCCCTTGAAGACACAAAGTAAGGGGCCCCCTGTCCTGAGGGCCCTACATCCCCTGTTTTGGGCCCGCTGCTTCTTAACATAATTGTAAAAGACCTGGAAATGGGCATAATGTTCCCTGTAAAATAGTTAACTCCAAGTTATAATGCCCTGTTCAATGTAATTTCAGTTTGTTCAATGTAAACCACCTTGATATCATGAAAGGCGGTATATAGGAAATGTTAAAAAAATAAAAATAAATAAATAGATAATGAGTGGGGTGATCAAATATGCAGATGATGCAAAATTATTCAAAGTTGTTAAAACATAAGAGGATTGCAAGAGGACCTTGATAAATTGGAAGACTAGATGTCCAAATGGCAGATGAAATTTAATGTGGACAAGTGCAAAATCTTACACCTAGGAAAGAACAACCCAAATTATGGTTACACGATACAAGATTCCACATTAGGAACCACCACCCAGGAAAAAGATTTAGGCGTCATCGTAGATAATATGTTGAAACCCTCTGCCCAGTGTGCAGCGGCAGCCAAGAAAAGCAAATAGAATGCTAAGACGTATAAGGAAAGGAATGGAGAATAAAACCAAGGATATTATAATGCCTCTGTATCGTTCCATGGTGCGACCACATCTTGAATATTGTGTGCAATTCTGGATGCCATATCTTGAAAAATATATAGCGGAATTAGGAAAGGTACAGAGAAGAGCCACCAAAATGTTCAAGGGGATGGAAGGATACCCCTATGAGGAAAGGCTTAAAAGGTTAGGGCTCTTCAACCTGGAAAAAAGATAGCTGAAGGGAGATATGATAGAGGTCTATAAATTAATGAATGGAGTAGAGTGGGTAAACATAGATCGGTTGTTTACTACATCAAAAAGTAAAAAGACTAGAGGGACACGCAATGAGGCTACAATGAAACCTATTTAAAACTAATAAGAGAAAATATTTTTTCACTCAACACGTAATGAAACTCTGGCATTCATTCCCGGAGGATGTAGTAAAAGATGTGTAACTGGGTTTAAAAAAGGTTTGGACAAGTTCCTGGAAGAAAAGTCCATTAACTATGTTTAAAGTGGACTGGGGAAATCCACTGCTTATCCCTCGGATAAGTAGCATGGAATCTGTCTACTTTTTGGGAACTTGACAGGTACTTGTTACCTGGATCCGTTACTGTTTGAAACAGGATATTGGGCTTGATGGGCCTTGGTCTGCCCCAGTATGACATTTCTTATGTTCTAATGTAAATACCCGTATACTCTCAGGCCACCCTGGGTCTACCTTTATAAATCCCTGGTCGTCCAGGGGAGCCTGGCAGAAGCGATCCCCTCTGTCTTCTGTTTGGATTGGCACCAGGTTAAAAATGACATCTGTGACCAATACTATATCTAGGAGCCCTAGCGGTAGTACTATGAGACTACCATTAGGGGTTGAACCTGGAATTAGGAGGGCAGGAGTGGGATCACTCCTGCACAGAACCCCTAAACTATCAGGGAATTGTTGAAGTCGGTCCAGGGGGGATTATAGGAGAGGTGGAAGTCATAATTGAGGGGCTTATGAGGGATAAGGGCTTGGAAGTGACAGTATTACATGTGTCTTTGGGGATGCTTTTTGTGGGGGATCAGCAGGGGCAGTTCTATCATCAGGCAGAGAGAGGCGATCACCTCAGGCGGAAAATATTTGGGAGTGGCAAAAATGCCCCAAAACACCCCAGCGGCGGCCACCTCACTTTGCCTTTTCTTTAAAAACAAAGAAAAAGTAAAGAAAACATTTCCTTCAAAGGATTGGTTGCTGAGTCTGCAGCAGCGACAATATTACTCCTCCTCCTGCTGATTCAGACCCGACAAGAAGAAGCGGCAGCCAAAAATAAAAACCCAGCAAACAAAAGCATGGGATTTTCATGCCTCCAGTACGCTTGAAAAGCCCTGCAGGTCATGCCCCTTTTGATGCATCAGAGGGGGTGGGGATGGCATAACCTTTCTAGAGTGCAGTAGATCCAAAAATTCCGTGCTCTTTTTTAAAAGTTGCCAAGGCCACTGCTGCAACTGTGAAGAGAGGCAGCAGGCAGGGAGAGAGGAAGTGCAGAGGTCTGAGGAGCATGACAGGTACTGGACACGGGGAGGGGGACATAGAGGGGAATGGAGGGCAAAAATCTATGGGATGAGGTAGGAGACAGATGTTGGATATGGGGCGAGTGGGATTAGAGGATAGACATTAGCCATAGGGAAGTGGAGGGTAGATGCTGATCATAGGGTGAGGGGGCAGAGGGCAGATGGTGGCAACAGGGGCCATAGAAGGCAGACGATGGGCAGGGAAGGAAGGTACTGTAAGGGAAAAAAGGCAGATGGAGAGCAGATGCTGGGCATGGGGGGGGGGAAGAGAATGAGAGAGGAGACATGCTGGGAACAGGAGGAGGGAACGAAAGAGAAGATGGATGCTGGGCACATAGGGAGGGAAAGAGAAGAGATAGTGGACATGGGGAGAGGGAGAAAGAGAGGATGAGATGCTGGACAAAGGGATGGAGAGAGAGAAAGGGAAGATGCTAGGCATGGGGTGGAGAGCTAGGAGGAAATGCAAGACAAGAAGGAAGGGAGAAGGAGAGGAGGATGTGAAAAGCTGGACATGGGGTGTGGGGAGAAGCAGAGGGGAGATGCTGGACACAGAAAGGGAGAGAACAAAGGATGAACACGAGGAAAGGAATAGGGAGAGAGAGGGAATAGTGTACCTGGTGGCATGGGGTAAGGAAAAGGTGGTGAGGAGCAGGATGCAGGAGAGAGGGGAAAGACAATGGACAAGGGAGGAGAAGAGGAGAGATGATGGATACAGAATGAGGAATAGAGAAAGGGAAGAATAGGGGCCAGCCCAACCTGGAAAATTAGACGGCCACCTATGACAGCAATTTCTTTTGGGGGGGGGGGGGGACAAAGAGCAGGGTATTTAAAGCTAAACAATAGATTTTGATGGCCGGAAGGGTGAATAGCTTAAGGTTTGCCTAGGCTGTCAACACCTTGTCCCAGCTCTAGGGCCAACAATGGGAAGAGTTACTTAAAGACCAGGGAATAAGAGGCTGGGGAAGAATAGAGAGACGGGGAATGAGAGGACTGTGTTAAGGGTTGAAAAGTGGTAGATGCAGTAACGAGTGAGGGTTGAGAATCAGATGGTAAGGAGGGGGTGTAAAATCTGAGTTGATATAGAAAAAGAAAAAGAAATGGAAGAAAGCTGAAATGTAAAGATAAATGCCAGAGATGGAATCAAAACAAACTTATATATCCTTTAAACTTCAATAAATTGAAGGAGTGACCTGCACGGAGCAGAAGGTTCAACCACTTTAGCCATCTTACTGGACAGACTAACAAGGTAGACCATATTGGTCTTTATCTGATGTCATCTACTATGTTACAATAAGGAAAGTGAAAACGATAGGAGGGGAGAGAAATGGCAGATGGCCAGAGATCCTAAAAAGTGCGTTAAGACAAGACAGAAGAAAGCAGAAACCAGAGACTGTGATCAACAAGATTAGAGAATAAAATGGCCAGTCTATAAAGAAATTTTATTTTCAATTTAGTGAGTGGAATATACCAGTTTTTGGAATTTACATTTCTGCCTTTATATTTTGCACCATTTTTTTTAAAGTGTCCTAGCAATCCCTTGGTTTTCTTGACAAGATATGACCTGGAACAGACTACTAGGGCTTTTCTTTCAAGATAATGGAAAGGAAAGTGACTTGCCCAAAGTCACAAAGACTGCCAGTGGGACTTGAATGCTGAGCCTCATGGGTTTTAGGCAGGTGTGCTAACCCCTTGGCTACTTATCCACTCCTTTGGCACCATACAGGGGTATATGCATCTAGGGCATATGCATTTTTATAGTTCTCTGGTGTTGTACTGCATGCAGGGGTGTAGCTAAGGATTGATTTGGGTGTGTGATGGCTTCTCCACGTTGGCATAAGACCTACTTAGTCAGTGGCAGAAAAACAGTCAAATGAGAGGATAACTGGAGGCAGTGTCAACATTCACACAGCTTTATGCCTATGCATGTTAATCCCAGGCATCACCAAAAATCAGTCCTAGCTGTATCACTGATGCAGGGACTGGCTTCTTGGGATTTCAGTTAAATTTTTATCTATGTACAACTGTTTTTAGTTTGTGATAATTTATTCCCTACTCGTTGAGACTATCTATATTCTAAGTGTGTAACCAAGGCCAGGTTTTCTGTTAACATGGAGTTTTTATGTAGGGATTGGCAGTAATCCGGTTTGTTTGGTTTTCTGAATAGGTGTATAGATGTCCTAGGGTGCAATATTTATGGTGTTGCTTTTTTTTTGAGTAGGCCTCCTGTGTAAGTTTGGAAGTTAAGAACATAAGAACATAAGAAATGCCATACTGCGTCTGACCAAGGTCAATCAAGCCCAATATTGCTGTTTCCAACAGTGGCCAATCCAGGTCATAAGTACCTGGCAGCTTCCCAAAAAAGCACACAGGTTCCACAATGCTCGTCTTGGGATAAGCAGTGGATTTCCTGGGTCCTCTTTAATAATGGTTTATGGACCTTTCCTCCAGGAACTTATCCAAACCTTTTTAAACCCAGCTATACTAACAGCTTTTACTACATCCTCCAATAGCGAATTCCAGAGATTGATTGCATGGTGAGTAAAAAAATATTTTCTCTTTTTAGTCTTAAATGGCTTACATTGTAGCTTCATTGAGTGTCCTTTAGTCCTACTTTTTGATGGTGTAAACAACCAATCTATGCTAACCCGTTCCACTCTATTCATTAATTTATATACCTCTATTGTATCTCCCCTTAGCCGTCTCTTTTCCAAGTTGAAGAGCCCTAAGTCTTTCCTCATAGGGTATTCTTCCATCCCCTTTGCTATTTTGGTGGTTCTTCTCCGTACCTTTTCTAATTCTGCTATATTCTTTTTAAGATACGGCGACCAGATATGCACACAATATTCAAGGTGCAGTCACACCATGGAACGATAAAGAGGAAATACAATATCCTTGGTGTTATTCTCCATTCTTTTCCTTACGATTCCTAGCATTCTATTTGCTTTCTTGGCCACCGCAGCATACTGGGTGGAGGTTTCAACGTACAATCCATGATGACGCCTAAATCTTTTTCCTTGGTGGTAGTTTCTAAGGTGGTACCTTGCATCATGTAACCAAAGTTTCAGTTGTTCTTTCCTAGGTGCATAACTTTGCACTTGTCCACATTAAATTTTATCTGCCAATTGGACATCCAGTCTTCCAATTTATCAAGGTCCTCTTGCAATTTTTCACAATCCTCTTGGATTTTAACAACTTTGAATAATTTTGTGTCATCTGCAAATTTGATTACCTTACTCATCATTTCCATTTCCAGGTCATTTATGAATATGTTAAAAAACAGTGGGCCCAGAACAGATCCCTGCGGTATTCCACTATTTACTTTTCTCCATTGAGAAAATTAGCCATTTAGCCCTACTCTCTGATTTCTATTTTTTAACCAGTTCTTGATCCACAATACTACACTGCCTCCAATCCCATGACTTTTTAATTTCTCCAAGAGTCTCTCGGAGTTTCTCCAAGAGTCTTTCCAAAGAGTTTCTCCAAGAGTCTTTTCAAAGGCTTTCTGAAAACCCATATATACTATATCAACCGGCTCACTTTTGTCAACCTGTTTATTCACACCTTCAAAAAAATATAACAGATTAGTAAGACAAGACTTTCCTTTGCTAAATCCATGTTGGCTTTCTCCCATTAAATAATGACAATATACATGATCAATAATTTTATTCTTTATAATAGTGTCTACCATTTACCCGATACTGATGTCACACTCACCAATCTGTAGTTTACCAGATTACCCCTGGAACCCTTTTTAAATATTGGCATTACATTGGTCATTCTCCACTCTTAAGGTACTACAGATGATTTTAATGATAGTTCACTGATTACTAATAGTAGGACTACAATCTCAGATTTCAGTTCTTTCAATACACTGGGATGTATACCATCTAGTCCAGGTGATTTGCTACTCTTCAATTTATCAAATAGTTGTGATGCATCTTCCCATTTTATCGATATTTCTTTCAGTTCTTCTGATACATCACCATTATATACCATTTCAGGCATGGGTAAATTTACTACATCTTTTTCAGTAAAGACCGAAGCAAATAATTCATTCAATCTCTCCACTATGGCCTTTTCCTCACTTAGT
This sequence comes from Ichthyophis bannanicus, assembly GCA_033557465.1. Taxonomy (NCBI): domain Eukaryota; kingdom Metazoa; phylum Chordata; class Amphibia; order Gymnophiona; family Ichthyophiidae; genus Ichthyophis; species Ichthyophis bannanicus. The sequence continues at coordinate 851,872,485 of CM066032.1, forward strand.
ACCCCTTTTACCCTTCTATCATCCAATGGTCCAACTGACTCTCTCACAGGTGTTTTACTACGAATGCACTTGAAAAAGGTTTTATTATGCATTTTTGCTTTCATGGCTAGCTTTTTTTCAAAATTCTCTCTTTCCCTGCCTTATCAATGCCTTGCATCTAACTTGCCAATGCTTATGTCCCATTTTCATCATTTGACTCCTTTTTCCATTTCCTGAAAGATGCTTTTTTGGCAGCAACAGCCTTTCTGACCTTTCCTTTAAACCATGCTGGCAGTTTCTTGGCCTTTCTTCCACTTTTTTTTAAAGCATCTGGTCTGGTCTTCCAAGATAGTACTTTTAAACAATGTCCACATTTTATGTAAATCTTTATCCTTTGAAGTTGCTCCTTTTAGTTTTTTCTTAACTATTTTCCTCGTTTTATTATGGTCTCCAAGTTTGAAAGTTAAATGGTAGTACTGTGAATTTCCTTGCCATCCTTCTTTCAGTTATTAAATCAAAAACAATCATGCTATGATCACTACTGTCAAGTGGCCCCAACACCCTTATCTCTTGCACCAGATCCTACATGTTACTAAGAACTAGGTCCAAAATAGCTTCCCCCCTTGTCAGTTCGTGAACCAGCTACTCCAAGAAGCAGTCATTTATTTCATCTAGAAATTTTATCTCACTAGCATGTCTTGCTGTGGCACTGACCCAGTAGACACCAGGGTAATTGAAATCACCCGTTACTACTGTGTTGTAACTTTGGGTAACTTCCCTGATATCTTTCAGCATGTCATCAGCCATTTGCTCATTCTGGTCAGGCAGTCAGTAATACACCCCAATGCATTGCCGTTCCCTTTTTACATGGAATTTCTATCCATAGAGATTCTACAGCATATTTTGTTTCCTACAAATTTTTAATCCTATGTGATTCAAGCTCCCTCTAACATAGAGAGCAACCCCTCCACCAATTTGATCTACTCTGTCATTGTGATATAGTTTGTACCTAGGTATCATAGTGTCTCAATGGTTGTGCTCTTTCCACCAGGTCTCTGAGATACCAATCATATCTTACCTTTCATTTAGTGCTATATATTCTAACTCTTCCGTCTGATTTTTTAGACTTCTAGCATTCACATACAGGCATTTTAAAGGTTGTATTTTATTTATTTATTTATTTATCAAGTTTTATATACCACCTTTTCCTTCAATCAAAGTGATTACATAATAGGGTGGGTACAAGGTAGGACATTTAAGGGGGGAGAGGAAAACAATGCAAAAAAATAAAAACAATGCTATAAGGTGATTGAAGTATGGGTATTATTGGTTGGTGGAGCCATAGTGCTCGGCGAAGAGTAGTGTCTTAAGCATCTTCCTGAAATCCTTAATGTCATTTGTCGAGTGCATTGGTTCAGGGAGGGCATTCCAAAGTGTAGGTGAAGCGAGGGATGGGGCTCTTTTGGTGGTAGATTGGTTGGTATGTTGAAAGCCGGCTGGAGTGATGATTTTGTTTGCTATGTTACTTCTTATGGGTCTTGAGCTGGAGTCCTTGGTTAGAATGTTCTGTAGTGTGGAGGCTGATAGTTTATAAAAAAATTTAAAGATCTTATCCATGAGGGGATGGGCAACCAATGCAGCTGCTGACGTATTGGGGTGATGTGCTCGCTTCTTGCAGTGTTTGTAATGATCCAGGCCGCCTTGTTTTGTACCAGCTACAGGGGGTGGAGATATTGTTTAGGAAATCCTTGGTAGAGCGAGTTGGCATATCATGTGGAAGTGGTTATTGTCCAGGATGGGTTTGAGTCTTCTGGTGAGCTTGAGGCGGTGGTGTGCTTTGCTGGAAGTTTTGTTGATGTGCGACTAGAGGGTCAATTTGTTATCTATGGTGACACCCAGGTACTTTACTTCATCCTTCACTGCTATGTGATTATCTAGGATGCTAATCGCATGCAGAGGTGTGAAGGTGGGGTTTCTGGAGATGAACATAGCTTCTGTCTTGTCGCAGTTTACAGAGAGACATAGGGGGATGTTTACTAAACATTCTTATCGTGCGGGGCCGCGGTAGTGTGCCTGTGCCATATAAGGAGTGGGCGGATCAGGCTGAAAAAAGAAAAAAACCGGGAGTAAGCAACCGGACGTGTGCGCGTTGCGCTAATGTGCGTGGGTCGACATTAGCGCGTGGAAAGGCAAAGTGGCGCGCCGTTGGGTATAGAAAACAGCAGAGCCGTAGTACAACGGTGAAGACACTGACCAATGGTGCAGGGGCCATGGGTTCAATCCCCCATTGTGCGCAAGGAAAAAGGTCAGCTGAGGCAGCAACTGTAATGGGTAAAATTGTTTTAGGAGGCAAATTAATTTGGAACGGCATAAGGCGGCGCACAGTTCTTTTTGGGCGGCATAAGGCGGCGCACAGTTCTTTTTGGGCGACATAAGGCGGTGCACTGGTCCTCGGGCGGCAGAAGGCAGCGCGCTGATAGGCACAAGGCGGCGCGCTGATGCACAAGTACAGGAACAGAGCCACAGCACAATGGTTAAAACACTGACCAATGGTGCAGGGATCAGGGGTTCAACCCCTCACAATGCCCAGTGAAAAATGCTTGCTGAGGCAGTATGTATTATGTTGTGGAGTACTGTAGGAGGCATGATAATTTTATTTTGTTACCACTACTAGCAAACGCACTCTCCCAGCATGTTAACATACGGCGGCCCATAAGGCACATGTTACAGTGCACTGTTCGCCAAGGCACCCTTGAATGTCCCCTATAGGGCACCATGTATGTTGCGACACAGGATAATGTATAGTGCACCCTATATGGATGGCAACCATAAGGTGGCCTACAGGGCACCCTATAAAGCACCCTCAGAGGCACCTAATGGGTATAGTAAGCTGAGGGTGGTCTTGCCGGCATAGACATATGTACAGTAAATAAAAATAAAGCTGTGGACATCCCTATCAAAGGGCCCCACTGTGGGTTTGAACCCATGACCTCTGGCTGCACAGGCAGTGACGTAACCATTGGGCTACAGCTCCATAGCTGTAAGCAAGCCCCTGGCTGGCTGCAGATAGCCTACACGTCACCCCACAGACAGTCTGCTGGTGTAAACCGGATAGGGTAGGCCACCCGTACCCATGATGCACTGCACATGCAAATTAGCTGTCCACAGATGGACACAAGATGGGGAATGCACCCCCACAGCACCTCGGCCCTGTTGGGGGAAGTGACCAGGTGCAGTCAGGGTGAGCGTGATCACCCAGAAGGACATGCTTTGGCCACCCTGTCTGTGTAGGTGGTGGCTGGACACTACAATGTCCCAGCTAATGCCCTATGCCCGGTGCAGATGCATCCTGGCCAGGCCACCCTGTCCTGGCTATACCCATGGTACCTTGCACCTCATTATGCACATTGGCTGGCCAATACTGGCAACAGTGCTGGCAGTGTGGGCTGTGGAAGGGGCTTGCAGCCAACACCCACTGTATAGACAGACACACACTTCCACACCTATGCCATCATGGTGCTACGATTGAGGGGGTAATTAGCCTTGCCCACCAAACCGATCCTGAGCACGGCAAGGCATGGATATGGTACGCATTACAGCTGGTGGTCACTCCCCAGGGTGGTAAACACCATCAGAGGCCAGGCCTGGAGCACACCCCGCAAACACCTAAGAGATTGTTTGGATGGGGTCAACTAGCAGTATGTACGTAACGTATGGATATCTATCTGCCTGTGCTCCTAGCAAACGTCTCAGAGCTGCTTACCATATACTTCAGGTGCAGGGTGACATTGGTAAGTTATGCAAGTGCTAGTTTTGGGTGCTGCATGCAGGGTCCAATGTTCTGCCTTTCCAGGAGACATTGGCCAATGGGACCTGTGGGTGTGGGTGTGGGTGTGTCTGCCCTTGATGGCTGCTGCTTTACGGCACAGATTCCCAACTCCAGTCCAGGTTTGCATCACACTGTTCGGGTTTTCCTGCTGTCCCTCATGAATATGCATGAGCTACATCTACATGCCATGGGGGTGGTGCATAGATATACAGCACAGGCATTTGTATGAGTGGCATCATGGAACCTGACTGGTGCGTGCCCCACCAGGACTGCATTTGCGTGATTCTGCTCTAGGTACTGCCCCTGTTCATGGTGTCTGTGCTCCGTGGGGTAAAAGATAGACATATTGCCATTGCATATGTCCTCGCCAGGAAAGGTGTGCCCTTACTATCACTGTTTACTTGGGGGATAAATATGTGGGCAGGATTGGCAGTTGCCCGGGTTGGGCTTTGAACCTGTGGCCTTCTGCTCTTGCATGCAGTGTCTGTGTGCACTGCACCACTGTGTAGCTACAGATTGGGTGGATTCCCTGGAATGTCCATGACTGTGGATCCGATAGGGCCTGTCTGTTGCAGTCTGTTGCAGTGGACGGTGGCAGCCTGCACATGGCTAGGCCTCTTTCTTCTGTCGCTAGCAGCCACTGCCCCCTGCACCACATGTACTCGTCCGCCAACATGCTCCCATACAAAGCAGGTGACCTGATTGGAATGTGGCAGTACGGGACTGCATTTGGGGTACTTGGCTGTGGGTAATGCCCATTGTTGTGGTGTGTGCGCGTTGTTGGTTAAAATATGGGTGTTTTCCCCATGGTTCTGTCCCCTGCAATACAGGGGTGTCTGCGCTATCTGTGTTTAGTGGTGGGTAAAATATAGAAACTGGGCTGGCAAGTGCCCCAGCTGGGCTTTGAACCCCTGATCCTCTGATCCTAGAGGTACTGACTCTGTCCGCTGCACCACACTATGGTCACTGAGACAGTGTAGCCTCTGGAGGTAGTAAGCCTGGCAGGATGGAGTCACAAACCCTGCTCTACGCAATTTTACTGTGGGCATATGCACCCTGTCTGGTGGCAAACGTGCACATAAACCCCGGAATTGACCACGGGAAATGGGGGACACAATATCACCACGCTGGGCAACAGTGATATTAATGGGCAACCATAGCAAACACTCCGAGGAAAGCTCCAAAAAAGGAAATGTTTTTCGGAAGTGTCTCCGCTCCGTAGACCCTTCCAATATTCATCTCTTTTTTCTGAAGCTTTGCTGGGTGTGTTTTGTATATTTGCCCATCAATATAACTGTTACCCAGCTGGATTTCTATTTTTAATATCTTTGTTGTGGTCATTTTCGGGTTCTATTTGCAATTTTGTTCTGTGCACATATTTCACACTGCTCACGTTTTATAGGTTTCCCCGGTTTTCCTGTACATTGCTGACGGAAATGGTTTCTCTTCCCTTTAAATGCCCTCTACCGCGAGTGTTTCACTCGCGCTATTTTGTACATGAAAATTCGGGCCCGATACTGTGCGGGGAGCCTCTCCCCTCCCACTCTCCACCCATTGACCCCGTCCCTCCGCCCCTCCGGAACCTTCCTCCGCCCTCCTTTAGCCGTTCCACGCCTCTATCGGACATTTGCGGGCCCGCACTTGCACGGGGCCCGTTAGTGTGCCGCGTACATGTGCGGGGGTGACACGCACGTGTGCGTGGCATTTAAATGCGTTTCTGCGCGTTTCAATGCCGCGTTGCCGTGCGCTATTTTGCGGCGCGCAAATTTGCGGGCTTTAGTAAACATCCCCCATAGAAACATAGAAATATGATGACAGAAAAAGACCACATGGCCTATCTAGTCTGTCCTTCCATATCAACAACTACAACAGTCCCCTTTTTACCTTTAGAGGTCCTCTGTGTTTGTCCCATGCTTTTTTGAATTCAGTTACTGTCCCCATCTCTACCACCTCCACTGGAAGACTATTCCACGGATCCACTACTCTTTCCGTAAAGAAATATTTCCGCATATCACTCCTGAATCTATCTCCCTTCACCCTCATCCCATGTCCCCTCGTAGGAGAACTTGCTTTCAATTGAAAGAGGCTCTCTCCCTGAACATTTATGCCACGGAGGTATTTAAAAATCTCAATCATATCACCTCTATCCCGTCTTTCCTCTAAGGTGTACATATTAAGATCCTTCAGTCTGTCCTCATATGCTTTATAATGAAGACCACTAATCATTTTAGTAGCCACCCTCTGCACCGACTCCATCCTGTTCACATCCTTTTGAAGGTGCGGTCTCCATAATTGCACACTGTACTCCAAATGAGGTCGCACCAAAGACTTATACAGAGGCATTATCACCTCCTTTTTTCTGCTAGCCATTCCACTCCGTATGCACCCAAGCATCCTTTTAGCTTTTGTCGTCACCTTTTCTACCTGTTTAGCTACTTTAAGATCATCAGACACAACCACGCCTAGGTCCCGCTCTTCTTTAGTGGACTAAAGTACTTCACCCCTTATACTATATTGCTCCCTTGGATTGCTGCAGCCCAAATGCATGACCTTACATTTTTAACATTAAATCCCAGCTGCCAAATTCTAGATCATTCTTCAAGCTTAGCTAGATCCCTCCTCATGTTATCCAGACCTTCCTGGGTGTCTACTCTATTGCAGATTTTGGTATCATCCGCAAAGAGGCAAACCTTACCTGACAGCCCTTCCACTATATCACTAACAAAGATGTTAAAAAGAATCGGACCAAGGACAGATCCCTGGGGCACACCACTAGTAACATCCCTCTCCTCAGAGTGAGCTCCATTTACCTGTACTCTTTGTTGCCTCCCACCCAACCAATTTCTAACCCAAGCAGTAACTTTAGGGTCCATCCCTAGGGTGCTCAGTTTGTTTATAAGTCGCCTGTGAGGAACAGTGTCAAAGGCTTTACTGAAATTTAAATACACCACATCTAGGGCTCTCCCTCGGTCCAACTCCCTGGTCACCCAGTCAAAGAAATAAATCAGATTTGTCTGACAAGACCTGCCTCTGGTGAATCCATGCTGCCTCGGATCCTGTAATCCGCTGGACTCCAGAAACCTTACTATTTTCTCTTTCAGCAGCGTTTCTAATAATTTACTCACCACCGAAGTTAAACTAACCAGCCTGTAGTTTTCAACCACATCCTTACTTCCGCCTTTGTGTAAAGGCACCACATATGCCTCTCTCCAGTCCTTTGGCACCACTCCCAACTCCAACGAGGCATTGAAAAGGTCAGTCAGTGGAGCTGCTAGAATGTCCCCAAGTTCCCTCAGTATTCTAGGGTGTATCCCATCTGGTCCCATCGCTTTGCTAGTAAGCCATGCAAGCATATCCTCAAGACAATTATTGATGTGTGCGATGTTAGGTGTGTGTATGTCAATGGGGTTGTAGACCATAATGTCATCTGCATATATGTGGTAGAGCATTTTCGGATGCCTGATGATGTTGCATATTGGCTGTATATATAAGTTGAAAAGGATGGAGGACAATGCCGAGCCTTGAGGGATGCCTTGCAGTACGTTCAGTTTAGCAGATTTGATTTCACCACATCTGACCTGTTGGGATCGGTTGCTTAGATAAGATGTGAACCATTTTAGGGTATTGCAATACAATCCGATTTCCTGAAGCCATTGTAGCATAATGGTGTGGGATATAGAGTCAAAAGCCACTGAAATGTCCATGAAAATTAGAAGGAATCCTTTTCTTGTATTATCGATGCCAGTGATGAGGTTATCAAATAATGATGTGAGGAGCATTTTGACATTGTGCTGTGGCCTGAATCTGTGTTGTTGCATGTCCAGAGGGGCGTACATATCAAAGTGTTCTTGCAGTTGTCTTTGCGTGGCTTTTTTAAGGGAGGCTAGACATAGGACGGTAGGATTTTGGGCTGGATGTGTCCAGAGTACTCTTCTTGAGGACTGGTCATATAGTGGCCTGTTTTAGGGTGGTAGGTACATAGCCCTGCTGTAGGGATAGCTTTATGATTTGTTGTAGACTCTTGCTGATTTTGTCCTTAGTGGCTTTGATCCATGCTACTGGGCATGGGTCAGTGGAAGAGGTCATGGTGTTTAGTGATTCCATGATTTGTTTGATCTGTGATGGTGTTGGGATCGTGACGTCTTTCCAGGTCTTCTTATGAGCAGAAGTTGTTGTGTTAGTAGGGATGAGTGGTTGGCTTAGTGTGTAGTTGTTGTTCTTACTAATAAGGAAGTCTGCAAAATGTTGGGGGTTGATGGAGTAGGTGTCTGACTGCGAAGTGTCCTTGGTGAGTTGCTGGACAATGTTGAAGAGTTCCCTGGGTCTGTTTGCTTAGTAGTATTGTTGCTTGGACTTATTTATTATGCTGTTGTATTCCTGTTGTTTGGTTCTGTATCAATGCAGATTGTCCTGGGTTTTGTTACGTCTCCAATTTCATTCTAGTCTTCTAAGAACTCTTTTTGCTTCTATGATGTTGTCTGAGTATCATGGTGTGTTGGGTCTTTTGCGAGTGCACGGGAGTCTTGTTTCTGAAATTGAGGCAGCAGTTGAGATAGTGCAGTGTCAGTTTTTGATGATATCATCCAATTGCATTCATATTGATATGGTTATCAGTTGATAGGGGTTACTTTTATCTTTACTGGAACCTCTCTGTTAGGATGTCCTAACTTCCCTCTTTTGCTGGTATCCTTCAAGGATACATTCCTCCGAACCATGCGCTCTTGGGTGATTGTCAACTTTTCCCGTTTATCTAGTTTAAAGCTGCTCTATCTCCTTTTTAAATGTTAATGCCACCAGCCTGGCTCCATCCTGGTTAAGATGGAGCCCATCCCTTTGGAAGAGCCCCTCCCTTCCCCAGAATGTTGCCTGTTCCTAACAAATCCAAAACCTTCTTCTTTGTATCATCGTTTCATCCATGCATTGAGACTCTGGAGCTCCACCTGCCTTTTGGGTCCTACACGCGGAATGGGAAGCATTTCAGAGAATGCTACCCTGGAAGTTCTGGATTTCAACTTCCTACCTAAAAGCCTAAATTTGGTCTCCAGAACCTCTCTCCCACATTTTCCTATGTCATTGGTACCAACATATACCAAGACAGTAGAGTATTCCCCAGCAATATCTAAAATCTTGTCTAGGTGTTGCGTGAGGTCCGCTACCTTCGCAGAAGGCAGGCATGTTATCAGGCAATCCTCATATCCACCAGCCACCCAGCTATCTACATGCTTAATGATCGAATCACCCCCTATAACGTTCATCCTAACCCTTTCCTCATGGCCCTGGAAACCTCCTCAGTGCGAGAGAGTTTTACATCTCTTGGTGGACAAGTCCTAGCTACAAGATCACGTCCTGCCTCACCAAGGTGATGCTTTCCTTTCAGGTGACCTCTCTCCTCCATGGCAACGGAGAGGCTGCCGGACTGGATGTGGGGCTTCAAAACTATATCTCTGAAGGTCTCATCTTTGTACCTCTCTGACTTCCTTATGTCCTCCAAGTTTGCTACTCTAGCCTCCAGAGATTGCACTCGTTCCCTGAAGGCAAAGAGCTCCTTGCACCTAGTGCAAACATAAGACCCCTCACCAACTGGGAGATGCTGTTATGGTGTGATCAGTCTTTCTCTATAGGTCCTAAGTAATTTTTGTAAGGTTTTGTAGTACTATACTATATGCCTAGTACTGGTGAGGGTTTGTAATAGCTGTTACTAAAATGACAACAGAATCAGAAATTATTTTTGGTATGTTGAGTGCTGTTTGAAATGTCCTCGTTTCGCCCTGTGCCCATTGGAAGAGGAGTTTCTTTAGATGTAGAATATATGTTCAAGAAGAAAAAAGTGAAAAGTACAGCACAGTTTAAAATGCAAAATAAAATTAGTTCTAATAATTTTATTTTGGTGTTATAAACTGTGCCATGGTTCTTTTTGTTTTGTCCTTTTGATGTGTGACCACCTTGTATCTCCTTTGTCTTTTGCAGAATATATATATATTTATTTATTTTTATTTATTTAACCTGTTTTTTATACCGCCTTATCCTGAAATCAAAGCGGTTTAGATTAAACTCAGAACATGAACAGGATACATTACAATTGGTTTGGGGTAAACAGGGGAGAACTATTTACAACTTGATCAACATATTTATACAATAACATGTGGTTGTGTTTGTTTGGATATGAATAGGCATTTGTGTCCATATGGGTCAGTCGGGGAGTCTTTGGTTGGGGGGTGGAGAAACTGTAGGATTAGGTAATGTGACCATAGTGTTCTGTGAACAGGAAGATTTAAGTTTTCTACGGAAGTCTTTTATGTCTCCAGTTGCCCGTATCTTCAGGGAGGGAGTTCCGGAGTTGTGGTGCGGCTAGGGAAAATGCTCTTTTGGAGGTTGATTGCTTACCCTTTCTGTAGTCAGGAGGGATGTTGATCATGTTTTTGTTTCTGGTTCTTCTAGAGCAGGGGGAGGCTTCTTTTGATTAGTGAATCGAGCACATCTGCTGAGAGGTGATGGATGATTTTAAAGATGTTTAGTATGGTCTTAAATTTGGCACATGATTGAATTGGTAGCCAGTGTAGTTGATGCAATACTGATGTAATGTGGTCGGTTTTGCTGGTTCCACTGATGATTTGTGCTGTTGTGTTTTGAACCATCTGCAGTGGGTGCATGACTTGTTTTGTTAGACCCTGGTATATCGAGTTTCCATAGTCCAGAATCGGTGTGATGATGGTTTGGCAAACAATTCAGAAATGGTCTTGTTGAAGGAGTGGCTTAATACATTTAATACCATAGCTGTGCAGTGTCAGGAGTCAATATGCTTTATATTAGATTTCCAGGCTATATAATTAAACTGCTACAATTTTTGCTGCATATGTGAACATCATTGCAATGACAGAATTCAAAATAGCATGGGACAGACACAGTGGATCCCTTTATAGCAACAGGATAAAATCAAAATAAGCATAACTATCTCTTATATCTGAACAAATAGGGGTGACCTACACGGAGTGGTGGGTACACCCCTAAACAAAGGCATGGGGAGGGGTGACCTGCACGGAGCAGCAAGTGCACCTACTCTTGCTTTCTTGCTGGGCAGACTAGATGGACCATACTAGTCTTTATCTGCCGTCATATACTATGTTACTATGTTGTGTTTTTTTAATGATTTAGACTGGGAATATGTTGTTTTTTTTTAAATTCTTGGGGCAACTAGCTAACCAATCTTCTCGGTGAGGGGACCCCCCTATTCCTTGTCTAGATCTGTGAGGATGCCCCTCCATTTTGGCTGCCAGTGTGGGGAGGAAGCCACAGCTCATCTCTCACCTCAGGCAGCAGATTGTCTTGAGCTGCCCCTGGGGGTGAGGGTATCTGTGGAGGAGTCTTTGCTGGAGGGGAAGGGGAGGGAAGACCCCAGACATGCTTCTTTTTTTTATTGCAGTGGCTCCCTTTAAGAAAGTTCTCTGAGAGTATCGAGCTGTGCATTAGTGGTCCAACGCTCCCAGAGAACAAAACAGTGCAGCCTGCTAGGTCGATCACAAGCTGCATCATTAATTTACCGCCGGAGTTACTAATCTACAGTATTCAGTTACCATAGGTCAGTGACTCCTTTGCTAAATTAAGCTGCTGCAAAATGCAATGTTTTACTGTAGTTTAGTAATGTACCCCCATATTCTTGTCATATAAATTTAGAATATGGAGTGTTTCAAAGTAAAAAAATAAGACAATATACTGTTACATAAATAAGAGAAATTATCCAGTCAGTATTTAAACTCTGTGGTCAGCATTTTTTTTTTTACAGTAAAATACCAGCTATGGCATTTAAATTAAACCTGGTATTCGGATGGTGGCTGACACTGAATATTTAGATAGCGAGTGAATGTAAGTATGTACCTACATCATCAAAAATAGACATCAACTTTTATACTTTCTATAATATAGGGTCTATTTAAGACTAATAAAAGAAAATATTTTTTTACTCAACGTGTAATCAAACTCTGGAATTTGTTACCGGAGGATGTAGTAAAGGCTGTTAGTGTAGCTGGGTTTAAAAAAGGTTTGGACAAGTTCCTGGAGGAAAGGTCCATAAACCATTATTAAGAAGTGACCGAAGATATCAATGCTTGACCCAGTACAAGCATTGTGGAACTTGTGTCTCTTGGGGAAACTGCTAGGTACATATGACCTAGATTGGCCACTGTTGGAAACAGAATACTGGGCTTGATGGACCTTGTTCTGACCCAGTATGGCATATCTTATGTTCTTATGTTCTTAAATATGGAGTATCTCATCTTTTGGGACATAGTGCACAGAGGAGTAATACATGTTAGAGATTTGCTTTAGAAGTCATGATCAGTCAGTGTTCCTCTTTATACTTCATTGTTCTCCACTTTCTCTTACACTCTTTGGAACTCCCATACTACTTTTTCACCCACTCATCTATGCCCCTCTCTTCTCTCTCTTTCTCCTTCTTCTTGCCCTATTTGGCTCTCCATCTACTTATTCTATCTCTATCCCTATCTCCTTGCCATTTTTCCATTTTTCTTGCTCACTCTAATCCTCTGGCTTTTGTCTATGTCTGTGGGTGTGATCATGTTGCTGGCGATAACTGTGGGCTTGCTGGGGATGAGGCTGAAGTTGCTCATGGTAGGTAGGCTAGCTCACTGAGTGGTGCACATGGTTGTTCTACCAACTCACATAGAAAAGAAGCAACAGAATTAATGAAACAAGAGAAAAAACTATTTAAAAAAATAAGATCAGCTGACATGGGAAAAACAATTGGCAAACACATAAATAGAGTGAGAAATAACAAGTGTTACTCTAGTAACCATTTGTCAATCAAGACCGGTCACATGAACAATTAAGGAGAGGTGAACTGACACCTAAAGATGGGAGATTGATAATTGCAGCCCAGGATAGTGGATTATGGATGAGATGGTTCACATTGAGCATAGAGAAAGCTGGTAAAACAGATATGAAGATTCTGTAAATAAGAGCTAGAAATGGTTGCTCATAACATAGCTGGTTGTGAAGTTCTGATGGCAGAAAACCTCTATACAGGAAGGCACAACAAGGTGGCATGCCTCATCCATTGGAAACTTTGCAAACACTATAACATCCCTGTGCCATAAAAGCACTGTGATCATGACCCTAAGATAAAAATTGAGAATTAAGAAGTTATAATAATTGGGACATTCCCATTCTGAGGGATGAGAAACTGGATGCAAGGAAACCTCCCACCCTCCAACCCCCTTTCCCGGTTAGTCTCCCGCCGACCTTGATCCTACACCTCATAGCGACTTCTAATTAGCGTGCATAGATATATTGTAAGTGATGTACATAGTTCTACTTGTAAGTGATGTACATAGTTCTACTTGTTCCCCAGGTTCTGATTTCCTTGTTTTACTGTAAGTCCAATGTAACCCCACACTGGACATTTGAGTTATCTGGAAACCGCGCTGAAGTAAAATAGTGCGGTATATAAAAAATTCTAAATAAAATAAATAAATAAATAAAATTATTCTGTGAATTGTGTGGAGAGAGAGAAGATCCTGAAATACCAAGGAATGCAGTCAGAGACCAAAAAATGTGGCAGTAAGATGCAGAAATATTTCCCATTGTATTGGGAGCCATGGGCATGATTAAGAAGAATTTCCAGTTGTACCTTGACAAGTTGCGGTACATGTTACATCTTATGAACTCCAGAAGGAAATTTTCTTTGGCATGATGCAAGTACTATGGTGAGCATTAGCAATAAATCTGAGAGACAGAAATCATACTACTCATACCCTGGCTTAGGAGTGAGGTTCCTGACTGTCATGGTATGGTTTATGGTTCATGTCTGCACTAACCTAACCCCATTTGGAGAAAATGCCCTGCTGTGGCTTGGAGGAGAAGACAGGATTTATCTGAGGAACAATGCCTACCCTACTAGAGGATTATCTACATCCTTAGAGGAAAGATAGCATTCTAGTGTACCCAAAGGTCACCACAGCTTTCTTGCTGCTGGAAGTTTCAAGACACTTCAGGGGTACACTGCTAGCATAAGCCACTTAGTCATCTCATTCTGCGTAGCTCAACCTCCGAGCACTTTATTTGGGAGAGTCAAAATATATTACTTTCCCTGAGTAAGAACATCAAATATATAAAGCCATAATATAATTTCATAAGCTGGAATGCTTTCGATCTATGTCCTTGCAGTAAGCTTCAGTACATGCCTTTCTATCACGTGATAAAAAACCTTTCACAAACAATGCAGAAAACTAGTACCATGGAAGTTACAAAGCTATTAAAGAGTGTCACTGTCAGAAAAAAAAAGCAGTACACATTGCTGTAGTAATATGAAGACACTTGCCGCATTGAGAGTAAAATGCATTGACAGGAAGGGACACCTCACTCCCAACCCCCACCCCACAAGAATTCCCTGGTGGCCCATTGGGATCTGGACCACCCAACCCCTCCCAGACTCCCCCATCTGGGGCTATGTGGTTCAAGTCATCACTGGCCCAGTGTACTCAGTCTGTGCACCCAGAGTTAGGGCATTCCTGGCCCAAGCACCTAGCACATGGAGGCCCTGGACCAGAGAGCCTCCAGTACTGGAGAACCTCGCCTCCCAGACCATATAGTATAGTGATGCATTGCTAGGGATCTGTCTGCCAAATAAGGCAAACTTTTCAATAAAGCAGCCACTGTCTTAACTGGCAGGCAGACCCCGAGCAGTGCATCATGACACACTGCTAGAGTGAGGTGCTATCATTTTCCAAGATGACAGTGGTAGGGGACAGATACCACTGGATGGCAGTTAAGTATAATCGATCCAGGAGAGTTCTTACTGCATTGGAAGCTCTCTGGTTCAGGGCCTCTGAACAAGATAGCCCTGGGAGAGGATTACAGCAGTGCCAGGGGAGTGGATGTTTTCAGGGGAATACTGCAGGGGGGAAGGGTGTCTAGAGCTATCACATGAGTTTAAATGGTGGTGGTTCCAGGGGAGCATCATGGGGGAGTGGGGTGCTTTTGGATTGTTTGGGGAATCAGGGAGGCATGGGAGTTTAAGGGGATTTGGGTGGGGTGTCTGGGGGGGGGGGTGTTATGAAAGTTCAGGGGGTGTCGGAGGCATCAAAGGGGTTATGGAAATCAGGGGGAGGTGCATGAATATCTCGGGGGGGGGGGGCATTGGGGTTCCACTAGGGCCACCTGGGCTTCTGGGTCATTTGTAGTGAAGTTCTGCACTTCACCTCAGATGACCCCTTGCACTCTCACCCTGCATCTTTACTCCGGCCCTAAGCATATGTAAAGATTCTGCCCTTGGAGAAGAGTATAGAAACTGAGCTATATTTTTGCTTGGTTTTTTTTTTTTTTACAATGGCAGTAATTTGTTATTCAGTGATATTCATGTGTTTTTCATGCACACTATAACACGCTTTAGCACAAAGATTTTCCCACGCTAAACATTTTTACTGCATCAGGAGTAAGATTAGCATGCAAAAATCTTGAATAAACCACTTTCCTAAAGGATAGCACAGTTTACTGAATTTGGTCTTATGCTGGGGGGCTACTGATTGCACCCACATAGCTATCAGGCCTACCAGCAGGGAAAGAGGACAGTTATAGAAACAGAAAGTTCTTTCGCTCCCACAATATTTATTTATTTATTTATTGAAGAGTTTTCTATACCGCCTTTCACATAATCAAAGCGGTTTACACTGAGTGATCAAACATTACATTATAACATTATTAAGCAGTGCAGTATAAAATAGTAGGTAGACAGTGAAACAATGATAATAAAAACAATTACATATGATTACTTAGTTCAAAACGTGAACTTTTATACAATGTAATGATAATTGGCAGTACATGAACTTATATACAACCTAATTATGGTAGTCGGTATTTAAACTTATATACAGCGTAGTGGTGATGCCTAGATTGTGAGGTGTTTATGTGGGTGCTTCAGTTGTCGTGATTTGGAACTTTTTGGCATGTCGCTGTTAGTGTTCAGGGAAGATCTGGATAAATAGAAGAATGAAGACTAGATTGGGTAGAGCCCTTCAGTTACATTTAGGTCACCAAAATGTTCAGTGAATAAGTGCATCTTGAGGTTTTTCCTGAGCATAGTCTGGTTAGTGGTAGATATTAATTTTTTTGGGAAAGCATTCCACATGGTGGGTGCACAAAGAGAAAAAAACTCTATTACTTGTGTTGTGGTTCATTTTACTAAACTCTGAGGGAACAGTTAGTGTATTTTGTGTACACGCTCTTCTAAGTCTATCATTTGGGGTAAGTAGAGGGTGATATGTTTCTTAGTAGTTTGAATATGATTAATAGTAATTTATATTTAATTCTGCTCTGGGGTGGCAGCTAATGGAGGTTCTATAGTATTGGAGTTATGTGGTCAGATAGTTGTGCTCTCTGGGTTAAGTGAGCTGCCATATGTTGAGCCATCTGAAGACTATGTAATGCTTGTTTTTGGAGTCCCTTGAATATGCTATGCAATAATCCATATGAGGGAAGATCATCACTTGAAGCACAGTTCTGAAGTCAGATTGTGAAAGCAGAGGTCTCCACTGTTGTATCATTTTTAGTTTATTGTAAATTGTTCTAGCGGATAATTTTATGTGAGTTGTGAAGCTAAGGGCTCGATTCTGAGTCGCACAAGCCACCCTGACCCTATTCCCTCTCCTGCTGTCCCCGCATGGCTAGAGCTGCAGGTTGTGGAGAGCCGGCAGGGGGCGGGAGGGGGTGGGGTCGGGGTGGAGTGGGGGCAGACTGAGCTGGCAGGATGGACAGCGCCATTTCAGATCATGGCCCTGTATGTCCTGTGGGATCAAAGGGGACATGCTGCTTATTCCACCTCGAAGGTGGAATAAGCAGCACAAATGGTGCAATCAGGGCCGGAGATCCCCCCTCCCCAGGAGGTCCCTGCCACCCGATCCAGGCCTTGGCCGGCCAGCCGTGGGATGGGCAGTGGGGAAGAGTGGGGCCTTTGCCATATGAGCCAGGGGTCCTGCAGGAAGGATGTCCCCACAGGCAGGCAGGGGGACGCCGGGACGTCCTTGGGCCCAATTCTGTTTACTGCAGGAAAGTATTGTTCCTGCAGTTCAGAATCGGGTACTAATGGGCCCATCTTGCTTGGGGCTGACCTAGATGGCCCGGACATGCCTCTTCATGAATTGGACTCCACGTGCCTGATCAATGGCAATGCCTAGATATTTAACTTCACTCTTCACTTCTAGGATGGCCTCTTTAACATCAAGGTTATGGGTTGGATTGAAGCCCCGGTGTCTGTTAACAAATAAGACTTCAGTTTTATCATAGTTTATCCTCAGACTATGTGATTTCAACCATTGTAAGATATCATGAGTGGAGGAGTGGTCTAGTGGTTGGGGCAAGGTACTTCAGGCCAGAAGGTCAGGGGTTCAAATCCCACTAGAGGACAGCAACCTTGGGCTGGAAGGACTGGGGTTTCTAGTCCCACAGGTGCTCCTTGTGGTCTTGGGCAAGCCACTTAACCCTCCATAGCCTATGTTCCCTGTAAAATAGTTATCTCCAAGTTATAATGCCCTGTTCAATGTAATTTCAGTTGTTCAATGTAAACTGCACTGATGCAGAATAGTGTGGTATATAAGAGAATATAAATAAATCATTGAAACAAGATATTATACAATCAAAGTTGGGGTTTATAATGTCAAAAAGCATATATAACATTATGTCATCAGTATATATGGCATATTTAGTGGTGTTTACAGAGACATGGTTCACGTACAACTATGAATGGGATGTAATTATACTGGGCTATACTTTATTCAAGAAAGATAGGGTAGGAAAAAGGAGAGGAGGAGAGGCACTATATGTAAAAAATAATATTAAAGCTATAGAATTACAGGGCTTAAAAGGGAGAAAGGAGGCACTGTGGGTTAAACTAGAAAGAGGGAACAGGAAATCCATTTGTATTGGTGTGATTACAGATTTCCTTCACATGGAGAAGAAGTGGACGGAGATTTAATAGAAGACTTATGCAGTATAGCCATGAAAGGAGAAATGCTACTGATAGGTGATTTCAATATGCCAGATATTTACTGGCACATCTCTGCTGAAGTATCATCCAGAAGTAAGCAGATCCTGGATTCTCTACAGGGAGAACTATTCCAGCAACTGGTAACAGAACCTACACATGACTGGGCCATACTGAACTTAGTGCTTACCAATGGGGAAAGTGTTTCTGATGTTATAGTGGGAGATCATCTTGCACCCAGTGATCACCAGATGGTATAGTTCAGTATTAGGATTAGGGCTGATAAAGTCCATTCAAAAATGAGACTTTAGGAAAACTAACTTTGCCAAGATGGGGGACAATACCTCAAGGAGTGGGAAAGCAATGGGCAAAACGGAAAGGGGATATTTTAAGGGCAACTAACCTTTTTGTTAGAAAGGTAAATAAATGTAAAAGGAAAAGGAGGCGACTAAGGTTCTCAAAAGAAGTAGCTGAATAGGTGAAGAAAAAGAAGGAGGCCTTCATAAAATATAAGAGATCACAGAGACAAGAAAACAAGCATCAATATTTGGATAAACTAGAGAAGCTAGGAAAACAGTCAGGAAAGCAAGATACAAAAACAAGAAGAGATGGGGCCTGATTCTGTGCTGTATGTCCCGACCCTCTGTGTGCAATAAAATGGGAGGACAAGACATTTTTCAGATATGTTATCTAGAGGAGGAAGTGTAAAAGTGATATTGCCAAACCCAAGGGGGAGTTGGAGGAATATGTAAAAGCTAATGAAGATAAAGCAGAATTTCTTAACAAATATTTTTATTCTGTGTTCACAGATGAAGGGACAGGAGCAGGACCTCAGAAAACACCCACAAGTAGGAGCAGAAGTGAAGGGGACCTTGAATGATTTTCAGAAGGCTGTATTTGTGAGAAACTAGCTAAATTAAAATTAGACATAGAGATGGAGCCAGATGGAATACATCCAAGAATATTGAAAGAACTTGGGAATGTTCTAGCTGCTCCACTGACTGACCTTTTCAATGCTTCTTTAGGGTCGGGAGTGATCCCAGAGGACTGAAGAAAGGCACATATGGTCCCTTTACACAAAAGTGGAAGTAAGGATAGAGGTTGAGAACTAAAGACTGGTTAATCTGACCTCTGTGGTGAGTAAATTAATGGAAATGTTACTAAAACAGATGATAGTGAGGTTTCTGGAGTCCAATGGATTGCAGGATACCAGGCAGGGTGGGTTTACCAGAGGCAAGTCTTGTTAGACAAATCTGATTGATTTCTTTGACTGGGTGACCAGAGAGTTGGACCAAGAGAGAGCCCTAGATATGGTATACTTGGATTTCAGTAAAACCTTTGACACAATTCCACAGAAAAGTCTTATAAATATATTGAGCACCCTAGAGATGGACCCTAAAGTGACTGACTAGGTTAAAAATTGGCTGAGTGGGAGGCAACAAAGTGTACAGGTAAATGGAGCTCATTCTGAGGAGAATGATGTTACCAGTCATGTGCCAAAGGGGTCTGATTCTTTTTAACATCTTTGTTTGTGATATTGCGGAAGGGCTGTCAGGTAACATTTGCCTCTTTGCAGATGATACCAAAATCTGCAATAGAGTAGATACCCAGGAAGGAATAGATAACATGAGGAAGGATCTAGCTAAACTTGAGGAATGATCAAAAATTTGGCAGCTGAGATTTAATGGTAAAAAATGTAGGGTCACGCATTTGGACTGCAAAAATCCAAGGGAGTGGTACAGTATAGGAGGTGAAGTACTTTTAGCAGGGCCTCAGTGTGATTGTTTCTGATGACCTTAAAGTGGCTAAACAGCTAGAAAAGGTGATGACAACAACCAGAAGGATGCTTGGGTGCATAGGGAGAGGAATGACCAACAGAAAAAAGGAGATGATAGTGCCTCTGTATAAGTCTCTGGTGCAACCTCATTTGGAGTATTATGTGCAATTCTGGAGAAAATACCTTCAAAAGGATATAAACAGGATGGAGTTGGTACAGAGTGTGGCTACTAAAATAGTCAGTAGTCTTCATTATAAAGCATATGGAACTAGACTTAAAAATCTTTATATGTATATGTTAGAGGAAAGGCAGGATAAAGGAGATGAGACTTTTAAATACCTCCATGGAATAAATGCACAAGGGGAGATCCTCTTTTGATTGAAAGTAAGGTCTGGAATAAGGGGGCATAAGATGAAGCTGAAAGGGGATAGACTTAGGAGTAATATGCTGATATATTTCTTTATGGAAAGAGTGGTAGATGCATGGAATACTCTCCCGGTGGAGGTAGTAGAGACAAGGACAGTATCTGAATTCAAGAAAGCATAGGACAAACACAGATCTCTAAAGGAAAAAAAGGAACTATAGTATTTGATATGAAAGGGCAGACTAGATGATCTATTATGATCTTTTTCTGCTGGCATATTTCTATGTTTCTAAGGCAGTATATCAAAAAATAAAATAAACCATAAACTCTCTCCCAGAGGCACACCTAGCAAGTCGGGCTTCAAGAATTACCACAATGAAAATATATGAGATGAATTTGCATACCCTAGGTCTCTAATGCATGTATATGTGTCTCATACATATTCATTATGGTAATTCTAAAAACACTGCTGGCTGGGTATGCTTCCAGGAGAGGGTTGAAAAACACTGGTTTAGTATACATGTTCACTTTTAGAGTGGCCAGATCACTGGGGTATAACATCTAGTAAACAACCACCTCTCACACTGACTCTTCTTTATCCACCCCTATTTTCTCTCCACAGAATCTTCTCTCCCCTTTGTCTACTCAATCCAGGAAGCACCAAGGCTCATTCTCTGCTATGTCTATCGACCTCACACATAACTATTTATCTACTCACGTTTGTCTTCTCTGCCTTCTCCCTTACGATGATAAAGGCTATCCCTGCAAGGCATACCTCATGACCCCCATTGCCAACCCCCAGGGGAAGCACATAAGTGTTATAACATGACAAACAGGCAGACAAAGCCAGTCATAGAATGGACTTTTGGACTGTTGAAGACACATTTTAAGGAACTCTACAGATTAAGGGGAGAGCACTTCTGTCATCCTTCTGGAGCATGTGATATCTTCATGACCTGCTGCATGCTTCATAACCTTGCCCTAGCTTGCAGGCTGACTTCTCCTGAGGACCTTCAGCCTGAATTCCTAGATAGTGATGAGGAAGGGGAGACAACCCAATAGCAGAAATCCCAGCATTCCCAAGGGCATGAGCAGGAGGAGGAAGCAAGGAAAGAAGTCATTCACAAAACATTTCTAGCTGGTAAATGTCCATTTATTTACAGTGAATATATACATGTGCATCAGTGTTTGTGGTGACATCTACAGGCCTTCACTAGTGAGGAAGGATGCTGCAGCCTTTATGCACATATGCTGTTCCTTGATGGGGTCAATTCACATGCCATGTTGGCCTCAGAAGGGGCCCTTTTATCTCTTGCCATCTCTGAGGCTCTCCCGGCTGCTCCAGTAAAGTCTAGAATCATAAGGCACTCCTAGGCAACCCTGTGATGGCAAGACACTTGGGGAGAAACTCAGAGTGACCCAATCAACAATCATCTCTAAAAGATACCCCATTGTGGTCATGCAGGATTGCAAATCCATCCAAATGCCTGCAACAGCAGATTGTTCTACTCTAAGAATTACTCAGCAGATCTAAAAAAGGTGTTTTCTCTTTCTCTCTCTCACTTAATCTGCCACCCAGCTCTGCTAAAGACTACCCCTGTTTTGACGGTGACATAGCTGGTATGGACCCTAAGGCCTCCATCTCACTGCCTGGATTATACTCTGGTATTTCCTCCTCCTCCTCCTTCCCCAGAATATTTAGCTCAGTTTCTGCTTCCCGCCTCAACATGCTGCAGCTTCTGGAGTGCCCTCAGGTTGGGAACACCCAAGCTGGAATGCTCCTGCTTCTTCCTCCCTTCTGACGCTACTCTGTCCATCTTTACCTCCTGTAAATGCCATGAGGAAAGGAATAGAGAATAAAACCACAGGTATTATAATGCCTCTGTATCACTCCATGGTGCAGCCTCACCTTGAATATTGTGTCAAGTTCTTATTGCCATATCTAAAAAAGGATATAGCGGAATTAGAAAAGGGATAGAGAAGAATAACCAAATTGATGAAGGGGATGGAAGGATACTCCTATGAAGAAAGGCTTAAAAGATTAGGGGTCTTCAGCTTGGAAAAGAGATGCTGAGGGTAGATATGACAGAGGTCTAGAAAATAAATAGCAGAGTGAAGTGGTAAACGTAGATCAGTTGTTTACTCCTTCAAAAAGTAGAAAGACTAGGGGACACACAATGAAGCTAGAATGTAGTACATTTAAGACTAATCATAGAAAATACTTTTCATTCAGTGAGTAATCAAACTTTGGAATTTGTTACTAGAGGATGTAGTAAAAGCTGTTAGTGTTGCTGGGTTTAAAAGCAGTTTGG
The DNA here is from genome assembly GCA_033557465.1 of Ichthyophis bannanicus. Lineage (NCBI taxonomy): Eukaryota > Metazoa > Chordata > Amphibia > Gymnophiona > Ichthyophiidae > Ichthyophis > Ichthyophis bannanicus. The sequence continues at coordinate 851,894,736 of CM066032.1, forward strand.
ACAAGCTCCTGGAGAAGTCCATATACCATTATTAAAGTGGACTGGGGAAAATCCACTGCTTACCCTTGGGATTAGCAGCATTGAATCTGTCTACCTTTTGGGAACCTGAAAGGTACTTCTGACCTGGATTGGCCATTGTTGGAAACAGGACACTAGGCTTCATGGACCCTTGGTCTGACCAAGTATGGCATATCTTATATTCTTATGTTCCTTATAACTAAAATGCAGACAGCAGACCAGAAGCAAGATGTGGGCTACCCAGTCTTTTGCACTGTCACCATGTAAAAATATCTCCTTGCTCTTAGTGAACAAGACTGACCTCTGGAGGCTAGAGTAGCAGATTAGGAAGAACTGAGGCAGGCAGAAAGGTATATAGAGGAGACTTTCAGGGACATAGTAAAGAAGTCCCACATCCAATTTATTTATTTTATTTATTTAGTTTAAACTTATATGCCGCTACTTCCAGCGATCAGTAGCGGTTTGATTACAAATTTGGGAGATGTCAAATCAGGACAGAAACAATTGTGACAATATATACATAGATTTAGGGTCTGTCACACCACGCAGGGTTAGGCACTTCAAGGTTGTGTTTACATATTTACATATTTACAGCTTTAACAATATTTACATTTATACAAATCAGCTACATGATTCCACTTTGGATTACATCTGGTTATAGTGATATTTGAAGAGATGGGTTTTTAGTTTCTTTCTGAAAGCATTTATGTCTTTTATAGCTCATAGTTCGTGTGGTAGTTGATTCCAGGTTCGTGGGGCTGAGTATGAGAAAGCTTTATTGCTGGTACTGGCTTTTACTGATCTGATGTTACTAGGAACTTGAAGTTTGTCAGAGTTGACAGTTCTCCTGTCTCTGTTGGTTGGTTGCTTGCTGACCAGGGTTGAGAGGAATGATGGTGCTAGGTCATGTATGAGCTTGAATGTGGTTACCAAAGTTTTATATTGTATCCTGGCCTCAACAGGTAACCAATGTAGCTCGATCAATACAGGTGTGATGTGTTGAGCAATGCTGGTTCGTGTGATGACCCTTGCTGCCACATTTTGGGCCAATTGTAAAATATTTAGCGTTTTCTTTGGCAGACCCTGTAATATGGCGTTACAGTAGTCTAAGTGAGGCATAATGAGTGCTTGCGCCACCGTCCGAAAATCACAGGGTTCGATTAAGTTCCTCAGTGGTTGTAGGACTCTGAGCTTGTGGAAGATGGCTTTGTTGGTTTTTCTCAGGTGTTTTTCCATTTGTAGTTTGCTGTCAAGTGTGACACCCAGATATTTGATTTCACTTTTTGTGTTGTAAATGTTGTTACAGAGGGTGACTGTCGGAGGAGGTTCAAAGTTCGGTTTACTTGATATATACATTACTTCAGTTTTCTTATGGTTAATTGCCATGTTGTTTTGTAGGAGCCATGCTAACATCTCGTACAGGCAGGATTCAATCTGGGTATACTTTGGGTCAGTTGTGTCCAGTTGAGTGTATAGCATAATATCATCTGCATAGATATGGTAGTTGATATTATGTTTTTTGAAAATGCTACAGAGGGGCTGCATGTAGATGTTGAAGAGGAGTGCCGAGAGGGCCGATCCCTGGGGTATGCCTTGCGTTTGAGTGAACCCTTCTGCTTTTTCTCCATTGAATTGGACCTGTGGACTCCTGTTCGTTATATAGGAGGAGAACCATTTAAGGGTGGTTCCCGAGATTCCTATGGATTCTAGTTTTTTTAGTAGGATACCATGATGGACAGTATCAAAAGCGGCGGAGATGTCAATGAAGATGAGTAAGAATGTTTTCTTCCTGTCTTCCAAGCCTTTGTGGAGGTTATTAAGTAGAGCTATTAAAAGTGTTTCTACCCCATGGTTACGTCTGAACCCGTATTGTTGCATGTCAAGTATGTTGTGTTCATCCAGGTGCTCTTGCAGTTGTATGAGGGCTGCTTTTTCGATGATTTTTGCTAAGAAGGATATGCTGGAGATGGGGCGGTAAGATGTTGGGTCTGTTTTGTTGAGTTTATTGTTCTTTAGTACTGGTCTTATTATCGATTTCTTGAGCTGGTCGGGCATAATTCCTTGATGCAATGATTGGTTTACAATGTGTGAGACTTGTTGGACTATGGGGCATGTTTACTAAACATTCATAATGTGCGGGGCCGCGCTAGTGTTCCTGTGCCATATAAGGAGTGGGCGTTGCGTCCTGAAAAAGAAAAACACGCGGTTTACATATGCGCCAATGTGCGCCCCGCACATGTGCGCCCCGCACATTACCGCCTGGAAAAGCTGCACGGGAGGTATAAGGCGGCGCGCTGATGTGAAAGCACACGAGCAGAGCCACAGCACGATGGCAATGACGCCTACCAATGGAGCAGGGATCGAGGGTTCAATCCCCCGCAGTGGCCAATGAAGCGGCTGGCTCAGGCACCATTTTAGGAGGCACAGAAATAGTGGGCAGCAAAAGGCAGCGCACTTATGTTTTACGAGGCATAGGAACAGTGTGCGACATAAGGCGGCGTGCTGATGTGAAAGCACACGAGCAGAGCCACAGCACGATGGCAACAACGCCTACCAATGGAGCAGGGATCGGGGGTTCAATCCCCCGCAGTGGCCAATGAAGCGGCTGGCTCAGGCACCATTTTAGGAGGCACAGAAATAGTGGGCAGCAGAAGGCGGCGTGCTTATGTTTTACGAGGCATAGGAACAGTGTGCGGCATAAGGCGGCGCGCTGATGTGAAAGCACACGAGCAGAGCCACAGCACGATGGCAACGACACCTACCAATGGAGCAGGGATCGGGGGTTCAATCCCCCGCAGTGCCCAATGAAGCGGCTGGCTCAGGCACCATTTTAGGAGGCACAGAAATAGTGGGCAGCAGAAGGCGGCGCGCTTATGTTTTACGAGGCATAGGAACAGTGTGCGGCATAAGGCGGCGCGCTGATGTGAAAGCACACAAGCATAGCCACAGCACGATGGCAACGACGCCTACCAATGGAGCAGGGATTGGGGGTTCAATCCCCCGCAGTGCCCAATGAAGCGGCAGGATGAGCCATCACTTGTCATGAGCAATAGTGATCTAGGAGGCATTTTACATGTTATTGTTATTACTCCTCCTTGCAAATGCACTATGAAAGCACTGTAATATCAGGTGATGCATATGGCGCACTATAAGGTACCTCACATGTCAAATCTTAAAGTGCAATGTCCACCAAGGAAATCACAATGTCGTGTGTAGGGTGCTTTACAGTTTGTCGTATGAGGCAGGGCATGGTCCAAGCACAGTCATTGCTGGCATCACTGTGCAGTCTAACACAGGGAAATCCCAGGTAGGTGAGCAGACATGCAGGAGGGAACAGCAGTGTAGCACAATGGTTAGGGCATTGTCTGATGGTGCAGGGGTCATGGTGCCAAATGAGCAGTGACTAAGGTTGGCTTAGTGACATCTGTTTTTCAGAATGCAACTGTACAGTAAGCTGTGCTGCCATCTAAACACAAGCCTAGCCAGAGTATCGTTCCTTTAGGCTGCAACACAATGCACATCATAAACAACCATATCATCAAATGCGAGTGCACATGTAACCCAAATACTGCACAGAGCCGAAAGGAAAGGCAAACCATAAGTAAAAGAACCACTGACACCACAGGTGCTGTACCCCAAAGATCTCCACAAGGCTATGTCGCAGCAACAGAAATGGATAAAGAGACTGGTGCCAGCTGTAGCTATGTACAGAGTGATGGATAATGTACCATGTTATAATGATGGTGTGCAACAGTGGATGGGAAGATGTGTCCAGCAGAGGAGGCTGAAATGGCAGGATCTGTGAAATATCATGATTACAGTGGACTAGCGGTGCTATGCAGAGCAAACACAGGAGCGGCAAACATGGAGAGATGTGATGCAGGAAGGTGTAGGAGTGCAGGAAGGGTTGCAGCTGCATGCACATCAGGGTAGGATGACACAAGAGTAGGCAGACAGAAGATGGACAGATGCATGACTCACAACTCAGATGAGTGTACAATGTGTCCACAGCACAAGCCTGACAACATATTACCGTCAAACAAATGGAAAACACAACTGCAGGACACGCATACACATCCAAGAGAACAGAGAGGAATCACACCTACGAACAACACCAGAAATGTAAATGCAAAAAAAGGTTGAAAACAGCACCAATGCGTGTGTTTTAGCAAAGGATGCAGTCAGAAATAGTCCAGGCCCTCACGCTACATGCATGCTGGTTGTAAGGACAGGCAAACCCACAAGGGAAACCATGAACAAATGCACCTGCAGAACTCCTGTGTACATATCAGATCACAGTCTGTATTTGGGACCAGGGACGCATGCACAAACACACAATGATATGTTATGCTGTAGATACAGCATGCAAAATATACAGACCACATCACCCCAATCCTGAAAGAAACACACATACAGGCACCTGAAGCAAGGAGTCAATACAAAGCCCTCCCACTCACCAACAAAGTCATACATGAAGCACAGAACCCCCAAATTAACACCAGACTGTGTCGCCCAGGCCACGGCACAACTACCAGACAAACCCCCACCAACTCCGGTACTGTAAGCAACAAATGAACCAAATGCCCGCAAGGGACCTGCAATCGAGACCCTGAACTGTATGCCCCATGTATCATGCACAGCCTCCCAAGATGTCCTGGTAACAACCCAGACCACTAATCCATTAGGAAACAGCTGAAAAACATACTGTCCCAGGAACCCCTTAATCCAACCCCAACCCACCCCATACAAATATGACAATGTGCACAATCTGTCAATGTCCATAGTATGTCCTATGTCCCCAGTTGAAACCGTCAATGTAGCCCCCAAGGTGATGGCCGTGCACAACATGTAAAAGTCCCCCCCCCCACCTTGTATGAAACGCTCCCTTGACCCTGTGAAAAGTGGGATACCAAAACAAATACATAAATACATAAATATATACAGACATAACAAGAGGAAAGCAACTAATCTCCAAGGGCAGTGGAGGATGCGTGGTGAAGCAATGTACTGATCATGGACAGGACAGCAGAGAACAACACATGAAAATGGGTGAACACACACCTGCTGAAACTCATCACCACCACACACCCAGGTGCACAGCAGTGTAAACAACATAATGAGAGAAACCTATGTAACAGATGATATCTGCTGGCTAGGCAGCACACAGTGCACACCCTGCTGCACCCTGACCAGAGACAAGGGTGTGTGTAGAGTTGATGAACCTGCTGTGAACTAATGGTCAAGTCATCATAATGTACAAAATAATTAAAAACAAAGGATGTCGTGGGCTAACCGGATAACCTTATTTGAAAACACATGCCACCAACCACACCCACAAAGAACACACTGAGCCCAAGGAATACATAATATTCCAAAGACAGGGTCTGTATGTGAACCAGTAAGAACCAGTGATGTGCAAAATGACAGACACATGCACAGCTGCCATCGTACACTGTGGTGAGCACAGGTGGACATGGACCTTGCAAGCAACTCAGTAGACACAAGTGTAAATGTGCTCTACGAGAGAAGTAGCAGCCTAGTGTTCACAAAACTGTCTTGCACACAAGGCAACCAGGCCTCATTTCACAAAAGCAGATCATGTGGCCCTTGGAAAGTAACTCGAGGACCATTGTCAAGGTAACCACGGAGTCCCAAGGTCACAAGGAGTCATGACTTATTCAAAGGTACGCATTGTAGTGCATGTGTGTGAACATGACCAAGCAGCAAAAGAAACAAATGTCTGTAAAATACATATCTTTATTTGGATCACTCCTCACAGTTACTGTACACAGTGTAATCATAATTGCAAAGTAAGCCCCTCCCTGTTGAAAGATGGGAACACAGTCAGCAAGGTACAAACACACATGCCACATAAAGGTCGATGCCTGAGCACAATTGAGTGGCATGAGATCTCATGTGGAACAGGTGCATGATATGCACTGGGTACCAGGGCCACATAATCGAGCATCTGCTGCATGCCCACAATGTGTGAGCTACATATGAGGGCATGTAGACTCTAGGCGTTGTAAGCTTAGGACCCCAAATACATCACATATCCCCCCCCCCCCCAACATAGCCCTCATGCAACACAGGTGGCCACCAAATGAGAAAAACATATGCTGGCACAATGTTGTCATGTGACAAACACCCTCATTAAGTTATGTCCAACCTCCCACATAATGGCTGATTGGCACATCAGAAAGTATTCAGTGTACATCACAAATATCATCTAGAGCTGAATGACTGTATGCTAACAGGTAGCAGGGACACATGAACACAGAGAAAATACAAAACACACAACTCCCTGAAAGGTGCAGACATAACACTGTGCAGTATGTCCCCTTGCATTGTTTGTTTGGTGGACAGTGTTTGGCTACCTATAGCATGGTCCATGCAATGCTGAAATGTAGGAGGACAATGGACACCCACACTGACACACACCAAATATAATGGGCTAATGAGACTGTTGTCAATGCAGGGGGTAAAACAGGACTCTGCAAATGTGCAATGAAAGGTGTGGCCATACATGCAGAGTGTCACATCGGTACAGTAAACATATACATTAACTAGCATGTCCAGATGCAAATGATGGTCAGACAGCCTACAGTGAACCACACAGAGCCCATAGGTCCACATGCAGTGTCTCACAAACATAGTCATTGAGAAGCACAGGCACCAGCTGCACACAAACATGGTACAGTGATGCCACACATGAATCTAATCACCCCTGCCCCCTCCACACATCTATCAAGGATGGTGGTGGGCATGAAAGTGTGTATGTGGCAGAACCTGCACCTTGTTTAGGTGTGGGGCAAGTGGACATAGCCAATTGGATCCCTCCATGTGTGCTCCCGTGCCACAAACATGGCTGTATGCTGATGTTGAAACCCACATATTAACATATCATGTGTGCCATGTCACACACATGGGACACACCTATATACTAACCAACTGTGGAGGGATGTCAGAAATACATAGATTATGTCAGTCCCTGATGCGCACAGTGTCCCAAAAGCAAGGTGTCCTTGACATCCAAAAGATCATCGCAAAACACACCATGCAAACCTGGCCATCCACAGTAAAGTGCCACCGTCCAATATGACACAGTCCATGAAAGTCCATCTGTGTCCCTGTAATCAGCAGGACACACAGCCACAGCATGGCACACACTGTGTGTTGTACAGGTCTCTCATGGGTAAACCAGCGGTCCAAGAGCAACAATGTCCATCACAGGCCTGTGTCCCACCAACATAGGTCAAACATCCAATGGCACATCTCCCCAGATAGAATAAGATGAAGGTCAGTCCCACAACAGGCGTTGGATGGTGAGGTCAGATGCCCTGGAGGAAATGGTGCTGTTATGTCATCTTCCCTGTGTCACGAGAGGATAAGTATGGTATTGTTAGACACCTTGCCAAAACAGAACAGATTGCCAAGATTCACACTGCACAAAATACAGACTAAAGGGATGCAAAGTCACAAATTACAGGAGATGCATATCAAATAAAATGTAGATGAGAGCCAACAGTACATGTAAATGCAGGCATGGCTGTCACATGGATATGGTTATGTACAATCCCAGGTCACACGGGCATCTCACAGCTACACACCATATGCATCTGTTTGTGTCTACAGAGATGCTACATAACATGTCCATGTGAAGATCATAACATGTCCATGTGAAGATCATAAAGCCCAGGACAGGTACAAATTAGCAAAGTTAAAACAAACCCTATGAGTGCATCATGCGTCCGTCATCCATTCCTCAAAGTACTGCATAGCCACATCAGGTCACAGCGAAGGGAGACAATGTCAGCCATACATGTCGATTTACCATATACATCAACTGTTGATGCATCTCCACATCATGCCTACATATGAGAGAAATAAATGTTGCTCAACACCTGTCTCTCAAAACACGACACATTGCTGCTCACAGCTCACCACACATGTGGACCATGATGACAAGGTAAGCAGCACAACAGTAGAGGTAGCACACCCCACAATGCCCCCCAGGTGCCCACACCCATGAGAGCACGTGATAATGTACCATGCCTGGACAATGCTGGACGACATATTCAAAACATAAGCGCACACACACACACAGTATGCGTTGGTCAGCGGCACAGCTGAAATACATGGCCTGTATGTGCACAAGTGCAAACCTGTGCACATCATGGCCAAGTCACATGCACAGATACCTTGTTGATGTCTGATCTAACTATGATGGTGTAGACAGCAAATGCAGTATCCGTAAAATATGACAACCAAAAACACATCTAACTCTGCTGTACATCTGACTGAAAAGGTGTACCTGTGAACATACTGTACACAAACACATGGGGAGATGGGTCACAACACCAAGATATGGGTAAGGGAGGCTGTCAGGGGAGAGGTGTACAACACCAGCTGCCTATTATGACACATGACAGGCGACATGTTGTTCCCATGAACCCATGTACACACAATGTAGCTGTAGATCCACCTACCCTGGACCACAGCATCTTGGACGATGGGCCCTCATGTGCCAATGCTACATTGGAACAGCATCCTCATGAAGCGGGTCCTGTGGAGAGGGAAACAAACCACCACAAAATATATGTCATTTCCCATCTGTGAAACCCACAGTACACCGCAATGTCACCAGTTGGCAGACCCCACAACCTTACCCACCGACTGACTGTTCACCCTCACACTGTACTGATATACCACATGGGAGAGGCAGCATGTAGACGTATGATACCAATGAAAGGTCCCCCTATTACTCATTTGCCCCCACCCGCCTCGGTTGTTCCTCACACCTGTCTAAGGAGGTGTCTGCAACCACCATGTGTGAAACACATCTCAAGGTCACACTATTAGTCTGTGTTGGCCAGGTTGACAACATTACCCCCTCTCCGTGTCTATGAGTCCCCTAATGTTGTTTGTTATTCCATTGTAAATACCTGTGACACCTGGTAATATGCTGTACCACCCCCTGTATCCACTGTGCAAAGGAATATTATGCAGTGTACATCCCGTACATGAATGATTACTTAGATCTGTGCACTTATCATGTGCCTAAATACATGGCAATGTCATCACCATGTGTGCCAGACAACACCCCCATGTCTGTCTCTCATCAGACCATGATGGCGTCATGTCATCCCACTCGGTATCAGGGAGAATGTTAATCCATGGATAGGCTATATGTGCACCTGCACCACATATCTCCCAAATAGGTCTGTGTGTGTATGTGGACATAACATCCCTTGCCAGTGTACACAAGGCATTTGTGGCTGTGTACTGTGCTAACCTGACCGACATACAGCATGTACCAGAGCCATGAGGCAGATGTTGAGATAGTATCACCCACATATGCCACTCTCTATTTGCAAAACCGCTAAACTACCAAACAAATAAACACATGCAGCTCTACAGTAGGGTCCTGTAATCCACCCGTTGATGATCTGACCCGCTGCACATCCGTATGTGTGTACATTGAAAATACTGCAAAGAATGACACCTCACTATATAAGATTAAACCAATGATATGGACCCCGGGCTGCACACTGGCCATGTCCACATGCCTCACCCTAGCCATGTATGTGCTACGTTAATCGCCATACCGTATGGTATGGTTTGGTGTGGCAGCAACACCTGTCACATGTAATCAATCCCATCATGGGCATGCAGTCATGCGCATGTGTACTGTGCTATGTTGGACATGTTGCATGACACATAATAAACATACAGACATAGCCAGCCCATAATAGCATAACACACACACAAGCACACCCTGATTGTAGTACATAAACAAGGTGCCCGCATGAGAGCTCTCCACAAATGTTGCCCTCTACACCCCATTTAACCCCGGATCATATGCCTGACACCGTGCCACACACACACAATAAGATGAAATCAGTGTGTTTGCACAGCAGTTGCTATCACACACACACACTAACTGGTACTGTGACCCCCAAAAGCTCATAAAGGTGTCTCAACACACAAACCCCAAAAACACCAACAGCCACTATTGTGCCCTGTCCACATTGTCCATCGCACACCCCTGGCCATATGTTACTGTTGGATGTTCAGCATAAGGACAATGCAGTGATGGATCTGAATGCTATCTGTTCAGACACATCACCCGTTATAAACATCACATGCACACAACAGCACATATATGTGGGAGGATGTGCAATACATACCACTGAATATCTCAGCAATCAACCTCTGCCTGACCGCTGTGCCTGCCTGTGTGTCACCACTGGCACGTACAGGGGGGCACGGTGGATCCTCCGCCAGATCCTCATTAATCTCTGCAGTAATATCATGCCTGAGAGCAATGTTGTGCAGGATGCAACAGGCTACGATTATCTCTGCAACAGTCATTGGCTTATATTGTAAGGCCCCACCTGTCCTATCCAGACACCTGAAGCGACTTTTCAAAACGCCAAAGGTGCGCTCTATGACAGAGCGGCTGGAGGCGTGGGCCTCATTGTACCTCCGCTCTGCACGTGTCCGTGGTTGACGCACAGGGGTTAGCAGCCAGGGGCGACATCCATACCCTGCATCACCTGCAAAAAGAGAATGATGCATGTGAATGCATGAGCGCATGCCACCACAAATTCACACAGGTATGGACCTGAGAGACAAATGCATGACACATCCTGACAGAATCATATGACAACACAAATATACATTTGACAGAATAAGACCTATGGTGATAGAAATGTCAGAAAGGGCCCCTGTAGTCTGGACAGACATGGAAAATAACACCAATGTCCCATTTTTGCAACCAAACATCCGCTATATGTGGCACATGCGTCTTGGTATGCAGTCAATGTCTGCATCTCTGAAACCACCAATGGCAGCCTAAACCACCAGCACACAGAAAACCTGTTAAACGTATATGTTAGCAAGCTATACACCACAATAATGTTGTATGAGGCAATGTAGGCGCACACCCAGAACATGTCTGACCTGGGGTTTGGACAACATCAACCAAATATGACCTCACAACACTGTGTCCACTAAGGTCAACATACCTACAGATAGCAGTCTGATGCCATATGCTGTGGACTGCTGACCACCAACCATGTCAGTGGACACCCTGTCCACTGTCACCATCATGTTAACATCCCTGTTAAGCTGTGCTCCACAGATCTGCACACTGTAGCCCACATGAGCCCTGAACTATCACAACTACTGAGACTGGCAAGGTTCCTCTGTATGGGGCACCCACACCTCTCTGCCTGCTCACAAGTTGGCCCCTGCCCTTGCTGTCACCTCTCTCAAAGGCAGAGACACATCAGGTTAATGACATACAGTGATGCCGAAGTACTGCCCATCTGCAGTGGGCCAAAGTAATTCACACCACACGTGTGTATACACACATGTTATGGGCCATGCCTAAAGCAGTACCCTACCTAGGGAAATGTGTACCCAACGTTGCCAAGGTCATGAACATCCATCATATGTGTCGAACCCCCAAACAACGACCAACCCATGTCATCCACCAAACAATGTTCAAGAACCCCAGTACTGTGTAAGGGTGTGGCCCTCACACGCACACATGATAAGCCATAGGTGTATGGATTGTGACTCACAAACATGTTACATGACATAACACAGTTACCTCAAAAGCCACTAATGCACAGGTGGGTGAGATGGGCAACAATCCCACCCACCCACCTGTGGCCCGGTGAAATACACACACATGTTGAAATGCACACCAATGTACATGCATCTGAACATGTGCATATGTCCCCCTACACCATCAGCATGTCACCCCCAGGTATTGTTTAAAACCAGATGTGACATGTCTCATCATGTCACATGCAACTCAACGTCTACACCCCTCCCATAATGTCTGCTGAACGTGAGCTCAGCTGCCTAACACACAGAGAGTATATAGTGCAATATATAATAGATGTTACGTGAGAAAATGATATATCCTACAGACTAAATCATATGTGTGGACATACTCACCCAGCAGGATGCAGTCCCCATACAGTCCGTCCTCAAACTGGCGAAATAGTGCTGAGCGATGCAGGATATAGGAGTCATGGGTGGACCCTGGAAACCGTGGGACCACATTCAGAATATGAAGATTAGCATCACATACAACCTGAACATTCAGGGAATGGTAGTGTTTGCGGTTGCGGAACACCACCTCCCTGTCTCTAGGTGGGACCAGGGCAACATGTGTGCAATCAATAGCTCCCATCACGTGTGGTATCCCAGCTACAGCCGCAAAGGCCTGGTTCAGGGTCCCCCAATGTTGCCTAGTGTGGGGAAGGGCTATGTAATTCCCCACCCGGCTGACCATGGCATGCAGTACCTGGTGGAGACATTGGGAGAAGGAGGGGCGGCTCATGCCACCCACTGCGCCCACGGAAACAGCCAGAGGCAAAGAAATGTAAAGCAGCAAGGAGCTTGACTAAACCCGGTATGGCATGGGACCGATTAGTCAGGGGCTCGAGGTCAGGTCTTAGATCCTCATAGAGCTCCCTAATAGCCCTTGTGCTCAGCCTGTACAGGGAGATGACCTGGTCCTCACGCATGTCCTGGAGCTGGGCCCTGGGCCTGTAGAGGCGAGGCTGCCGAGCCTGCACCTCGGCATGTCTCCTGCGCTGTGCACGTACACCAGCTGCTTGGCCCTCCTCCACAGCTGCAGGTCTGATTTGCTTCGGGACCACACCCATGCCCTGTGCCTCAGCCCCATGGACACCATCCCCCCTGTCCGGCAACCGCGGCATCTGCTCACCTTCCAGGGCACATGCAGAAACATATATCCCAGCCATCACCTCACCCCGCAGGCCTACACAAACACACTACAACACACACACAAACCTCCCACAACAGTGACCAACTCACAAACACTGACTGACAAACTGAACAAACGGATGCAATACACAACACAATACACACTATACAATACAATACACACAGTACAACACAATAGACAATGAACTACACAGATAACCTAGCCCTGATCAATATGTCACCCTCTCCAAACGTACACCTCGCCTACAATACAACCCTCAATGTGTACTATCTCTGCCTGAGGATATATAGATGTATATCCGGTGTTGTGATGTGCGCCTGTGCCGTTGTGCGTCGTGGCGCTCCGCGGGGGTGCGCCGCGCGCATGTGCATCCCATAGAGCATTCCCTGGCGTTCGTGTTTGCCGCGCTGGGGCGTGTATGCGTGATGCACGCATGTGCGTCTGGGTGCGCCGCACCCATACACGCCCATGCACAGCTCTGATGCAGATCCGCAGCGCGCACAGACGACAGCGCATGCGCACATCTGTGGTGCGGAAAACAAACCCGAACAGCAACAGCACATGCGCAACGTAAAAAATAGCATAAACGTCCGTGTTCGCCGCGCTGGGGCGTGTATGTGTGATGCACGCATGTGCGTCTGGGTGCGCCGCACCCATACACGCCCATGCACAGCTCTGACGCAGATCCGCGGCGCGCACACATGACATCACACGCGCACATCAGCGGCGCGTGAAAAAAAAAACCAAAAGCGCATGCGCAATGGCGAAAACCGAGTAAAACATGCTATAAAACACACTGTACCGCAGGTAAACGACGAGGGTGTTGTTAGACGTAGTGAGGGAGTGTGGAGAGACAGAGGCGTGTGTGTTACTGAAGAGGTAGAAGGTGTTGTAGGGGGAGAGGAGGCTGTGTGTCTGTATAGTGCCATATCGTATTTGGTGTATCACTGTTTCCGTGTCTGTTCTGTGTGTATTGTTGTGTTCTGTGCAGGGTAGGGTGGATTGGGTCGGGTGGGGTGGTCTGCAGTGTGTAGGGTGGTGTGTGGTGTCCTGTGCTGGGTGGGGAGTGGTGAGGGGAGAGGGTGATGGAGAGAGAGGGGGAGAGGGAGAGAGAGGGGGTGAATGTTGATGAGGCTGGTGGGGATGCAGAACAGCAGTGCACTGCAGAGGCGGGTGGGGCGGTGACACCGGTGCCTGAGGCTGGTGCAGGCCCATCGGGGACAACAGGTGTGGAAATGCAAAGACTCACTGGCAAAAGAAAGCGCCCACCTGTGCCAGCTACGCAGCGGAGGAGGGCGCTGAGATTCAGTGACCAGGAGAACCACATCCTCCTGAGCCTGGTCCTGGAGAACTATGATGTCCTCTTCGGCCGCCTCAGTAGCCAAACACCCGTGGGGAACCGCAATGCTGTGTGGGAGGACGTGAGCCTAGCAGTGGCTGGGGCGGGTGGCCCACCAAGAGACACGGACAGTCTGAAAAAAAGATTTTCAGACATAAAAAGAGGTGTACGGCAGGTGATGGTGGCTGAACACCAGCATGCCCTGGGGACAGGTGGCGGGGGCCCCCTCATCTCCCCACTATCGGCCCTCGAGCGTGAGCTTGCAGCAAGACTTGGAGATATCTACACATGTGGCCTGCCTGAGCTCCTGGACACCGCACACCCGCTGGCAGGTACGTCTGACAAATCTTTATGGAACAATGTCCAGGCAACAGCCTATGCGAAGCACCGTATGTAACTGCCAATATGAAACAGGTCTATCAGCTAAGCATGTGCATTTCCACCCTCTTTGTACGCTATGGCTACTAGGTAGTCCCCACAGTGTACGCCTGTCATCCCAAATATGTGTCAGGGTTGGACAGGCCATGTAATGGCCAAACCAACATGGCTCACTGTAACAACACCCAGGTGTCACTGAACCTGTGAGGTGACACTAACAGAGCTCACTGCTGCAAACTGGATACCTCTGCTGCACACAGTGTGTGGATAGGCAGACCAGCAAACATTGTCCCCAGGACAACCACACAACATGCACTGTGAGGCACAGCTCACCCCTCCCATCCCCCAAGCCTCACCTCAGCTGTCACATGTATGGAATCCAGGCTGTGGGCCAATACATGAGCGAAGCACATACAGGATAGAACCCAGAGAAAATGCCCACAGACCTAACATCTCACCCAACACCAACCCTATGATGTCACCAGCCCAGTCTGGAACTTATGTATGCAATGACGCAATCACGGCACCACAGAGGTCCATCAGTCACACACTGTCAGACAGGTTGCATGTCAAGGGGGTCTGTCCCTCCTGCAAGAACCGTGACAGGGCACTGCTGGTAGCTATGCACAGGCACCCTCCCCGGCCCCACTGGCCATGACATCCCCCCCCCAGAGTCCACAGCACACTCATAACTGAGTGTGTAGGTCCACACAATGCATCCAGAGCTTGCACTCCTTCCATCATATCGCCATGTAATCCCTGTGAGCCAGTACCTGGTTTGATAACTGCTGTGAGAGTCCCCTCTGACACGACAGTGCCATCTGTGCTGCCGTACCCTCTGTCATGGCCCCTGAAACCACAGCTGCGATGTCAGCGCCTGTTCTGTTGAACATGTCTGTATGGACACTGCACATACCTTCCCGTCCTGCAGTCCAATCTGCCACTGTGCACCCTGTCCCTCCTGTGATGGCCCCCCTCGCACTCATTGTGTGTCACCACAAACTACCGTACAACAAGATGGCTGACACCCATGTGTGGGATGGGTGGTGCCCAATATCCTGGCTCCACGTGTGTCCCCTATGCATTGTGTCTCAGCACCCAGCCTGGGTGAGGTCTGAGCACAGGCCGCACATGCATGTGCCACACATCTCCCTGTTGTGACCAGTATGAATGTTTTTTGCCACGATTAGTGGAGTCCAATCACAGGGAGATATCAAATAGATATACAGAGCATACCCTCCAGAAATACATGGGGGACTCACTGGATGAAGGTCTAGACCACCTCTACCTCTGATCAATACAGACAGGGTGCGGCAGATATGCAGGTCTCACACTCACACATGCAACGCTAGGGACGATGCAAAGGCAGAATGCCCTCACGCATCACTGACCTGTAGCATGTACCTCTCTATTGACAGGATAAGATATGTTCTCTCTGTCCGATGTCCCTGTCATCCCAGTCTGTCCACGGAACATCACGCTAATCATTAACCCACGTCGTATAACATGTGATTTATCAGCACAGACAATGCTCACCTGAATGCTGCTACTGTGGAGTTCCATAGTAGCAGCAGGCAGATGATCACTGTCCAACCTAACAAAAGACATGTAATACAAAGGTGGTCAATGATAACAGACCTGTGCAGGTGCAGCAGGAAAAGTAGAGGTCTAAGGCCGGTACTAAACATATCCTAACCTTTGAAATGAGCAGCAAATGATACAGGTCCGTGATGCGAGAAGGTAATCTGCCTATGCTTCTGCAGAAGCGTTGCATGTGTGAGTCTGAGATCAGCAGTTCTGCCACACCACATGTGTGTTGATAAGAGGTGTAAGTAGTCTACACCATCCTCAGGTGACCATCTCAATGTCCCCCGGAGTGTACACCTTGTATATCTATGTAGTTAGTTACATATCTATATCCTCTCATACACCGCACTATTCAGCATCAGCATGTCTAACAGGCAACCCTAACCCCAGTACAATCAACATGCATGAGATCACAGATGACAAGGTACAGAACGTGGATACCAAGGCAAACAATGTACAGAAATTCCACAGATGTACCATAACTGATTAGGTACATGTTACCACTAAAAGGTGCCAGGTATATATTCCACCGTCATATATAATCATCACAAGCAGGTTACTGAGATATCATGCAATCGGGTACGTGGGTGGGCTCGCTGAGGTCGACAGGTGTTGATGACTCTATAGGGAAGAGTTTGGAGGGATAGAATGTGAGGGCCTACCTGAATTGTGATAAGCTGCTGATAGGCCAGATGCCAGGGGGTGCTGCATTCCAGCACCTAGGGGCACAAAGGTGAAAGGTCCTGTGGGCTGCAGAGGAAGCACAGCTTGTGATGGCCGTCTGTAGCTCTAGGGAGGTGATGTTCGCGAATGCCCTCGCTCTGTCTGGTGTAGTACAGTGAGTAGGGGAGGAAAAGGATGCAGCGTAGAGCCTATTAGGTTCGTTAAACGTGTGAGGTAGGGTAATAAAGATAATGCTGGTCTGAATGGCTAGCCAATGTAAGTGAATCAGCTTAGGGGAACATGGTTATCCAAGGCGTCTCCCTGAGGTAACCTTGCTGTGGCAGTCATTGGCAGCTGTAATGGGTATAAGGTGGATTAGTGAGGAAGCTGACAAATGATGGTCACGTAATTGACGTGTGGGATCAGCAGTGCATGGTATATTGTCATCAAATTGTCTGGTTCCAACATGGAGCGTAGGTGTCTCAAAAAGTGGATCATGTAGTATGCAGGTTTGACTGTGTTTCCCAGGTGGGATATCATATCGAGGCGTAGATACAGAATGAAATACTGGTAACGTGAGGAGGGTTCGGATTGCAGGTAATCTTCCCTAGTCCTGAGATGATGTGGTGGGATGATGTTGGGATTGCACGTGATCAAGAGGACCTCCGTTGTCGTAAGTTACATATGGAGGTTTCAAGAGGACGGACACCCTAAAAATGCATTGGGGCAGGGTATGAGAGGGGAGAGAGACATATGTGCATTGGAGATGGGTGTGTAGAGAACAACGTCATTGGCATAAGGCATGTAGACAACACTACATGGATGTATGATCTCACAGATAGTTTGCATGTAGATGTTCAATAGGGGGATAGAATGTGATGAACATTGGTTAACACCCTGATGTAGGTGGAAGGGTTCAGATGGTCTGACCCCTTAGCCGACATGCTGCCATCTTCGGTCTAGATTGGACCTGCACCATTCAAGCGCTGTTCCAGTGATGCCCTTCACAATTATTCCCGCCACAAGGTTGTGTGTCACTGAATCACACGCTGCGGGGACGTCCAGAGTTGGGAGGTGGCAACCTAGTCGGATATTATCTATGCCATACATCAACTAACTGAAGAGTAAGGTGAGGAGGGTGTCGACTCCATGGAGTTCCCTGAGGCCATGTTGGCAGGGGTCCAGTGGTGCAGCACAGTCAATATGTCCCTGTAGCTGTCGTTGGTCCACGTCTCTGATCATCTCAGCAAGTATAGGTATGCCAGAGATGGGTCTGTAGGATCCCACCTTTAGAGGGTACAGATTGCAGTCTGTCAACAGGGGTATAGATGAGGTATGCTGAAGGCCTGCAGGTAATGATCCATTTGAAAAGGAAAGGGACATGATGTTGTTGATCACTGGGCTGACGTGCCTGCGAAGCCCCTTGACCCAGGAGGCATGGCATGGATCAGACTGGGATGTGGAGATGAATAGGACTGCAATGGTGCCCTCAAGTCCTTTGTCGGAAGGGAAACAGAATGGCGAGATAGCGCCAGGGACATCCTGCACAGGTGTAGTGCTTGTCACAGAGGGACTGTTGATAAGGCACAACCGAGATTGTAGGTGAGTCGCAAAGTCCGGAGGGTCTATCTCAGCTTGGGGCCCTGAGGATGGCCCCCTAGACAGGGTCCAAACTAGGTACAAATGTTCGCGTGGACCATTGTGAGATCTCCAAATGGTATCAGAGTGTTACCATGTCATTGACACAGAGATTGCCGTGCGGCTAGCAGATGGGTGGCTATTGACTGTTGTCAGGGCAACATTTGCATGTTAGCGATGCCAGTGTTTCCCGGGTTTCCGTAATGGGATGATGGTATCTCCACGGTCTGCTGTATACCAGGGAGCATCTGCTCCATCCAGTGACTGCGTAACTGTTGAAGGTCGCACAGCGATAGGACTGGGACTGATGTGCCAATCTAGCAGAGTGATGTCCGGCCCAGGTAATGTTGTGACGCATAGGATGACAGGTTAAGCACACATCCATGTATATTGCTGTCATTGCCCTAACAACACACACCGCTACCAAGTGGCTCACAGGACATACCTGTGATCAGCATCGCACACCACGCAGCCTCGTGCAACCCCACACCCCTTATGTGTCTCACACGCCACACCCTGTACCTATCCCCGATAGGGCATGTGTGTATGCTGTCCTAACACAAACCCTGATGTGGGGCCAGGTTGCAGGACACAGTTAGCACATGTTCCTCATCCCATCCGTACCCCCACCTGTCCCATATCTGGTAACGCCAATCAGACACGCCCCCACCCCCACAACAGTGTTCGACGTACCCTGTATTAATGTGTGGACATGCAGGAAGGCATGTATAGGTAACATATGAGCTGCCCGGCACTGCATGTGTGTGGGCAAACGCATGACGGTGCCATAAGGGTCTACTGCACAGCATCCCAGCCCACAGCCCTGAATGTCACGCACCCCGCCAAACACTATCCGTCATGGGCGCATGACCAATATAATGGCCGTGCACACTCTGAAAGGGGGTGGCAGATGCGGGTGCGAGCACAGGGTAACCAAGGGCAAATGGTAACATGAGAGGCGCATAGGGAGGGAGACATGGGATGGGGGCAGGAAGGGGTCTGCGTCCATGAGCACCTTACTGCCAATCAGAACACACGGACAGGGATACTGCACCCACATGTACCCCAGGTGAGGGGACATGGCTGTAACGTATGGTTTGGTGAAGGAAGCAGGTGGGTGTGTAAGCAGTATGCATGCCAACATCCCCGCATGTATGTGTTAACCACAGCACAGGCGTATATACAGTTGTTGCGTAGATACATATCAGAGCCCTCCTCTATTGCTCACATCACAGGTGACTACAACACCATGGGGGCGCATGAGGCCGAGCAGGGGGAGGACGTAGATGAGCCGGAGGAGGATGTGCCTGAGGCCCGGGAGGACACAGAGGCCCAGCAATCAGGCGCAAGCACAGATGCAACTGGCCCACAGCCCTCGCCCCCCAGGACCAGCGGATCATCACCTGGGATGTCCGGAAACATGCAGCAGCCTTTTGCCAGCCAGGCTATGGGTCCCCCACCACAACAGATGCAGGCCCCTTCCAGCCACACGATGGACGTTCTGATGTCGGAGTTGCACAGCCATGGCGCAGGTGGAGCACGCAATGCTGAAGGTGGGTGCCATGAGGTGGTCACATACACAAGGTTTATGTAACTGTTCCCTGTGTGATGTGATTGTGTTGTTTGTCTCATTGTACACCAATAGCTGCTACCGGTGAGGGTTATGTACGTGGCATATTGGCGGGATAGACACAGGGGTATGGCGTTGGGTGGCGGATGGTCAGGTAACAAACAGAACAGCATTCGAGGGCCAATGGACACAGTCATATGACAACATAACTGCAGTGTTGTGTGAACCCGGTGAGAAGCAAGCTTATCATAGGTCAGGAGGGAGCCCCTGGAAGGGTGAGTGACCCTGGACAAGCAAACTGTCAGTCCTTTATGGCATGTGACAGAAGGTACCTGCAATGACACACCACCGCTCCCAGAATGCAGCAGGGTCCCCAGAGACAGAAAAGGAGCTGGTGTGTGGTAACGTGTGTCCATGCAAGAGGGCTATGAGGTGTTCCCCAACTACACACCCCAAAGGGCAGGGCCTGAGTCAGCACAGCTGTGCAGTGCTAGGGTGGAGCACACACCAAGGCAGAGGCCACATGGAGTGCCATCTGCAGTGGACTATCATCTCAGGGAGCATGATCCTGATCCCCAGCTACATCATCGGATGCAAAGGCCACAGTGCACAGACCGAGATGGCATGTGACCCTTCGAGGGATGAAGCGCAGATGCGCTGTGAGGTGGCGCCGATGCAGGAGAGGTACGTGTACTGGGACACAATCAGAAGGCAGGCCCACATCAGTGGAGTGGTGAGGGTCAGGAAAATGGTGCTGCAGAGCTAGGGGTCTCCAGACGGTACCTCTGACAGCGGAGTCTGCACGTCAAAGGGACCCTGGGACACGTGCCAGATGGTATGTGAACAGAGTCCCAGTGTCCTTGGAACTGTGTTGGGTGGCTGGACATGGGAACTGGTGAACATAATGGCCAGGCTCTCTAGCGAGGAACCCGCACAGTGAAGGCAGCACAGGTGGAAACACTGACCTATGC
This sequence comes from Ichthyophis bannanicus, assembly GCA_033557465.1. NCBI lineage: Eukaryota > Metazoa > Chordata > Amphibia > Gymnophiona > Ichthyophiidae > Ichthyophis > Ichthyophis bannanicus. The sequence goes on from CM066032.1 coordinate 851,915,672, forward strand.
CCTGGCTACACCCCTGGAGGACAGCTGGGAAATACGTATGCAGCATGATCTGCTACATTGGTGAACCCCTCTGTGTCAGGCCCTCATGTGTAAACATAACTGTTGACGGGGGGAGGAGCCCCAAGGTACAAGCTGTGGATACATGGATTACCCCATGTCCACACCCCTTATGTCATAATATTTTGGGAAGTACACCTACCATCGCACAGACATACAAACCTGTCCTCATATCCACCCATAGAGGCCACTGGGTATGACTGATAGCCACGCAGTGGGAAGCAAGCCAGGTGATCAGCTGGGTAACTGCTATCAGTTGAGCCGTACCTACATGAATGTGTGCCCTGATGGAATGACCCTGGAGTCCATGTGTGGGAGATGGGAGGTTAACCTGCACAGAAAAGTTGATCCATACGGTGTGGGCTATGGGTATGGTTATGTTCCTGGTCATGGTTATGGTTATGGTTATGGTTATGGTTTGTAAAAAGGGATCGAGGGGTTATCCGGGAAAACACAGACCGGTGAGCCTGACGTCAGTACCGTGACAAATGGTAGATACCATCATGATGAATAAATGTACTCAGCAGGTAGATAGTCACGACCTGATGGGGGACAGCCAACATGGCTTTAGACCAGGAAGATCCTGTCTTACTAATCTGTTATGTTATATTGAGGGAGTGAATAGGCAGGTGGACAAAGGTGAGTCGGTTGATGCTGTGTATCTGGACTGTCAGGAAACCTCTGACAAGGTCCCGCATGAGAGACCGTCTGCAAAGCTAGAGATTCCTGGGATGGGAGGCAGTGTACTATTGTGGATCTGGAACTGGTTGACAGATATGAAGCAGAGGGTAGTGCTAAATGGCCAATTTCCCCAATGGGGAAAGGTGAATAGTGGTGTACCACAGGGATCTGTGCTGGGTCCGCTGCTTTATGAGATATTCATAAATGACCTGGATGGTGGTGTGACGGGTGAGGTTATCAGATTTGCACATGACACACAGCTATTTCAAGTTGTCAAAACACACAAGGATTGCGGACACATGCAAGAGGACCCTGATAAACTGGAGGACTGGGCATCAGAATGGCAGATGAGGGTTAATGTGGGGAGGTGCAAGGTTATGCACCTAGGGAGGACCAACCCAAACTATGGTGTCATGATGCCGGGTTCAACATTAGGCACCACCACCCAGGGAGATGTTTTAGGCGTCAGTACAGATACCATGTTCATACCCTCGGCCCAATGTGCAGCGGCGGCAAAAATATCAAATAGGGCGATAGTTATGATCAGGAAAGGAATGTGAGATACACATAAAGATGTTATCCTGCCTCTATATCGTTCCATGGTGATACCACACCCTGAATATTGTGTGCAATTCTGGTCACCGTATCTTAAACTGGGATATAACAAATACAGAGGAGGGTCAGATAAGAGCCACCAAAATGGCAAAGGGGATGGGAGTCCACTCCTATGAAGAGAGGCTAAAAAGGTTGGTGCTCCTTAACCTGGGAAAGAGACGGCTGAGGGGAGATATGATACAGGTCTATATATCCATGGACGGTGTGTGGAATGGGTAGACGTAGATCTATTGTTTACCTTATCAGAATATAGGGAGACTGGGGGACATGCACTGGAGCCACAGGGTAAACTATTTACAACTGATAACAGGATGTCGTCTTTCACAAAACGTGTACTCCAACACTTGGATTTGTTAACAGAGGATGTAGTAAAGGCTGTTAGTGTAGCTGTGGTTAGAAAATGTTTGGACAGGTTCCTGGGGTAAGGTCCATAAACCATCATTAGGAAGGTACCCTGGATATCAATGCTTGAGCCAATACAAGCATTGGGGGACCTCTGTCCCTTGGGGAAACTGCTAGGTACGTATGACCTAGATTGGCCACTGTTGGAAACAGAATACTGTGCTTGATGGACCCTGGTCTGACCCAGTATGGCATATCTCATGTTCCTATGTTTGTTTTTCAACGATTGGTATGGATAACCTTGCCACAGCCTGCACATAAAAAACCATTATGTGTACAGTCAGGTCTGCACACATCTCTGGGGATTCCATGACATGTCCAACTGTTGACACCCCTGCCCCATATCCCCGCACGTTTAGCACTGACAGCAGGTATCCTGTTGTGTGTGCTACCACCAAGGATATCTGTGTGTTGGTGGAAGCCACCCCACATAGCAATATCGTGTTGGTGTCACACCTGAGGAGGCATAACTGATCAGTGTGAGCAGCCGTGTCTGTCATAAATGGGCTACATCCCCCACATTCCGTGCACAACATATTAGTATATACCCCTGACAGGCCTGGGATGAATCACACCCAGGCATCTGTCCGACAACGGCCACATGTTAACAGAAAGGGGATGCATACATGCATTGACCTAGCAATAGTCTGCCGCATCGCACACATGCAGCTGACGCACACGCATCAGAATGGCATTTGCCACATTGTCCAGGGGCAACTGGGACAGACCCACCATGCCCTATGCAGCCCTGGACCTGTTTGGAGCACACGGCCCCCTGTCACACCATGCTATAGATGTAATTGCCCGCTAGAATGTGATAGCCCTACAGCAGACAAAGCCTGTCCATACACCCCAGATACCTGGCACCCACCAGATGTCCGGGTCAGGGACCATGTAGAGTTGGCCCGGGTGAGGGACATGTCCCACAGGGCCTCCTGAATGCACACATATACGATGTCGTGCATTACATATCAATTTGGCCAATAACATGTCCCCTCGTGTGGACATGACAATATGCCCCCCACATTGCAC